>LN483450.1:0-173670 GCA_900002565.1 Culicoides sonorensis | reverse complement strand
GTACTAATTCTTTATTAGCACTCATACTAACAACTTCAAAATCATTCATATGCTTTTGTAATCCAATTTTTTGCATTTTTCTTATGGTTGTGCCAGCATCTGGTGTAATATCAAAACCAGCGATGGCACTCATTTCATCCCAATGTCTTTGTTTCAATGCTGGATTGCACATTACACTAATCATGTAAAGCCCAGTACTGAAGTCCTTAATGTGCTGTATCATATATTGACAGATAATGATGGGTGTGGGATGGTTTGATGGTTCAGCATCATCTAATGATCCACGCCACTTGCACACTGATTTGCTTATCATATCTGCTTTAATTTTATTACGATAATATTTGAGAATTCGTGAAAATTCTCGTTGAAAAGTCTCGGTTGTAGTTGAAACGTATTTCGGATCGATAAATTCAAAAGGACCATCAAACCAAACGTCGTGTTTACGTAACCATTTTATACAAAGTCTGAAAAAGTCAAAATATTAGATTAAGATGGAAATTGGTTTTAAATCCTATCCTATCCTATCCTATCCTATCCTCTCCTATCCTATCCTATCCTATCCTATCCTATCCTATCCTATCCTATCCTATCCTATCCTATCCTATCCTATCCTATCCTATCCTATCCTATCCTATCCTATCCTATCCTATCCTATCCTATCCTACCCTTAATACATCGAGCCTCGACATACCTTATCAACAAAGAAAATTGTTGTACAAAATCTTTAATGTCATCAATTATTTGATAATGTGAGGAAGCTAATTTCAATAATTTTTCCTCCTTATTAATCCATTCTCTCATATCTTCCTTCAATTTTATTTTATTCATAAAATCATTCAAAATTCTCTCATTTTCTCTAAGTTTATCAACATCATTCATATCATTCAATATCGAGAGACTTGGAATGAAATCATCAAGATCTTCTTTCAACGATTTTTTTACCATCAATAACTTTTCCTCAAATTTTGATTTGTAATGTTCAAAAATGAACGCATTTTCATCAAATATTCCTTTCATCTGATGTAACCAAGAAATTGCTTTAATTTGGAGTGACATTTCATTTGGTGTTAGTTGACGTAATTCTACAATATTTCCCATCATGGTCGTTGATTTTTGAATTCGCTCTTTTAATTCCAAAATATATTCATTTTTCAAATAAAGCACATATTTTTCATTTTCAATTAGTTCTTCTGTTGAATTGGGATGCATTAATGCTTTGTGTTTAATTGTTTCAAATTCTTTGCAGATTGCAATGTTTTCATCGTAATGTGTTTCGAATATTTTTAAAATTGAAGGAGTCATCAATTTATTTGTTATGTTTGTCAAATCGGAACGTATTTTTGACTGATAAATAATCGCTGAGTCAAAAAATTCCTTTGAGAGAATTTGATTGATTTTAATTAAATAAGATTGTAACTCTTGAATTTTTTCATAAAATGCATCGATTTGATGTGAAGCCACCAAAAATTCTTTGAAATTTTTATTGCTTTCAATTGAATACAAATCTCTGAAGGTGTCTTGAAAACCCTTAATATAATGAAACACAGGAGCAAAGTTTTCGGAAATAACTTGGTTTAACAAGGTTTTTGCTTCAATCGGAAATTTTTCACCAATTTCGATTTTCCATCTGGGATTACCAATCACCTTGTGGGCTTTCTCATCAAAATAGAAATAAAATGGACTTAAATACTTTCCTACATGCAAAATACTGTCAACAACTTCCTCGAATACATTGAAAATCTCTTCCAATGTTGGTGAAAATAATAAATTATTATCAATACATTTCCCTCTAATTTTCAATAAAGGCATCCATCGTCTATCACGTATAACCTTCGTTAACCGTTCAATTGTCCTGATTTTAATTTCATTTAATTGCTGATTTACTAACACTCCGGCTGAAGTTAATGCGTTTTGCCATTTTTTTTGATTTAACGTGCGTTTTTTGTAATGTTTCATAATCATTTCACAAATTTTGGGGTACCACGTTTTTTGTATGAACAAAGAATTACTCTGAATTTCTTGTAGCAGCTTCATTTTGAGGTTCATTAACGTTAATTCATTTTCATTGATTTCCTCATTAATTTCAAAATTAATTAAGTGTTCTGGAAACTCCATGCGTGATGTTTTTAAAATAAATCTAATAAATGGATAGAAAATGAATAAATTTTGATTGATTTTTTCACGATTTTTCAAATATTTGCTGTAATTTTCTGTTTTTCCTTTGTATTTAAATTCAAAACGACATTTTGCAGGAATAAAATCATGTTCAGATGGTTTGATGATTCTCTGAACACTGAATGCCTTCATTATTGTGTCAAATTCATGGAAGACTGAAGTCATGTAAGTGGAAACAATTTCGGGGTATTTTGATTTTAATCGACAAGGAATTGAATCGAGGATTTTGATTTTCATTTTCTTTGTCATTTTGGGGACAGGACATTTTTCAATGCATTTTCGAAGTTCGTCCACATAATATTTTTGAGATTTTGGAACAACATCTTCATTTTCATGGACTGGCAAAGAGCTTCGAGAGACTTTTATTTTTTCCTTTAATAAAAAATTTATTTATTACTAAAAAAATTTTTAAATGTAAGGAGATTTTGTTCAATAATTACCCGAATGGCTCTTCCTTGAATTGCCTCATGATATTGTCTTCGTTTTATTTTACTCAATCGAAACTGCATTAAAGGATTGTTCTTGAAAAGCTCATCTTCATCTTCTTCCTCATTCAAGATGAGCTTTGGTCTCTTCAGTTTTTCTAATTTTTTCATCGTCACAATGAATCAATCCATGAATCACTCAAAAAAATGACATAATATTCAATGTAAATAAGACTAAAACAAATCAAAAAAGGTTAAACTAAACAGTACATCTATAATAAAAAATGTATCAGCTCAGGTTCATGTTTGTTTGTAAATCAATTGACAAAACCTTTTAAATATTTAAACAAGCAATTAATCGATTTCTTTTGTTTCAATGTAAAATGCAGCATTTTTTTAATCCAATTTTAATCGAATGCATAAATTATTCAAGGCAGACATTTTAAAGGCATAATTTAATTTGTTTATCAGTTTTTATGGTTTCATTCCGTTCATTGAAAACAAATTTGTGAGCATATTCCTTTGAATCTACATGTAAAATGAGGATTTATTGGAAGACGTTCGTAAAGACACAATTAAAAAACTCAAGATTGAGAAGAAATTTCCCCGCTTTCCTTTTGAATTCAGATCATGTGAATTTTTTATTATTTTTATTTTTAACTGCATACAGTGACATTCTAACATGTTTATATAAGTATAAAGGATAGTCTCATACCTATTTAAAAAAAAATAAATAAATATAAAAATATTTCCACTCTGCGCAGATCCTGCATCAACAATGTTTAATATACTTATATATATTTTAGTATATAAGTCGTTTTCTTACTTTATTTTGAATGTTGATTGCATTCCACAGTTTTCTTTGTTTCGATGCAAGGATTTTATTTAAGTAAACATGGAATGGGATCCCTTTTACAGTTTCTTGACACCAAATGTTTTTATATAATAATGTTTCATGGTGAAAATGTTGCACAATTGAGATTGGGATAGGTTAAGATTGTATATGTTGGTTTGTGGGTGTTCTATTTTGTGAGTTTCTTTCTCGAACAAAGAACTTTGTGAACTTGAATGTTCTTCCTATTTTTTATTATAAGCTTATGTATGATTATTCGTTTCAGACAAAGAAGTTGATGATTATATTATCAAAGCTGCTGAAGGATAAATTCAAGGTGTTGTTTTTTTCAAACTTATCTAATGATATAATTCGATTTTTATTCTTCTTTGTCACATGGTCCATGACCTTTAGGAAAATTGACTAGACATTTTTTAAATTGAATTCTTTGATTTGAATGTTAACAACAATAAGTTTATTGATTACGTTTTGAAATCTAAAGAATGGACAAGTTTTTTTTTGAAAAATGAGTAGTTCTAACCATTGGGCTTTTAGAAAATGCATTTCGATGGAACTCGATTTATTGAATTAAATATTTTTATGGAAAACTTTGGTAATCGATAGTAACAAATAAAAAACGGTCATTTCAAAATTTTTTTACAAAATCGATCCTTATGAATTTTTTTAAAAAGCTCGCCCTTTTGGAAAAAATCGGCAAATTAAGAAAATTTAAAAAAATTGGCTTTATTGGCAAATTTTAGGGAAAATGGGACATGTTTTTAAATTCTGACCATTTTCAGGCTTTGGGGGATCTGGAAGCCAAACTTTTTTCCCAATCTCAAAGCTTATGACTTGTAGATTATCGCTAATAGCTCTTCTATCGAAAAAATTGCTATTTTCGCATTTTTTACCGTTTTCGATGTTCATCTTTTGAATCTGAAGTGTCGAATATGACAAAGTCTCATAAATGAAAATGGAAAATTTTCGATGTTCAGCTTTTGAATCTGAAGTGTCGAATTTGTCAAAGTCTCATTTTCAATATTCAGCTTTTGAATCTGAAGTGTCGAATATGCCAAAGACTCATTTTCAATGTTCAGCTTTTGAATCTGAAGTGTCGAATATGCCAAAGTCTCATTTTCGATGTTCTGCTTTTGAATATGAAGTGTCGAATATGCCAAAGTATCATTTTCGATGTTCAGCTTTTGAATATGAAGTGTCGAATATGCCAAATTCTCATTTTCAATGTTGGGCTTTTGAATCTGAAGTATCGAATATGCCAAAATCTCATTTTCGATGTTCAGCTTTTGAATCCAATCCAAAAAGGACTATTCCGGGGTTGATGATGCATATCAGTGTAAGACTGGCGAACCTACTGAATGACAGTGGCCAAACCGTCTGTAAAAGTGCATTATTCTTACGAAATGCACTAAAAAGGCTAGACATGAAATTATATAAAAGTAAATTTCTCATAAAAATGAAGGAACATTCAATTTAGTTTATGTTTAATACGAAATTAAAAATGTATATTCTAAATGTATTAGTGAGATAGGTCATGGACTATGACTGTGATGGAAAATGAGATTCACCTAGTTCAAATATAATAAAATTAAATTATATCAGAACAAATTACTTAAAAATTTTCCTTTATCTATTTTTACAAGTTTTATATTGCAGTCGCTCCTTTTTCTTCCAGACCGCGTAGCTCCCGAACGGTTCATCTGAGACCCAAAGTATGTTCTAGACTTATGTTCGTATTCAATGTGGGAGTGTTTATGGATCAAAAAAATATAGGGTGTCCATACAAAAAAATAGGGTGACCAGGTGGAAAATTCCGAAATTTTCCGGGTGTGGGAGTGTTTATGGATCAAAAAAATATAGGGTGTCCATACAAAAAAATAGGGTGACCAGGTGGAAAATTCCGAAATTTTCCGGAAAATGGAAAATTCCAAAATTTTCCGGGAAAATGGAAAATTTTCATGTCAAAATTTTCTTCTAATGAATATGAACAACTTTGCCTCAGACACCCTATGGCTAAATCGAACAGGAAAAATTTTTTTCTAACAACATAAAATTTTCATTCACATCTCATTCATCTCTTAAAGGAATGTGCTTTATGTATTGCTTGATTTTGAGTGTTAGGAATCGTAATCAACACTCAAAAACAATAAATAAAAATCACAGTCCAAAATCTAATGAGCTGAAGTAAGTGAAGTTTATCAACTTCAAAAATACAAGTTTTCAAAAAGTGAACTCAAAAACATAAAACAAGCGAAAAAATTAGAATCTGAAACTTGTACAATTTTTGTTCTAGTCAATAATAACATTTTCTTTAATTTTTAACAAGACACTCATTATTACAAATTGTACAAGTTTCAGATTCTAATTTTTTCGCTTGTTTTATGTTTTTGAGTTCACTTTTTGAAAACTTGTATTTTTGAAGTTGATAAACTTCACTTACTTCAGCTCATTAGATTTTGGACTGTGATTTTTTAAAGTTTGACATGTCACCATGAACCTTTAATTGAGGTCAAATTTAAAAGCGCTTTAAATTAAATTTAGAAGTAATTTTTTCATTTCCATAGTAAAATGTCATTTTAATAATAATAAAAGGGGTAATAATATGCAAATAAAATTTTATTAGTTTTCAAAGAACACTAGACAACAAAGTATAACCTGGGGAATTTAATCAATCGTTGTTGTCTGTAGTACTTTGAATTTTTATTTATATGATCACCAAAGTAAAAATTACTATTTATTTCAATGTAATATCACACTGTTTCGATGTCTCACTTGAATTATATATGTTTTTTTTTAAATAAAAAATGTACATTACAAAACAGGTGAACGTCCTTTAAAATTCATTTATGCAATGTGAAAGCACCATGCTGCTGTCGTACTGTATTAGTATTGCATTTAACTCACGATGCACCTTATTCTTATATGTATTATATTTATCTTTAACATTAAGTTGTTGTGTGTATATTAAATTTATATTTAATAAATGGTGATGATTTTATGGTTCAGGTATAATTTAAGAGTACATTGGTATTGGGAGTTGAAGTGCATTGAACGTCTTTTTCACATCTTTTTAGAACATTTTATTTTAATTTAATTAGAGTAATCGAAGTATATGAATGAAATGCGCAATCAATCATTATTTCATGGAATTAACCTAAAATTTATATCATTTCATCTAAATCGTGTTTAAAATCATTGAATATTAGTAATAAAATTTATTTAGTAATAAACTATGCAGTTAAAAGATATAACAAAGACAAAGTATAAATTTAATTAAGATTCAATATAATTTTTGCATGTCTGTCGGTCTTTGAATATGCAAGGCATCAATAAAAAAGATATAGTTTAAATTGAAAATGTGTCGGCAATCTAAAAACTTCAGCATATGTAAACAAGCAACAAAATGAAATTTCAATTTCATTAGATGAAGTGCTAAATTAATTTTTATTATAAGTACCAGGAAGTAAATTAATTTTCTTGATTTTTTATCCTTTTAATGTCAATGAAATTTATTTGATATTAATTCATAATGTAATGTAAAAGTGATTCATTTAAATTCTAGTTCGGAGGTTAAAATGAATGAATCATAAAGTTCATTGCCATCACTGAATTTATTCGTATCATAAAAGCTAAAATATTACAGTGATACAATATTTCTTTATAATCTTGATCATCAAAACTACTTACATAGAATTTTTTTTTGAATAAAGAAACAAAAAAATATAACATAAGACTTGCATAGAACCATAACCTAGGACAAATAAAATAATATTATTGCCTTCCATTCTGTAATATAATTTTTTTTATAGTTTAAATTGAGTTTTTTTTTTGAAACATTTTGCTAAAGGTTCTGCGCTGTTCTACTTTTATCGGTCAATGCATGTCTGGAAGAACTGTTTTTTTTTCTTTACTTTTAAAACGTAACACACAAAAATACACGATACTGTTTGCATTTTATATAACATCTTCATCATTACAGTTAGAGAATTGTATTTTTTTCTTCATCTTATATTATTATTATATTTTCATGCCTCATTCATTTAAACCATCGTTAACTTTTTTTTTCGTAGTTCATTCATGATTTTTTTTTATTATATTCAGTGTAGGATTGCTTACTAAACGTTTTTCCCATTGATATAATTCCATCTTTGAATTTAATTGTAGTCATTTAGTCGATAAGGCATATTTTTTCATTAAAATTTTCCGATTCAACCATTGAAATGGATTGAAATATAAAAAAAAATACAATGATTACATTGAAGATAATGATATGAAAATGAACTCAACCAAGTTAGTTGGCGTCAAATAAAAGTTGAAAAGTGTAGTTTCAAGGATTTATTTTAAATAAAGTTAGACTCAAACTCATTGTTATTTGTAAAGAAAAATGCTTTATTTATTTTGTTAAAGATTTTATTTCAAGTTAACGAATTTTTGAAAATTCTTTTTATTTATAATTTTTTAATAACTTCATAATTTTTAATATTCATATAACATTAGAAATCTTCAAAAACTTTTGCTTCATCGTAAATGGGGTTTATTTTTTTCTCTGTACATGATTTTGGACCCGATTTTTTTTTTGTCTGAAAATAACTGGATTACATTGATCTTAAATTGGAAACATCAAACAAAAATCTTTGTTTTTTTTCAATTTTTGAATTTTTTAAACCGTTTTTGATTTTTTCAATGAAATAGATTCCAAAACTTAATTTTTATGGTAGTTTGGTTCAAATTAAACACTAACTTTGTTCTGCAAAGTTGTTGCTCGTAATTTAAGCTACAATGTTTTCTTTGACCATTTTTTGGGTTTCCATACAAAAATATTGAGAAATCAGCCAAAAACTGTTCAAATTAATTTGAACATTTTGAAAAACTGCAAATTCATGAAAAATCGTTGTTTTGTATGAAAACTTCATTTTTTTGTATGAAAATATCAAAAACAATGTATGGGAAAGTTGTTTAATTTTACAAAATCTTAAACTTTTCAGAAGGAACTATTTGTTTATTCTTCTTGGAAAAAAAGTTTCCCATACAATACAATCAACAATTTTTCATATTTTTGCGATTCTCAAAATGCTCAACTTAATTTGAACAGTTTTTGGATGATTTCTCAATATTTTTGTATGAAAACCCAAAAAATGGTCAAAGAAAACATTTCAGCTTATATTACGAGCAACAACTTTGCAGAACAAAGTAAGTGCATTATTTGAACCAGACTACCATAAAAAATGATTTTTGATATCTATTTGATTGAAAAATTTGAAAACGGTTTGAAATATGTAACGCGCGCTTTATGCATGGTTTAACTCCTTATAATTTTACGTATGTGTATAGAAAGCGGAAAAATTATAACGCGCTCTGTGCGTAAATTTTAAGAAATTATACTTTGCATAAAGTAGTAGTAAATCAAAAAAATCTTTAGTCTTTTCAATTTAGAATCTTAATAATTTCCAGTTTTTTCATATGAAAAAAATCGCATCCAAAATCATGTACAGAAAAAAATAAACCCTAAAAACACAATTTCTTCATATTATAATTTTCAAATTTAGTTTTATTTATTTACTTTAATTATTAATGGGAATTTTAAGAAATACAGAAGTTTTATAATTCAATTGATTATTTATTTGCTCAGAAAAGGAATAACAGATCATATGATGTAATTTGTGCATATTGGAATCTTTGAGCAGCAAAGAAAATTAATTTAATTGATTTTATTTCATTTCATTATAATACAGTCAAGTCTCCATATAATAAAAAAAAAAATAAGATGAAGGTAATGATTCTATATAATGAAAAGTCAGTATCTATAGGAACGATACTCTGGTCTCCCACTGTAGCCCCACTGGTTTTGGGTTGAGAGTGTGTAGATCCATAGAAACTGACATGTCATTAAATAAAATCATTACGTACAGCTTATTTTTCACTATAAGGAGACTTGACTGTATTATAATGACTTTTAAATTATAATAAATATTATATTAAAAATAAAATTACTTTTCTTTATAGATCCTAGTCAGAAACGGTTCAAAACAGATTGGAGCATTGAATTATTTTAACTGTATTCGTCTTATTCACAGGTAAGCATTAAAAATTAAATTTGTCTTCATTTAATAAAAAAACCAGTCGCCTCCACTAATAACAATCTTATTAGAAGTTTCTTCACCTCATAAGATATTTTATATAAATTTCTGGTTACTTGTACAACACACTTGTGTATAATATTAAATCATTATGTATATATATTGAGAACAAAGAAAGGCACTTACTAGCACACTCATATAATTTTTTTTTATATACATATTAAAATAAATAAACCAGAATAATAAATAAACACTAATACATGATCGTTTTGTGGCGTTCGAACCAGACAAACAATGAAGAGGTATCAACAATTATTTAACATGTTCTTATTCTGTTGTATATACACACATATATTTATATAAATATAATTTTCATTCAAAAACATCCAGAACATGTTGTACATAAAATTGTATGTATATAAATAAAGGGCGAAACACAGGCGGGTTCACAGCTGTTTTTTTTATATATATAAACATATATACGTAGTTTTTCATTCAATTCAATATTAAATTTATTGCGCATAATCTTAAAAATGAAATACATTCTCAGTGTCTCTCTTTCATTCTCTGTTGTTTTATTTTTTTTACTGTATATTTATAAAATGTATTGTGTGTGTGTATATGAAAACATCTGTGTAAAACGTTCTCTCAACTCGATCATATGTGTGTTGTTTTGCAGTCAGTTGAGTTAAATGAGAACAGTCTTTCGATTTGCGCGATATATTCTCAAAATGGTTTAATGGAAAAAATGTTTCAAAATAATAACAAAAAAAAAAAATAAAAACAAAAAACATATGAAAGTATGAGTGTATATAAATATATATAATACATAAAAGTTTTAAATAAATAAATAAATAACAAAGTACTATATAATACATTTTATGTATGGTATATATAAAAATGCATGTATTTTATACATTTAGTAACAAATAACAAAAACAGAGTGTAAGTTTAAGAATTAACGTGTTGAGAGAAACTTATTTGATTCAGTCTGCTTTTGCAATCGGTTCTGACTAGAAGTTCAAAAAAGGAAAAATATTAGGGAAAAGAAAATTCTTTGTTAACATTTTTATTTGCAAAGGAAAATTTTAATCATTATTATTATTATTTGAAGTGCAAACATTTAAATAGTGATTGTAATAAGTGATGAAAGTTGCCTTTTTTTAATCATTAAATATAAAAAAAAAACAATTGAAATGATTCGATTCCAATAACAACAAGATATTTGATTAATTTTTTTTTAATTTAATTTTTTTATAAAAAAAAAATAAAAAAATTGTAATAAGAAAATTATTGTGTCGTGTAGTGACTTAAACTTAAAATTCAAATAATAATATTATCATGAGCTATCGATATTTTTTCTAATAATAATTAATGTATTTGCGTAATAAAAATAATAAAAAAAAAACATTATAAAAGCTGCATTTGTAGGAGTTTATCCATTGAATTCTAATAAAGACGTCAATATATTTTTAAATAAACGATATTTTTATGAGCTGAAAAAAATAAAGGTAATAAATGTAATATAATTATGATGAATATTGTCCATCATAGTGTCATAAACAACAATAATAATGTCATTAAATTTTTTTTTCTTCTAAAATCCAATTACGATTATTAGGTTGATTTATTTTTAAACTTTTGTCATTGTCTTTATTTTTTTTATTATTTTTAATTTACCATCATAATAATTTTAATATTAAAATGATTCATTGAAACATTTCTATGATAATAAAACATGAAATTATAATATGAAATGTTGACAAAATACACCTTAACCAAATACAATTTGAATAAAACACGTTTAATAATAATCGTGAATTGCTCTTAAATGCAACAGAAGTTCATTGCACAATAATGTGTTTTTTTCTTCTTTCTATGTAATACTTCAACGTATAACTTTACATTTAATTTTTTATAATAATAAATATTACGAGTTTTTTTTGAAATGGTGTATTTCAGTCTCTTATTGAAGTTGAAGTTGAAATTTTTACTTTGTATCAGAATTTTACATTAATTTTATTTATATTGACTTTTTAAATGAATGTAATGTTAAATGTCTGTCTATGTAAATAATTTTTTCTTTTTATCTTGTGTGTTACTTACTTGATTCGAGTCTTTAAGGCGACATTTTTATTAGTATCATGTATATTATAATTTGTTTAAACGTGTGTTCTTTATTATTATTTTTCTTTGTTAGAGTCTTATATTATTTTTTTTTGATGTAGTTTGTACCTTGTTTTATTTTTTAATATCATATATCTTGCTAACTGAGTCACAGAATTCACATGTACGTTAAAACCATTATAAAATATTGTCTAAAATACAATTATGTGAGTTATTATGATTGTTGTGGTTTTCATATATTTTAAATATGGAAGGATAGACCTGCATTCTAATTTTTGTTGTCTGTCTCGATTCATGTTCATAAAGAAATAATTCTGCGGAAGATGTAAAAGAAGTTTGAAGAATACAAATGAAATGTCTGTGTATGTTTAAGAATTATAATGATATTAAATGGAATGGACGAGAATTTATATATAAATAAACAGATGCATTATTTGCACAACCTACTGTTTAAATATATTATATTATTATTATTGTAAGAGAATGAAAAGGTAAACACAAAGATGAATTTAAAACTTTTTTGTCTTATTTATCTTTCTATAATGCGTTTTAGTAAAATGATTAGTAATTTACAGTCACTCTGTTTTTCAAGAATTAAATTAAATTTCTGTTCAAGGAAAATCCTCATATTTTAATCATCCTACACTCTCAACTAGTGGGGCACCAGTGGGTACTCCCTTTTCCACTGGTGTCCCACTTGTTTTAAGTTAAGGGTGTATACCGATTCCAAAGCAAGGTGCAAAAATATAACATTCTTACTCTATACTATAATGAAATCCATGTTCGATTTCTAGCCCACTCATTTTTTTTCAATAGCCCATTTTAAATGAAAGAAACCAGTAGAAAAAATGAAATTTAAACATTTTTTCTTTTAATGTATGAATTTTATTTAAATTATTTATTATTCGTAAAAAAATGTTAGAAGAAATATAAATCAAAGATTCACTTACCCCTTGGACAACGAATTGCTATATATATAGTGAAATTATAACCATACACTCTCAACCCAAAACGAGTGGGGCTCCAGTTAGAGACCAGTGGGAAACTTTGTTTCTTCTTCTTACCAAGACTTTTTTTTTTGGTTTATGGTCTAACGCTATAAATTTGCTATATTTTTAATTCACTTACCAAATTCACTGTATTTATACTTTTAAAGGACATGTCGAATTTTAACTAGAAGTATTTCTCTTCATCTTATTTTATTTTGTTAAAAGTCAAAACATGCAAAGTGATGTATGAAAAAAAATGTACCTCTGAGTGAGAGCTTCAATTTTTCCGAACAATAAAAATAATTTCAAGAGAAAAGCATTACAAACTGGTTCAAAAAAAAATCATCTTCTCAGGAGAGTAGATAAAGAATCACAAGTCAGTAAAGAAAACTTGATCTCTTTGGTGAAACTTTTTGTGTCTGTAATTGCTCTCAAGGAAGCTGGCAAATCATTAAACAATTCTGTCCCAGACTAGCGATTAGGCGTGAGTCAAGAAGAGTCTATAAAGAAGCGCTATGACTCGTACAGATCCATTATTGGCTCTCCAATGAAACTTCGTCTGATGCAGCACTCTATCGTTCAACACTTATCTCACATACTTCAATATCTGATGTCTCTGAATGCCTCTTATCGGCAAAATGGATTTCACATGAGTAGAATACAGATCAGGAGTACCTGTCAGTCGTAGAAGATTAAAAATGAGGTTCAGAGCTCTATTTTGCATGATATGTTATGGTTTCAAGTAAGTCAGAAAGGTGTTTGCCCAAATCAAACAAAGATAGTTTAAATGACAATGTATCAGGGAATTATATATCTTGATCAACGCTTCTTGAGGTAAAAAAGCTGTGACTTTGTACATTACTGCAGTGACACTTGATTTTCAGTATACATTCGTGATCTATATAGCACATTTATTCATTGATATATAGATAAAATATAGTCAAAAAATGATGCATTTTTCCATTACATTTTTGCCCAAGAGGTAATAAGAAAGCGTAAAAGAATCTTTTAAATTAAATAATTAACCTGTAATTAATTAAATAAATAAATATTTCATACTTTAATTCAGTGTAGTTTAATAAGAGTAAGATTCCAATTAAATTAAGATTAGTTCGAAATGAAACTTACATTTTCTTGTGAAAATATTTATAATAATAAATGATAATAATAAACAGTTAGTAATAAATAATATTTTTTGAGAAGATGAATAAAAGATAAATTTTTTAAGTGAATGTAAGAACCTACATTTGATACACACAAAAAAAAAACAAATAAATAAAAAATCACGAAATATCTTCATATACAATGAAAAGTTAAGTTGAATAAAGATAAAACGCAAAAAAATACGAATATAATATATTTCGAAAGAGGAAAAGAATGTATAAAATTTGTTATATACAAAATTTGTTCACACACAATAAAAAACGGTCAAGAGCCTTTGAGTCTGTTACATTTATCAAGAATTTTGTATGAGGAGGGGTCAGTTTTAGCACTTTTCACATTACATTAATATATTCCCTAAATTAAAGCTATATTTTACGCTTTGAATGCACGATAAATTTATTTTTACATTACAATTAACAAAAAAAAGCAAATAAAATGAAATGAGAATTCATTCATTGTTTTTTCCCATCACTCAAATGAAATATATTGTTTGTAATAATTTTATACACAATTATTATTATAGTGTCATATTTTTATAAAGGAAGAGCTTCAAAAGACAACACATTGTTTATATTATTAATAATATAATAAAGAAGAAAAATCAGAGGCTAACGCACTCATGCTAACCTTGTTCGTTTAATACACTCGGTTAATATTAAACACAAAAAAAAAATCTCTTTCAGTTGTTAAATGAAGAGAGAGCACTTTTATCGTTGTATATTTTTTTTGACGTATTTGAATTTTCATTATTAATTGTTTATTTAGGTTGACAATCAGTTTTATTTCATGTTTTTGTTCACATTAAAAATGTATGAATCAGTCTTTTAATGACTAAAAGTAAATGTTTTCTTTAAAGAACACTCATATTCAAGGAAACTCTTCGCAAATGAATTTCCATCGCAAATCTCAAACCCATAATTAAATTTGCATAAAAACAAATATAACAATTTCAATTTAGATTGAGCCTTTGACAATATACACAAGGGGGATACCCAGTGAACCACATCAAGTAGTAATTTATACACTCAATAAAATAATGGCTTTATCGTGTGAACATACATGTTTAATAATCAACGACAAATAAACATAAATAAACACAAAAAAAAATACAAAATATGGGTAAGAGAACAAAAAATATCACAATATAAATATAAACAAAAAATTGAGTCTACCCAAGCAATGATAATCAAAGTACGACACTTTGAATTGGATTAGTCAAGTTATTTTTGTATATCAAATATGGTTTTGCATGCATGTCCCAAGTATAACGAAACATATGTTTTATGTAGATTGAGCATACTCTGTTATAATAATAATAATAAATTTATATTTTTTGTTTCTATGATTTCTAAAATAAATACCCTCGTGATTCATATGATGTTGATTTGTTTTACGTATTTTTAAATGATATTTAACTTTTAAAATTTGTTCAAAATTCTCATTTTAGAGGAAAATAAAATGAATATAGGTCGTAATTATATTTATAATATTTTCGTGTTTAAACTGAGTTAAATTGATTATTATGAAATATGTTTTCTCATAAATTTGACACATAGGTCGATTTTGTATAAAAATAGTGTTTCGTTTTTCTATTTCTGTGTTTGTTATAGTTCAATATTAGACATGTGCGTGAATTATTGTAATACAAACATGTAAAATAAAAAAAACAGAGTTTTGATTTTGATTTGAGTTATCAGGCATGGAGCTACGAAGGGGGTTTGAGGGGACTCAGGCCTTTTTTTGTTAGAAGAGCGCAAAAAAGAGGTATGACTAATTTGTTTAGAATCAATAGAGTGAAATTTTTGTAGAAATTTTCCAAGTCAAATGACTGTAACTGGGTTTAAAAGGTCTATGATACTACACCTAGCATCGCTATGGAAATATTACTAGTTCTTGCGCCTTTGTTTGTATGGATACAACAAGATGTACTTCAGACCAACTACTAATCTATGTAAGCGATAGTTCTGACATTAGAGGGTTAATTGGTCATCAAGTCGCATATACAGTTAATTGGATGGCTAGAAAATATGACTTTTGTAAAGACTCGGAAGAAATAATACCAACAAGAGAAGAATGGTTAAATAATCTTATCCCTATCGAACTTGTTATATTGGGCACACCTTACGAAAAGACCCTTCAGAAGTTTGCCACCAGGCACTTGTATACAGTCCACAAGGTAGCCGTAGAAGAGGCCGACCACAGCGACGCTCCTCACTCTCTGATGCCAACTCGGTCAGAAAGACAAATGAAGCACAATTTAACAACCTGGGGGAATTGAAACAAATTGCAATCCGACGTTCTAGATGGAGACATTTTCTAGATTAACTTTGCTCAACATGAGGAAAGTCTGGACTCCCTGGAAGAACAAGGCGTAAAGTAAGTAAGTAAGCATTTTGACAAGACTCTGTTATTTGCGTCACAGATGGATTTAAAACAGAAGAAGGCATACTCTCACCCCAAAAACAAGTGGGACACCAATGAGAACACGGTGGAAATATACTAATAAAAACATTTATATTATATCTGATAGTCAAGCTACACTTAAAGCTTTATCAAATTCAGAGTAAGCTCCAAAATAATCTGGAAGTACTTAGATCAAATTTATAAACTCTCAAAAAAATAACACTGTAAAACTAATTTGAGTTCCAGGACATAGTAATATTGATGGAAATGGGGGAAGAACCATGTTTTTGTTCTTCAAACAGCCAAATCTGCAATACAGGTGAAACCTCTCTAATTTCACATCTCTCTACTTGCAAAACCTCTATAATTAATACATGTTTGAACGTCCCTTCAGATTTGCATGAAAACGTCTCTCTTTACTTTCACACTCTCTTTATTTGCTACAATTTGTTTGGTCCCTTGAGACGTGCAATTATAGAGGTTTAACCTGTATTTGAATGACAAATAGACACATCAACATATTATTGGGAAAACTTAAGGAAATTTTCGGTCCATAAGTGCTTTGAATGTTTCCTTCAACTTATAAAATACGTTTGTATTGCTTATGGATGCTTATTTTTATCGAGGAGACCAAAATAGTACTCTTTGAGACCGCGTTAGTGCCTTTGTAAAACCTAACCTAACCTGCTTATGATAGCAAATTCCTAATAAAGTCACATCAAAATAATCAGCTGTGTTTCCATTTTTTAATATAATACAAAAATAAACAGAAAAAATTATAAACATTTCTGTACTTTAAATTGAGTTTCATGCAGAATTGCATGCAATATCTTTGTAAACATCATAGAATCTTGAATATTGCAGTGTGCACATTATGCAATGTATTGAATAAAATTTATACGAACGTGTATCTATTATAAACAAGCAATCAAAAAACTAAATAATATTCTATTATGAACTAGTTAAGTCTATTTTTATTATTGTTAGTAAGTTTAAAATGAAATGAAAAACAATTTTTGTCTTTGTTTAATTTGAACAAAAACATTAACTTATTTATTTTTTTCATAATTAATCAGCTTAAAATATTATGTTTTCTTTTTTTCAATTAAACATGTTTATGATGATTAAATTTGTTGTGTGGGCAGAATCTGAATTAAATTTATGACAGAATTGTTGTCTTTCATCACATTTATCTTCCAATCCGTTCTAATATTTTTATTTTTTTTTATTCTTTTATCACTTCTACTGTTTTCTGCTGCTTACAGGAATTAAAAAAAAACACTGTTAAATGAAAATAATAATCCACTTAGAAAATGTATGTCAATGCCCTATAAATGTTAAATGAATCTAGTATATAAACACGTAGAAGCAGATCGATAACCTCCATATAAAATTGTAAATTCTAATAAAAGTAAAAAAAAAAATATGAATGAATAAATTAGACAAACAAAGACATGTATTTTGTGTATAAGTTCCTCTTGAAATTTAAAAAAAGTATGTTAAATATAACTTAAAATTTAAATTTAGGTGGAAGGTAGTGATTATTGTCCGAAATGTAATGATTTTACAATGACATGTCTCTCACACAATATGTTCGAACTTGATTATTGGATCAATAAAACTGATTGATATGTAAATTTTAAAAATAACTGTAAAGCAAACACTTAATACTTTTTGGTTCGCAAAATTTTATACTAAAATGTGTGTAGAGAAACATTCGGAAGTTCATTACACTCATCGAGAATTAAGAAAACTTAATTTAATTTTAAAACTTCATTTTATAAACATTTCTAACTGGTTTTGATATAAATTTAAAAAAAAAACAAAAACTTTACATTGAGGTATGAATTTCATTTGAGAAAATTAAAACCAAAAGAAAAAATACCTCGGCATGAAACAAAAGCATTGCGAAAGTTGAGCAATAATAAAAGATTTTCATTTAATTTAATTTAATTCATAAATGTTTTTATTTATAATTTTTTTTTACAAACAATTCTTGATTGTATTGTTTTTTGATGTATTAAATGAATGAATACCATGGAAAAATAAGAAGCCGTGTTCACTAACCATATAAAAATAAAAAAAAATCAGTTACTTGACCGATGGTTGTAATGTCGATGTACTTTAGCAATCCATCAACAGGTAATTTGTGATTGACTATTCTCTTTAAGAAACGAGTATTAAATCGTAGCTATTACTTTTTTGTTACTGTTTATGAATTCAATTCAAATGATAATGGGTTGATTTACAGTGATTCTTAAAGTAGCACAATACGCACATTTACGCATCTCTCCAAAAATATTTTTTGATTGTTAAATGCGCAAAATATTTATTTAAAATTTTTTTTAAATGTATTCTTATATATAATGAAAATTTATATCTAATGTTATATATTTTAACTTTATTATAGTTGTAGTTGTGTAATTTTTTTTATTCTATAGCTAGACAGCAAAACAAACCAGTGAGACAAAAAATTATCGTGTATATTATACGAGGTTGATTAACCTCCAGAATCATCATTATTATCATATTTTGTGTCATGTAAAAAATATAAGTTGATTTTTTTGTTATAGTTTGTATTTCATGGATATAATTTGTTTGAACTGGACTGGAACATGTGTAATTTATAAAATGAGTTACTTTGAAATCAATATCTGGGAATTGAATGGACTTCATATAACATCGATCATTGAAAAATGTCGAAAGTCATTGAAAAACGTCGTTGATCATTGAAAAATGTCACTAATAATTGAAAAATGAGCCGATCATTAAAAAACGTCGAAAATCATTGAAAAATGTCACCATTCATTGAAAAATTTCGCTAATCATTGAAAAATGTCGTTGATCATTAAAAAATGTTGCCAATCAATAAAAAATGTCGCACATCAATAAAAAAATTTCGAAAATCATTGAAAAATTTCGCTAATCATTGAAAAATGTTGCTAATTATTGAAAAAAAGTCGCCAATCATTGAAAAATGTTGCTATTCGTATAAATGTTAAGTAAAAACATCTTAATCGATACCTTTTGAACTATAAAATGTGTTTATGTGTTTTTTTCGATATATTTAATTGTTAAATTTGCTGCGTTTGCATGGGAAAAAAATAATTTCTAGAAATTTTTACACTTATTGCTTGAGTGTATAAAATAAAAACCAATTTGTAAACACAATAAATAAACAAACAATTGTATTTTTTTTTGATTTAATTGAAATTGTATTGTTTTAAAATTAAATAAATATATGTGAATTTATTGACATTAACATTGCTTTTAAATTCATTTTAAAGAAACGCAAATAACGCAATAAGCGTGGCAAAGAAAAATATATTTTTTTTTTTAAACTTGTACTTGTTTGTAAATAAAAATAATAACATAATTTAAGTTTATAAGGTACAAGAAAAGAAAAAAATTGGACATGACATGAGTTTGCCGCTTCAAAAATGAAAAAAGGTCTACGAACCGTGTATGATAGAAATCATGGTGTTGAATATTATTATTATTTTACTAATGAAACACGTCAAGGCCAAGTTCAAAGTAAATTGGAATGGTTAAATAAAATTATATCCATACAAATCATAAGTCAAAATATTTTTCATGAAATATATTAATGATGAAGCTTTAAATTTTCTTTGAGGCATGTTTTAAATACACGTGCTTCGTTTATTTTTTTATATGTATGATATATAAAATTGATGTTCCATTTGAAATAATATTTTTTTTTTATCATGATGATTAATTTTGATTTTTATTTAACTTATTTATTTCCTATATCATATCAATATAGAAAAGTAGGTCAAAATATTTGTAATTTCAATTTTGAAAGTGGAGTAAACAGTTGTGATATTTTGATTTTGTTTATCTTAGCAAAAAATAGTGTTAATTTGTTCACCTTTAAGTGCAAAAATAAATACTCATTACTCATGGTAAAAATATAAATTTAATATAGAACTTAAAAATTATCGATCAATTCAATGAAACTTTTCTCTCTTACTATAAAATTTAGTGGAAGATAAATTTAAATAATACTCTGTGGTTTTTTTCATTCAAAGTTTGCGGTACCAGGTGTCTTTTTTTCTTTTACAGTATTATTCACAATTGCACATACATTAACTGCGTAAAATGAAAGAGTTCTGGTCCTTTCCTTTAAATGATAAAAAATTCACATTATTTCATAGTATACATTTTAATAAACGTATGTGTTATTTTTTTTTGTTATTGTTATCAATGATAAAATGTTATCATTTGTGCCAGCTGTGAAATTTTGTTTTGTTTTTGTTTTATATAAAACATTCTATTCATTAACTTTATTTTAAATAAACATTATCTGAATTCGAAACCAGTACGAAAATATTGAACGTATTTAAATATGAAATAAAAACTGCGCAAAAAAATTTCACAGTTTATTGAGTGTTGTGAACAAAGAGTATTTTACATCAAATTAACATGGATTTGGATGATAACAATACGTAGTAAATAAATACGTAAACATATTAAGTCAATTTATAATCTGATAATGACAGAGTTTGCCTTCTTTTTCTGTTTGATTCAAATTTAAGTGAATCGTCAGAATTTTTAGAAATAACTTATATTTATTGTTCTTTCCCACTGGACAAAAATTTCATTGAAAACGGATCTTTATTATTATGGCTATATATTATCTATATATTAATGAATAAATGTGCTATATAAATAGTATACCTTAAAAACGTTTTACACTGAGAATGTGAGGTTTAAGCTTTTCACGCCTGATAAGAATATCTTTTGATAAAATATACTTACTCAACAAGGAGCAAGGGTCTTTGGGGAGGTTTAAAAGCTCTTCATTGTTTGTACTCCTCAAAATATTGAGCATTCGCCTCGCAAAACGTCTTGTAACGTGGCACTGTAAAAATTCAACCCCTAAATTAAATTAAATAAACTAAAAATATAGCATTTATATAGTGTTAGACCACAAAACAAAAATATAGTCCTTGTAAGAAGGTTATATGGTCATATTGTCACTATAAATATAGCAATTCATTGTCCAACGGGTTATTATTTATATTTGTGACAATAATAATACGAAAAATAAGTACGCATTTAACTTATTTTTCAAAATGATAACAATAACAAACATTTCATATCTTTATTTAATATTTTTTTTAATAAACATATATTGACACAAAACACTCAAATAAAATTATACAATGATCTAGATTATCATTACATAAAGTTTATCTAGAACAAATATGCATCACATGTTGCAATTTATCAATTTATATTCATGTTTTGTTACCAAGACTTATATGAAGATAAAATAAATTTGATTCAATTGAGTTCTCTTATTACAAATGGAGTAAAAAAACACTTTTCATTTTATTTTAATGTTAGTAGTACATTCAATATTTTTTTTTTATCAAGGTTTTATGATTGACATACTTTTCAAAGAATTTTCGAAGCTGATTAGATAAGAAATTTTGATTTTTTTTTTAATAATAATTTTTTACATTTTGCATTCAAAGCAAGAAAACAAATAAACAAAAATTTTGTATGAATATGTGATTATAAATTAATTATCATATACATGTTTTTTTTTAAACAGCTGATTTATATGTTTTTAATACGAATCAGCAGGCATTTAAACAGCTGGTCTACCAACCACACCACACATATGTATGATACAAAATGCTACTTATAAATGCATGTTTTTGACATTAAACCGTACGTTAATTAGTATATAAAAAAAAACTGTGGTTTAAAATTGAAATTGTAATTAAATATTTTGTTATAATAATATGAAAAAAATATTTAAATTAAACTTAACTCAAATTAAATTCGGATTAAAAAGCGTTTTTGTATTATTTATTTTTAATATCATATATTTTCATGTGTGGGGTTATTTTTTTCTCTGTACACGATGTTTTTTCATCTGAAAATAACTGGATCTGGTTTTTTTTCGATTTTTTAAACCCGTTATAATTTTTTTTTAATGAAATAGATCTCAAAAATCAATTTTTATGGTAGTTTGGTTCGAATAAAGCACTTACTTTGTTCAGTAAAGTTGTTCCTCGTAAAATTAGCTGCAATATTTTGTTTGACCACTTTTTGGGTTTTCATACAAAAATATTGAGAAATCACTCAAAAACTGTAAAAATTAAGTTGAGGATTTTAAAAATGGTAAGTACTGGAAAAATCATTGTTTGTACGGGAAATTTTTTTCCAAGAGGGATAGACACATAATTCCTTCTGAAGAGTTTTAGATTTTGTAAAATCAAACAACTTTTTCATACATTGTTTTTCATGTTTTCATACAAAAATTTGAAGTATTCATACAAAAACAACGATTTTTCAAGTACTTACCATTCTCAAAATGCTCAACTTAATTTGAACAGTTTTTGGATGATTTCTCAATATTTTTGTATGAAAACCCAAAAAGTGGTCCAAGAAAACATTTTAGCTTATACTATGAGCAACAACTTTGCAGAACAAAGTAAGTGATTTATTTGAACCAGAGTACCAGGAAAATTGATTTTTGAGATCATTTTTATTAAAAAATTTGAAAATGATTTTTAAAATTCAAAAAATCCTTAAATCGAAAAAAAATCCATATTCAAATTTTTTTAGAAAAAAATCAAGGCATTTTGACAGACAGAGAAAAAAATTAACCTCATAATATTTTTTTTTTGTTTTTTCATCCGTTTTTAACTGTCATAATCATTCGTTTAATGTTAAATATTCTTACACGTGTCATTTTACACAACTTTTATATCCTGATTTACTCAATAAGAATATTTTTGTATTATTTTTTTGTATACTCGATTCATGAATGAGTTAACCTCATTCAACCTTATCTTTAATAGTACACACCCGTATTTTGGCCGAATTTGTTATTTGCGTTGCTTTGTTAAATTTCAGTGTAATTCATTTGAGAAGTGTATCCAAGGTTTAAACAACTGTGTGTGTGGTAAAATTTAGTCTGCTTTGTATTTTTTTGTTTAGAACCACGAATTCATTTTTGTACTTTAAATAAACCATTGCCTACACTTTCTTATCTTACAATCATGAAAAATTCAAAAATATTAATGATGAAATGATAGGAAATTGATAGGATGAAATGAAATGATAGGAAATAAAATTTGACTTATAAAGGTTATTTTTCTCACTTTCAGTGAAAAAATAATTAATTATCACTTTAATTAGTGAAGAAAACTTGTCGTGTCATGTCAATTCACAATGACAATTTTATTGATAAATAAATTATAATGATTTTCTTTAAATGTTAATCCAATACAATAAAATATAACAACATCGTTCGTTATGAATTTATTATTATTTTCATTTTTGAAATTAGTTAAGTTAAAAACAAAAATGACCTTGACATTTAAAGTAAATTTATTTATATCATTAACATAATATCGATTAGATTTAGAATACAGTATAACAATGAATATGAATACAGTGCGTTCATTTCAAATTTGCCCGTTTATTTTTACGAACCTAAACGACTTTCTCTAAGACTCGTAAAGAATTATAGATAATCTTAGAAAATCGTAAAAATTTGTTACAAATTTTAAAAAGGGTATTAAGGAATCGTTGAAAGTCGTTAAAGATCGTTAAGAAAAGTTCCAAATGAACTCACTGTATAATTACGTTGAACAAAAATTAACAAATCATTTTCTCAGCATACTTTAAGCATTTTTAAAGACAAGTAAAGGGTTAGTGCCTCTTTGCTCTTTTATTAAAGATAAACAAAAATAAAAATAGAAAACAAAATTTTTGGCGCATTAAATTTAAGTAAGTTAAATAATAATGTGCCAAAATAAATAAAATATTTCAGATATTGCCTATAAATAGACTAAAATTTTCATTATATTTTTAAATTTACGTCTTTCATTGTAATTTGTAGCACCCGTAAACATAGTGGAATGAAATCAATCAACGAATAACCTGCTGTTATGCAATTAAAAAAAAAAAAACTAAAAAAAACTCAGCTGGTACATTTTTTTTAATGTATTCCTTGTAAAGAACAAATTTAATTGAATTATTTCAATTAAATTAAACCTAAGAAGAAAAAAAAGATTTTAATTGACATTTACTACAAATAAAATATTCTTTAATACTTTTTCTACCTTTTTATTAATATCAATATAATTTTATGTATATACTATGAAAATAAAAAAATCGATGATTTCAAACTTCTTATCACTATTATTTATAATCATCGCCTACACAATATTTTGTGATTCTTGTTTTGTCGTCATTTCATTTCATTTTATATCGTTTGTTTGTCGTCTAGGAAGTATAAATTATGTATATACGTTATCATCATGGTATGAACCAAATTTAATGTGGTTTCTTCGTATTTTTATTATCCTTAGACGAATTCAAGAATTTTCTATTGATTATTATTATTTTATAAGAGAAATATAAAAAAAAGGAACGACAAGTTCATATTTTCTTAGGATGTTCCTAGAATTTGAATAAAAAGGAAAACAAATTTTAATGACGTTTGTAGCCACGTGTAGACTTTGTATTTTCTTTATTTTTTTTAACATAATCTTACGTTAATAAGAATATCATTGAAAAGGCTATCATCTTAATTAATTATGTAATTTTGATATAGGCAGATTTAATTTTCCTTTAAAATCAAACAAACTGCGCAATTAATGAAATAAGTAAATGATCGATTTAATGTAAATGACACGATTTTAAACTACGATTCATAATAAAATAAATAAATAGCGATTATCATGGTGATAATACACGAATAATAATAAAAACAAATCATTATACCACCAGGAAGTTAGAGCAAATTATTGCGTCGTCTTTCATTTACATACATTTCTGTCATTTCACTTCATATAAGTCAATTTAATCACTATCATTTGAATTTGTGTGTGTTTTTATTGAAATAAGATAACAAAGAAAAAGAAAATAAACAAACAATTTTTGATCTACAATATGACGATTACTTTCAGCTTGAAAACACAAAGTCTTTGTCTTTATTATCCATATTTTTATTTTATGATTGTTATCTTTATTACAATTAATTAGATAATAATGTGTCGATATAAATGGAAAAATGAAGAATATGATCCTGAACGACAAACATAAGCGGGTTTTCATATACACTCATAACCCAAAACCAGTGGGGCATCAGTGGGAACTAGGTTTCTGCACTAATTTTGGGTTGAGGGGTATGGAAATTGAAGTAAGATTTAATTAACTTTCGTCAAGTTTTCTACACTTTCGTGAAATTTTATAGGATCATGTAACCGGCTATCGTTACCTTAAGAACAGCTTTCGTTCATGTATTTTTCATGTCCCGTACATTTGTGTTTTCTGTTATTCCTAATTTTTTCTATCTCCGTTCTTTCTTTGTGTTATCTCTGTGGAGTTGGGGCATGAGTATAGCCAATGGTCAACTGGTACCCCTATTGCCATATGCAGAGTGGGTTCTCGACTGTGTTGAATCTGTTCACGTCTGCTCTAGTTCTATTGTGGTTGGAAATCAATCGATTTTGAGTTGAATTTGGAGTACTGGGATTACAAATTCCTAACCCAGCGCCCTCATCTGATAATGATCCATCTGTGTAGGCGACAAGGTCAGGGCTCGCATTTTCTTAACACTGCAAAAAATCGTACTGAATTACAGCCGGGTACAGTTCCTTATGAATCTTTTTGAGTGCATGTAAAATCGTCTCGTCAATCACCGGTATAGTCAAACTCAAAGTGATACATGGACTTTTGTTGCATGGACAGTGAGAGCAGCGACTTCAACTGCAAAAACTTCAAAAGTCGGGGAATCGTTCATTTGAAACTTTTAAACACTAAAATTAAAGAAAAATTCTGTTAAAAATTGTTTTCAATCGTTTAATTATAGAAAAATTTGTTTATTTAAGTTTAAATTACTTAAAAAATACACGGTAGGGGGCTACGAACGGTAGACGGTTCTACGACCCTATACAAAAATACAAATTTTTCAAATCAACGGAAAATGTTCGCATTCATCGAAAAAATATAAACCTAAATGTTTAATGGTGTAATTTAATTTTATTGTACATTAATGAGAGCATTGACCTTTTTTTTGTACTTAACGATTAAAGCTAAATGGGTTTTGAAAGATAAACCTTACTTTGTTGATATAAATTTAGTATATTTATTCTGAATTCATTCAATTACTTATCAAATTTATCATATTTTTAATTTCTTTCTAGCTTTTGTGGCTGTGAAACCATTTTTACTGGTGTACACCGAAATATAATTATCATACACAATATTTTTAGATAAGAAAAACAAACAAAACAATATCATCGCCTTGTAGTCTACAAAAACCGATTTACAAAAACAATTCGTCAGACATCTAAACAACAACAACAAAAACAAAGGAAAACCGAAAACTACGTTAAAAAATAACTTAACGACGAGGCATACAGCATTCTATCACACATGTGCTAAAACAGATAAATAAATATTTAGAATAGCATACTGATTAAATAATAATAATAAAATTAAAAAAAGTGAGATATAATCAGAAAAGTGACCTATTGTCAAAAAAAACAAACGTCGGTCAATAATTTGAGACTCTAGTTTATAAAAGTTACGAAACTGCAAACTACCAGTAGCAACACTAACCGAAGGAAAGGGTTTTTACACTTTCCTTTCCCATTTTGTAAATTACCAATCTTTAAAATTTGCTTCAACATTTTCGGCCTGGACGGCAACCAAGAGCCTCAGGAGGTAAAGATTTAACTGTCAAATTTTATTATTAATTTAATGCATTATAATTTTTACTTAATTTTATTTTAAAGGAGGCTGCCAACGGGCAAGCAAACGGATCTGGTGAGAAGCAACAGAGTAACGGTGGCACTATGGTGAAAACATTTCAAGCATATTTACCACCATCCAATCGAACATACTCATGTGTCCATTGTCGGGCACATCTTGCTAGTCATGATGAATTAATATCAAAAGTGAGTTAAAATTATTTGAAATTAAAAATTACTATTAAAATAATGTTTTTTTACAATTTAATATGATTGTAGTCCTTCCAAGGGAGTCAAGGTCGAGCTTATCTATTCAATTCAGTGTAAGTATACTTAATATTTTAATCTCATTACAGAGTGATATTAAATGTATTATTTTTTATTTCAATTCATCAGTGTAAATGTTGCATGTGGGCAAGCTGAGGAGCGTGTTCTCTTAACTGGACTGCATGCAGTTGCCGATATTTATTGTGAATGTTGTAAAACCCCGCTCGGATGGAAATATGTAAGAACTTTTTTTCCTTTATTCCTTTAATGCAGCGAGAAAAAAGATTCAATTTAATTTTTTTTTTTAATTTTTTTAGGAACACGCTTTCGAATCTAGCCAAAAATATAAGGAAGGAAAATATATAATAGAATTAGCACATATGATAAAAGAAAATGGATGGGATTGATCTCCAAGTAAACAATAGTTTTAATATACATTATTTAATTTAGAAAATAATTTAGTGAATTTTTTTATGAACTTATATTATAAGTAATTTGCCATAATCGTACAACAACAAACATTGAATATTAATGCAGTATTTGAGGGAAAAAATTTTATCATGACGATACAAAAAAATTTGTGGAATCATTTGAAAACAACTTTGATTTTCTATCATGAGCGCAAAAAACAAACTGTTTTTATTCAAAAAATAACTGAAAAATAATGAGCGGTGGAAACAAAAAAAATGAAACTCCGTCGATATTTATAAAAATAAAAAAGCTCCACCTAAACACGTATCTTAAAATAAAATAAAAAAAAATTAATAATCATTGATTTCAAGTAAAATTTGATCTACAATTAAAAATAACGAATATTCTAATAAAAAATAATAATAATAATTTACTCCCACTTTTACATAAGAAAATATTAAAAAATTAACATATTATTGCGCTATTTATGATATTTTTTATTAATCTGGAACTATTTTCAAATTACAATTATACAATTAATATTTGTTTCATTAAGTGCGTTAAATTAAATTACATAAAGTAAGTTGATGATTAAATTTAAATTAAAAAAACATCACAATTACATAACTAAAAATAAAAAATATAACTGTAGGTATGCAAAATAGAAAATTTTTTAAATAAAACATTAAATTACGCATAAAATACTAGTTAAAATTAAAAAAAAAAAAAACAATATTAACAATTTAACCGCGGATCGTGACTTCAATTTAGACAAAAAAAAAAAAATTTAGTGAAATTTAAGCTTTTAATTGAAAATATTTGTTGAAGGGAAGCTTTGATGTTGTTCGTTCTACTAATTGAGACATGCTCAATCATTGCCCTTATTTTTATTACTATGTCATTAGTTCTGAATATCTTTGAAGAACTGCCATCGTAATACATAAATTTAAATTTAAATTAATTTTTATTATTGCTTTGATTTTAATGCTCAATTAAATTTTCTTTTGATTAACCATAAAAATTAAAATAAAAATAATTTACTTTGATTTCACTAATATTAATTTTTAATCTTCAATTAAAGTTTCAATGCAATCATATTCAATTAATAATATTTTATTTTTGGTTTTGATTGAAATGAAATGAAAATATGTTCTAGTAATTCCAGGAAGTGTTAATTACAGGATTCGAAAATGATAGAAATTGAGAGTATTGCAAAAGTGATAGAAATGAAAATGAATGTTATTCATATTGTTAAATTTATATTGAAATGTAATGTGTCTTGTGTTTGGTCTCCCGCTTGACAATGAATTGCGACACTTTGTATATAGTGAAAATATTACCATAAAATTTAAAGAACATGCAAGAGAAATTTCGATATGACCTTTAAAAGTATTCTCGCTGAACAAAAATCTAATCAAAAAACGCATCTTCATTTTTTGGCTATATTATATCTATATATTAATGAATAAGTATGCTATAAATTTATTTAGTATATCTTAAAAACTTTTTACATTAAAAATGTGAGGGTTTAGTTTTTCTCACCAGTTAAGAATATCTTTGAATAAAATATACTTACTCAACAAGGAATGAGCGTCTTTGGGGAGGTCTAAAAGCTCTTCATTATTTGTACTCATCAAAATATTGAGCATTTGCCCCGCAAAACGTCTTGTAACGTGGGATTGTAAAATTTCAACGACCAAATTAAATTTTAAATTATTTTTTTTGTTTCACTTTTATCATTTAATTCTTCACTGGCACTTTCTTCATATTTTTTTATTTGTTCTTTTATTCTTCGATTTCTTTGGCTGACTGACAGTTCTCGAAAGTTTTTTAATTTTTTTTTTGTTTCATCATTTATATAGCGTTAGACCATAAACCAAAATAAAGTCCTGGTACGGAGGTTATATGACTATTTTTTCACTACATATATAGCAATTCATTGTCCAGGGGGTTACCCAGGTGGCTTTCCTATGAATTATGTTTTAGAAAACGAAAATGAAAGAGGAAAGAATTTTAATAAAAAGAAATATTGTTGTTGTATTTGAAACGAATCAATAAATAAGTGATAAGATAAGAAACAGGAATGAGATACAAATTTTAATAAAAACAAAAAAAAAAAAATTACAGTGAAAGAAATTGAATTATTTAATTGTTAGATGTTGAAAAGAGATTTAAATGAAAAAAAACAGAAATTAGGTTGTACGGAAGAAGAAACAACTTGTATTGAAGGCTTGAATAGTACAGTTATTTCATCATTTAAAGGAAAAAATGAAGAAATTTTTTTAATAATTGTAATGAAATTTGTTGAATATAAGAATTAGCTGTGCTAATAAGTTCTTCATCTGTATTCTTAGATTGATTAAGATGGTATAATGTGTGTTATTTACTGTCATTGTATAAGTAGGAATTAGGGATTAGAAGAAAGAAAAACAAAAACACTAAAAAAAAATTTATAGATCATTAAGGAAAACATGTGATGTGAATGAATGAAACGGAGACTATGCTTGAAAGTTAATTTTATTTATGGTTTAATTTCTCAAACCACATTTTGAATGAAAAATAAAATTTGACCAAAAATAAAATCTTACAGTATATCTCTTAATGATTCATCGTGCAATTGTGATATTAACATTTTAGCTAAAAAAAAATAAAAAAAATGGTGTAATTTATAGTCAAAATTATCAAAAAAAAAAAAGAATGCAAATACAGAAATATTCGAAACAGAGATAGAAAGAATCCAACTTTGAGAGACCAAAAACATTTAATTCAATAGGAGAACACAGCAATTAGTAAAATATAGATAAAAAATGAAAAAAAGAGGAAAATTATATTTTTTAAATAATTTTTTCTAAACGAAAATTAAAATTAAAAGAAAGTAATCCTTGTCATAAAAAAGAAAAAAAAAACAAAATCAATATTTTCACAGTTGTGTATTTGAATTTGTAAGAAAGGAAGGAATAGATGGGATACAATATTTATTATGAATATGATAATCTCCTTTTCTATGATAGTGAAAAAAACAAAAATAACTATTACAGTCAAGTCTCTATATAGTGAAATGTACGCTTTCATTTTTCAGAGGGTAAATAATGACAAGTCAGTTTCTATGGATCTACAGTTCAGATTAATTCAGATTTGAAGGGCGGCTATTAAGCCTGAACTCAAGTCATCTCTCGGGCCGATTGTGCATAACCGTTATCATCATCTGAGGGACTTATCCTGTCACCTCAAGCAGTCACTACCTTTTATCTAGCCTTTAACTCAATATTAATAGTCGGAAAGAGGGACATTTGAGATTGTAAAGTTTTTTTTGAACTGCCAACCTTAAGATTGATAGTCCAACACGCTAACCACTGCTCCGTACAATCCCCATGGATCTACAGTTTCTATAGATACTGACTTTTCATTATATAGAATCATTACGTACAGCTTATTTTTCACTATATGGAGACTTGACTGTATTACTATGAATTATATTTTGGACGCTTTATTCTATTATTAAAAATATGAATAGAAAAGCTTTTATCTATATTTCCTCCGCTCGTTAATAATCAAACTAAATATGAATTAACATGATACATTTTCTGTTTCAGTTCTATACTAACTAAATTTAATAATAAAAATAAAAAAATAAATCTGTGTGATATTTAAGAAGAAAAAAATGATAAAGATACTTTTTCATCTTTTTTTTATTTGCGCTCTAACTATATATTATACTTAGAGTAGAATTATAGTAATATTTTTAACCATTAATTAGATATATATGATAATTATAAAATAAACAAAAAATTATAAATAAGTTTTTACCCTTTCATCATCAATAAAAATAAATTAAATTAAAAATAAATTAAATAAATTAAAAAAAAAGTAGAATTTTCTGATGAAAATGTTTCCTTTCTGAATTTTTGTGTAAATGACTTATTCCAACTCAAATAATATTTCAAAAGCAAACATTTTTATCAGATTATTACAATTAAAAAAATTAATCATTAAAAAAAAAATCACGAAAAAATATGCATCTTTACATTTATAATCATAATAATACATAACTGTTATGTCAGACTATGTTTTCATTGAATGTAGTGAATAAAATTAAAAATAACGAGTCTCCGATAATATTAATGTACATTATCTGAATCGTACTTTATGACTATGATGGGTTAAAATTATATTAAAAAAAAAATCAAGATCACACTTATTATCATATAATAAGAATTTAAGCCTATAGTTATAATAAGTAATTTTACTATTATGATAAAATATTTTACTGAATATTATTATTATGTAAATGTATAATATTGATATGAACATTAAATATGAAGCTTTTTTTTAATTAAAAAATATGAATTATCTATAAATGTGTCTATTTGTTTTTATTTTATTTTAATATGTTACAATTTAATTTTTCTTTGTGTATAATGCATGCCTGGTAAGTTTTTTTTTTAATTTTTGATAACTTTTTATGTTTTTTTTCTTAAATTACTTTAGGTTTTGATTTTATATAAGTAGCTTTTCAATTTAAAGTGAGTGCGAATCACAAATGTCTGTATTTGCCAATCTGAGTACACATGCCTATGGTTTATCAAAAATTATAAAACTTTTGTTCTGCGAAAATTTTTGTATCTACCCTAAGAACCGAAAAACAAGGGTTTCAACTTTATTTTATTCTTGAAATTTAAAATAGATATTAAATCAAAAAACTTGTGTTCGGCCCTCATTTTAGAATGAAAAGCCACATAAACATTTTATTCTCATTTTACCTATGGTATGAACGTTGATTCTTGCAACTGAGTAAATTCGAACGATCGTCGATAAGCAGACCACCATTTGACAGTTAACCAAACAAAAAAAAACGATTCACAAGTTCTGTTTTTCTAAAAATTTCAAATAATTAATTAAACAACTGCTTGCACAGTCATTTTATTTAATTTTATTTACATGAAATTGTAACGTCTACTTATAAGTGCATTAATGACAAATAAAATTAAAATTGAATTGAAAAAAGAGTGTTTTAATCAAAACATATGAATTTCGAAAACTGCGCAATTTTCAAGCATAAATTTCGAAAACTGCGCACTTTTCGAACATAAATTTCGAAAACTGCGCACTTTTTCAACATGAACTTCGAAAACTGCGCACTTTTCGAACATTGAAAATTTTTAAACATCAACCTCCTCATGTTTATGTTTTCCTGGTACTTTTGAGTGAAAAAAGTAATTAATTATGGCCAAAAATATGAAGCTCAGGAACAGGAGAACATAAGCATGAAGAGGTTGATATTTAAAAATTTCCAATGTAAAAATCAAACTCCTCGTGTTTATGTTATCCTGTTCCATAATTAATTACTTTTTTTTACTCAAAAGTACCAGGAAAACATAAACATGAGGAGGTTGATTTTTAAAAACTTTTAATGTTCAAAAAGTGCGCAGTTTTCGAAATTTATGTTTTAAAAGTGCGCAGTTTCTGAAATTTATGAAAATTGGGCAGTTTTCACAGTTTTTGATTAAAACACTCTTTTCCTGTACAATTTTCATTTTATTTATCAATTATACGCTTATAAGTAGACAGTACAATTTCTTGTAAATAAAATGTCTGTGCAAGCAGTTTTTAAATTAATTATTTCAAATTTTTAGAAAAACAGAACTTTTTAAACGTTTTTATTGTTTAGTTAACTGTCAAAATGTGGTCTGCTTATCGAAGATCATTCGAATTTACTCAGTTGCACAAATCACCATACAATACAAAGTAAAAAAAAAACATTACAAAATTATAAAAAAAGAAAAACATTTTTCGAAACCAATAAGTGCTTAAACATGTAAAATTAAACTAGTTCATATTTTAATCATAATAATAAATTAAATTTTGTGGTCAATGAAACATCGAAAATTTAAAGAAAATTCATTTTATTTTAACATCATCGTAGAAATCATCATTAAATTTAAATTTTTTATTTAAATTAAAATTAAATTTAAATTTTTAAATAAAAATCTGTCTTTCATCTGAAATAACTTAAATACTAAAGGATTATTTTTTGAACATAATACATAACATAAACAGACATGATCTGTATTGGTAACTCAATCACTTGGGTCTTTTGATAATAATATAATTTTTATTTTTTTTTTTGAACATTATTAATATTAAAAAAACATTAAATGCGTGAATTTATGTCAAATGTACACAATAAAATAAAAGATAATCGCATAGTTACCAGTAATATTAAAATTCATAATATAATTGTTGATATAAAAGTTAGAAAACAAACACCTCTTGATGTTCTCCATTTCTTAAAAAAGGAAGAATTTTACGTTTATGTCATAATTGTTTTATATATTTAAGCTTTTTTGTAGCAATTTTCGGCTGGTCCAAATAAAAAAATACATTTTCTAATTCAAATTTAATAATTCTCTTTTTTATTTTTATTTCATTTTAAACTATTTGAAATCCAAAATAACACTCAAAGGAAAAAAATAAGAAAATATTTTAAAATAAACTGCCAACATATGAAAAAACAATACGAAAAAATTATAATTTATATGAAAAAAGTCGCATAACATTACAAACATAAAAATAAAAAGATGCACGTGAAATAATAATTACAATTAAATAATCGATAAAATTTAATACTTTCAAAACATAACAATAACAAGTAATTAAATATTAAAAAAAATCAAAAAAAAAATAAATACGAGAACAACTTTTTTGAACTAACAATAGCATAACAGTGGATGTAAAATTTAAGTTACGTTAAATTTAAATAAAAACATTGAAAAAATAAATAAATTTGAGTTATGCATTTTTTTAATATTGAGAATGCATTCTGCAGGAGCGTATCTATAATTTTGATAAATATTTTCATAACTTCCCAAACCTCAGAGATAGCCAAGCTTCCCAGCTTCTCCTGGTAGATACACCCCTGAATTTCTGTGAAATTTGGTTAAAGTAAGTAAAGTTTTGAAGTAAGTATAGGGTTCATGTATGATTAACCCCCCATTCAGATTTCAAAAAAGCTTTTGATAGAGTTAATATCAATTTACTTAAAACTGCATTGAAGTCATATGGATTGCCCAACGACACAGTAGCCTAAATTGTCTCATATCTGAAAGGTAAAACACAGAAAATAAGGATAGGACTTGATATGTTTATGGTCAGGAGTTGCTCAAGGAAGTCATTTAGGACCAATTTTGTTCATCATCTTCATCAACTCGATCAGTGACATGTTTTATGACTGCAAGTTTCTTTTATATTCAGAAGATCTTAAGATTTTCAGAATTGTCGAGATCTTGTGTGATTTAGAGACCTTGTGTGATTTAGAGACCTTACAGAACAATCTTGATCGTCTTTCTGATTGGTGTCGTGGCTCATGTATGTCTTTTAGACTTTTATTGTAGATCATCAAAAATCAATAAAAAAAGATGCAATTCGCGAACTATCAGGAAGTTTTTTATTCACTAAGATTCTAGATAAAACACAGCATGTAAAAATCGAGACCAAATCAAATTAACATTATATCACAAAACAATCGACTCACTTTTATGGTGTTAAAGCGATAATTAGATTTACACAATTATTATACATTTTATGTTTAAAAATAGAATTCAATTCATTTAATTTAATTTCATTTCCCAAATCTTTGTTTGCACCATGATCGAGTACCAAAAAACGAGTCTGTTTGTTGATGACAATAAGTTCCAGGTGGACATTTACAAGTGTATCCCTTCCTTATGCAGCTTTCATATTCATCACACAATCCATTATGGTAACGAGGATACGGCTTGAAATTGAAAATTAAATAATATTAATTTTCAATGCAATTTTTACCATATTAATGAGAAAGATAAGAGAAAAACTCACCTCATAACATGTTACTTGATTATTTGTGTGAAGAAAATGAACTCCAATGAAACAGATTATCAAAATTACGTGAATGTTAGCCATGTAAAAGTCACCTTTGATATTAGTCTAACATTTACAAAGGAAAATAAAAATTTATATTATCAGTATTTTTTTTTTGGACAAAATAAATGAAAAATACCTCTTGTGATGACTAACGAACACTGTGTATTGAAGCAAATAAATTGTATCATTATTATAATTATTATTATGTAAAAATTATAAAACGTAGTTTATAGTTACCTAACTTTAAGTATGTAATTCTGTGGTTAGAGTCAGAACAATTGAAATTCATTCATCTGTTTTTTTTTTCATTATCAAATGAATCTAATTAGTGATTCCGGTTGAAATGCATCTGATTGATTGATTTAATGAGAAAAATAGAATAAATACCAAAATTGTATTGTAGATACATTTTTTTTTAATTTTTATATTTTCCTTTATTTTTAATTTTATTTATTTTGATACATTTATCGAAAACTGTTACATTAAAACAATCATATTTTATTTGTTTGATTTTTTTGGTTATTATTTTGATAGTTTTTATGAAAAAAATTATAATGCTTTTTTTATTTAATATAATAAATTAAGTTTAATGGCAAATATAACTAAATTTTGTTTTAAAATTATGTTATACAATTGTTAGTGCATTTCGGAAGAAAAAAATGCACCATTACAGACGATTTTTCTGGCGTCCGTCACTCATTTTGGTTCATAACTTCGAAATTGTCTATCAAAGCGATATTGGGCTACAGAGCCTGAAAACCGTCAAATGTCCAAAATCATAAATTTCTCTCAAAATTGTGGATTTTTCAAAAAGGTTTTCTAAAACGGTAGATTTTCAGAAATTTTTCTACAATGGCCGTTTTTCAAAATTTTTCGAAAACGGTCGATTTTTAAAAAATTTTCTCAAAAGGTCGATTTTTAGAAATTTTTCTACAATGGCTGATTTTTCAAAATTTATCGAAAACGGTCAATTTTTAGAAATTTTTCTACAATGGCTGATTTTTCAAAATTTATCGAAAACGGTTGTTTTTTGGAAATTTTTCTACAATGGTCGATTTTTCAAAATTTTTCTAAAACGGTCGATTTTTAGAAATTTTTCTACAATGAGTGAGTGAATCAATTTCCATCGAAATGCACTTTTCTAACCGCTCAGTGGCTTTTTTCATACAAATTATATTTTAAACTTACAAAAAAAAAAATTAAAATCAAAACAACAACTAATGTAAAAGGTTTCACACTTATCCAGAAGTGTTTTAAATGTAACTTAATTTTAATTTATCACTCAAATTATGTTAAGTAATATCAATAAATTACGAGAATATCATAATCGGTTACAAAATCAAACTATTTTTTTCTAGATATGATTAGAATTGACTAGAAATCGGAATGCAACTTATAAATTTTATCTTTTAGTTGTAATTTTTTACGATTATGTTTAAATATTCTAATTAAATTTATTTTTTATGAAAATTGTATATAAATGAATATTTAATTTTAATATTTTTTTTTAATGTATAAGTTAATGTTAATTGAATACCCAGATTCTTTACCAGTCTTAGAATATCATAATGTAATAATAATAATATCAAAATGTACAGTGCTTTTTAATATAAAATAAAATTAAATTATAACAAACTCTCCATTTTACTTGGTTAGATCCTATTAATATTATTTTTATAATATTAAGCGTATTTGAATTAAAATTAATTTAAATTCATGGAAGATTTAATATTACAATATTTGACTAACTAATCGTATTCGGGTCATTTTTTGTAATTAATAAATGTTAATTAACTAAAAACGAATTCAATTAAAAATCTTTTTCTAATTAAAATTATGTAAGATTTCATAATTGATTTCAATGAAAAATATTGAAATAATATTAAAATGACTAAAATTAAGGTTAACCTAAAATATCACATTTGTAATGACATATGATATTCTAATTGGTTTTGGGTCTGATGTTATATGAAATCAAGTGTGAAAATATCCTTCAAGGATAGAAGATGTTGATTTGGGGATGATTTTGTCAATTTTTCAATCAAAAATTCACAGAGAGCTGCGATAATTTTTTTGGTAGATAATTGTCACCGATTTGAGTCGTGATTCCTGTGTCGACCGTAGTTACGTTTTCCCTTGTGATTGTAATAACGATCACGTCGACCCCCAATTCGACGACGACGATCATCAACTTCATCGTCTTCCGATTCATTCTCGTCATCGATCGGTTTTTGAATTGGTTTTTGTGCTGAATTTGAGGCTTGTTGATTTGAGCGATTGATTTTGGCATTGTCTTGTTGGGGTGGAGGCTTTCGTTTTGGCTGATTAAATTAATTAATTTAATTTTAAATTTAATGAAATTAAAATTGAATGTACCTCATTTGCAGCACCTTCAGGATCAATAGCAATCAGAGTTTTATCCTCAACACTTGCATCAATTATTCCCCCTTTTTGCTTTTGATGCATAAACAATTTTGCCATTTCAGCTTGCAATTGCTTTAATTCCTCAGTTAAAGTGAATTGTGGTGCATTTTCAAGTTCTTGTGGCGTTTTGGCTTCCTTGAGTTTTTCAACATCAATATCAATGGTATCTCGACACACGGGACATGTACTTTGAAATGGCTTCCCCTCACTTCTTTGCCAATTTGGCAGCTTACTTTGCTCTTCATAGTAATTCCTTTTAGCGTTTTGCAACCAAATCGACAAACAATGACTATGCAAGTAGTGATAACACGATGTTTTAGTAAAATCATCACCATCTTGAAATCCATACAAACAAATTACACATTGCCCAGTTGGAACATTACTCTCAGTTAAATGTTCTCGAATCAAGTCAATTAGATCAAAGACCACCGGTAAACCAATTGATTCCTCCAATTTAGCTTTAATCGCTTTTTCAATGGAATTTATGCACGAATCATCTAATCCACGAGGATTCCGCAATTTAAAATCCGGTTTTGTTTCCGGATATTCTTTGGTTGGCATAATTTGCAAGGTAATACAAACATATTGACGTTCCGTATCCTCGCAAGTGGTCGGGAATATGGTTGTCTCTATCAATTCCGGGAAATTGCTAAAATAAATTTTCCCAGGTAATCAAAATAACAATTTTTTTTTGCAATTCAATTTTTACCTCTCAAGATTCCTTGTTATTTTAACATCTTCCATTAAAATCGCTTCCAAGGACTCAACTTCATCTAAAAGGCTGCAATTCCATGAAAATAAAATGAAAGGAAAAGAAGGAAAAACTTTAGTCCTTGTTGAAAATCCATTTTATCGATTTATTTATGTCTTACGCTTCCATTTTAACTTTTTTCTTTGCAATTTATCTCGATACACTTCAATTAAAATATGAATTGAATAAATTTTTTACCGTGAAATAAGATTTTGTAACAAATTTTCATAAAAATCACTTTTAATTGGAAAAAAAATTAATCCGAAACAAAATTCTTTTGCTTTTTGTCAGAAAGCAAAAATGATTTTATTTCATTTGACAATTTGTTGTTTATTTTCTGTCTCTCTCTTTAGGGAAACGTCAAATTCATTGCATATTCATTTTTCAAAAAAAAATAACAGTTAATTTTGATGTTAAATTTTACATTTATTATTAAATATTAAAATTTGCATTGATAAAATTAACAATGTTAAAAAAAAATAAAATCTAATTAGTTACATTAATAATATTTAAAAGTAATTAAAGGCACATTTGAACAAATTTCATACAAATTAATACTTTTGTGTTAGTTTATAGAGAAAATTTGAAGTTAAACGGAAAATATTCATTGAAATTGCAATTGAAATTTCCTTAAGAACGAGCTCTCGATGCCTTCTTTGACTTATCAGCTTTTGGTAAAACGTCTGCCTTGTTTGCTTGAACATGTCGATTGTATAAACTAAAAAATTAAATTTAAATTTAAATGAAATTAATTTTTAAATTAAAATTAAAAGATTCAAATAAACTCACATTTTATAAGTGTCCGTTTTAATGTAATCCAATACATGGCTGATTCCGACAAGATACTGCTCGGCAATTGGAGTCACCCAAGGATTCTCCTCCATTTTAAAGATGGATTTTTGTCCAATCAAATCCAGATTTCCTGTGGCAATGAAATTAAATTAAATTTAAAAAAAATGACCGTTGAGATGACTTTGTGAATTTAAATACCGATTTCAGGTGGCAAGACGGTTAATCGATTATTTTGAATATGTAATTCCCTTAAACGAGTTAATTCTCCAATTTCCTTTGGTATTGCAAGTAAATCGTTGTCTCGAAGACCCAACTGAAAATAATGATAATGAAAATTATTATTAACTATAAAAGTCAAAATTTTCAATGCAACATACGATTTGTAAATTCTTCAAATTCTTAATTTCCGGTGGAATAAATTCAAAATCGTTGTCGCCCAAATACAGGGCTCGCAAAGTTTCCATCATGAAAAAGTTTCCCGGAAGCGTTTGTTCATTCAAATTGTTGTAGGACAAATCAAGGACTTCCAAGACCGGGAAAGCACCAAAACCGCGTGGCAGTGAATTCAATCGATTAATGGAACAATTCAAAATCCGTAATTTTGGCATTGATGACAGTGATAATGGAAGTTCCTCCAAATGATTATTAGAGAAATTGAGAATTTCCAAATTAATCAAGTTGGCGATTCCGGGAGGCACTACAGTGAGTTTGTTATGGCTCAAGGTGATACGAGTCAGGAAAGTCATGTTCACTGTAAAAAAAAAAACATAAATAAATATGACATAATTCTAATATTTATGTGTACGATTGTGTGTGACTATACATGGGAGGACGCCATTAAATTTGTTATTATTACGATTTTTATCAATTTTTTCATTTTAATTACATTAAATGAATTATTCATCATATAATTGCAACATGAAAGTCATTCTTATGAGAAATATTTGGAACATTTCAATTTTCATTTGCCAAAAATCATTAAATTCAAATCACATCTGTAATGTACAGAAAAAAATTCAAGTGAGTGACTTGTTTTGCCCAAATTTGGTCAAAATTCATTAATTTATGCCAAGTATAGTCACACACAAGTCAAGTAAAGTTACTTACAAATGCCTGAAAGATCTTCAAATGAAGAAATTCCTTTGTCGACCAGGTCCAATTCACGATTTTGCATTTCCCTGGCATCCTGCAGTGCTTTTCGTATCTTTTGCATCTTTTGATTGACAGGCAAACATTGTTGAGTCATTTTTATATGGACAAATTGGAAGAATGAACCAGCTGCTTATTAGAATTACTATCAAATAAGAATATGAATGAATGTAGGTGTAGTTGTGAATTGACAGACATTTGTGTGTGTGTGTGTGTGTGTGTGAAGAGTTTTGTTTCATTGAGTGGTTTTTGTTTACAAAAATAAGGTAACTTACTGACATCTGATGGGAATAATTTAAACTATTGTGATTTAGCATACTGTTTGGATTTTGACAATGCAATATCCATGGCCCATTAACTCAGTTGGTTAGAGTGTCGTGCTAATAACGCGAAAGTCGCAGGTTCGAGCCCTGCATGGGCCAATTTTTTTTTTTTTTTTTTTAAATTTTTCTACTAAAATGAAAAGGAATGAACGAATGAAGCTAAATTTCAAAATAAAATTATTTTTTACAACAAAGACCGTGACAAATGCATTCCGATGCCCCTTTTGGAAAGTAAAAAAAAGAAGAAGGGCACCAAAAAAAATTTTGAACTGGATTTGCAATTCAAAATTCATGTTTTTTTTAAACTTAAACGATTTTAACTAATAATTACGTGATTTTGTCGAATTGGCCTTGTAAAAACAATTTTTTAAAAAATGTTTGAATCGAAAATTTTTAACGATCAAATTCATTCAAATAGATGTAATGAATGCAAAATCCCAATGACGTCTGTTATTAGTGTTATTTGAAAGGAATTGCCTTAAAAGCATGATTTGCAAGTGAAATTTTCTTTTTGGCCCTCCTCCATCTGAAATTTTGGTGGATTTACATTTTTTGCGGCCTAAATGAAGATTCTAGAAATCATTTTATACTCAATTAAATTTGATTCAAGTATTTTTGTTCAACTGAAAATTTATGTATGTATTTAGACAACTGTTAGCACATGGGCCCATTAACTCAGTTGGTTAGAGTGTCGTGCTAATAACGCGAAAGTCGCAGGTTCGAGCCCTGCATGGGCCAATAATTTTTTTTTCATACAAAATCCAATTTTTATTCATTCATTATTTTAATATTCTGTCTTTTGAATATAAAATAATAATTGTAGATATTTACATTCAAAACCGGTTTCATTCCATATGATTCTAAAGTATTTTTTATGTTATCAACAAAGTAAGCAGTCGTGGCTTAGCAAAACAAATGAAATGTTGTGAATTTGAAATGTTTTTCGAAATAAAATAAACTTTTTGATTAAAATGGAAATAGAAGAAGCAACGGCCTCCACTTCAGACATTGTAACTCAACAAAGAGGACGATTAAGGAATGTCAGTTTGAAGGATCGATTGGTTGTGAGGGTAAGCTGAAATTGTTTTGATCTACTTTTTATTTGAATAAAATGTAAATAAATGTCTTTTTTCAGTTTATGGCGTTTTTCTTCGCTGCATTGGGTCTTGCTTTGTTTATCGGATTAATTTACATTGTTTATCTGATAGCTGTTTATAAATATAAAAAATAGAATGTTCATAACCCATTATGAACCTTAAAATTTTCATCGAAAAGAAAAATTATAGAAAATATTTCTGGGAAAAGTGGTTAATGGGTTAATTTGGATCATTTGTTATCAATTACAATTAAAAGTATTACATGAATTGTATGTGCCAGAATTTTACAGTGCAAAAAATTGTATTTTCATATTGAAAAAAATAATTATTTTTATTAATTAATAAATTCGTATAAAATTATTCATTTTTATCACACTTAAAATTAAGTCACATTATTTACGTATATATTTTTTTTAAAATGGTTTCTTTTCATTAAATTCTGTGTTTGTTTATTTTAGATGTGATGCATTGTGTCATCATAAACACCAGCACGTTGATAATAAGCTCGTGAATAGTCTCCAGCGCCACCACGTGGTCTAACAAGGCCAAAACATCCTCGTCGAAATATCACCATCAAAATCATAGTCAATGGAATTCCAATACAAATGCCCATAAGTAAACCAATCAAAATGTTTCCATCGTGTTCGGGGTGATTTCCAAAACGATCTAAGCAGCGTAAATGATTTTTATTTTCACTTAAATCCTTCAGTTTTTTTTTAAACATTTGTGATGGGGTGGCACATCTATGAAAAATTTGATTTAAGTATGTTACTTATCAGAGTAATACCCGTGTGAAGATTGCATTAGGATTTGGGTTCAATGAGGTGCAGATTTGAAGCTTACAGGAGGAGTGGATTGAAAATTTTAACTGTCCCATTTTTCAGATTGCTCGTATGGCCGATCCGCCATAAAGGCTTAAAGTCATAGCTCAAAGTTTGTCTTTGATTTGAATCGGCTCTGATATAAGACCACTGAGCTCCAATAAGACAAAGTTCAAATTCGCACCTCTTTGAACCTAAATCCTAAGTTTTGGCATGTAATGTATGAACAAGGCCAATAAAATGGGTTTTGCGAGGTCGCTGTGAATCATAGCTGAATGTTTGGTTTTGGTTGGTTGTCAAATTTAACTGGCATCCATTACAATGGTAAAAACTCAATTTCGAATTTTCGAAAATCAAACTTCGAAAAAAAATTGCTCCGGTGCAATCTTCACACAGATCAGAGTGATAAGTTAAATACAACTTACTCAATGTTATGCGAAATTGGTTCATTATCTCGTATTATTTGCGGAATCAAAGTGTCCAGCATCCACTGATTAGTACATTCACATGCCCATGGATTGTATCTCAAATCTACTACTTTGATGTCTTCCCAAGCAGCTACAAAAATTAAATTTCAATTAATTTTTAACATATGTTCATTTCAATATCAACTTACCAAAAAGTTCTTTCTCTAAATGTGATAAATTATTGTTATGGACAATAAATTTTTCGAGTGGTGGATATTCAATGCGAGTTTTATCTTCAAGACCTGGTCGTGAAAAGGCCTTTGGATGAATTTCCTTTAAATACATATTACGAACTGCATAGAATTCTTTTAGATTGTGCAAGCCACTGAATGCACCTTCACCGATGATTTCAATGTCATTGATGTAAGACAAACTCAGTTTTTCCAATTTTGGTAGATTTGGGAAAACGCTATCAATTGATTAAAAATTATTAATTTTAAGTTACATTTAAAATGAAGCAAATAATCTTACTTAATGTACTCTAAATTATTGATCGGATTATTATCAAGTGTCAATTCCTTCAAATTAATTGCATATTGTAACGCCTCTGGAATGTGATGCAATCCATTGTCACTCAAATTAAGTACTTCCAATGTCCGTGTTGCATGGAACAAATGTTCAGGTAATTTTGTCAATTGCATTGCACTCATATCGAGAATTCTGATTTGAGGCAAGTCCGAAAGTGCAATTTCAGTTTGGTGATCAATTGCGATAAATGGATTTTCGTCTAAATACAATTCCTCAACTACATTAAAATGTTCAAAGAGATTTGACTTGAAGTAATGTAACAAGTTATTGCCCAGTTTGAGGACTTTTAAGTGTTTTAATGGTTCATAAGTTGTAGCATCGAAATGCCCTTCAAACACTTCAGGTATCAACACATCAGATTTAATTTGATTATATGACAAATCAAGGGTTTCAAGGAAATCTAAATTGATAAATGCACGTCTCGCAATCTCTTTAATGTAATTGTTACTTAAATCCAGGTGTTTAATTGGCAATTCTGGGAATTGGGTTAAATTACTGATGCCATTGTGAGCGAAACTGTAAATGAAAATGTTGGTTTTAGTATCATTTTAAATGAAAGTCATTTTATTTTTCTTACCTGACATTTTCAAAGTCGAAACTTGAATCGTTTAAGGCCTTCCAATCAGCGTCATCGAAGAATTTGGTCAGCTTAGCATTTGAACAATCCAAAGTTTTATTGATGCGATCACATTTACATTTTTGGCAAATCAACAAATTGTCCTGGGAATGGAAAAAAATCATTAGTGACAAATTTCAAAACAACCAAGTGCTGAGTCAATTTATGAGTAAAATAATAATTAATCATGTTATCAATTGCTTTGATACGATAAGATAACGGTTTATATTGAATGGTTCTTAACTTATGAATTGGCAGCTATTTTTAAATATAATTTCAGTTAAAATGAGTGCGCAATTCGTTTTCCTGGAAAATTTATCACTATTAAACTTAACTCGTTCTGAGCTTAGTTTTGATTGGAAATTGCTTTTTGCTAAGCTCAAGGGAGGTTTTTAGAAAAAATTTGGCTGAAATTCAATTGATTACAATCAAAATGTGGTATTTTAATGAAAAAATCATCAAAATTTCTCATTTTCATTAAAAATCGGTTGGGGCACCAGTGACCCCAAAGCCGGAAGGTGTTAAATTGACCCCTTTTTAATTACTCACATCCTTATTAGTAGAATCTTCAGCTTTCGTGACTAGATTTGGTGTAATTAAGACTAAAGTAGATAAAAATAGTAGGTTACGTATAAAATATGGTCCCATGTTAAATTCCAAATTTTTGTACTACAAAATCAACGTTGAATTTTCTTTGTCTGTTGTTTTCTTCGTAATTGAATTTTTCTTCTTAGACTTTAGCTCGTCCACGGAATTATCAACACTAAAACAATTCGATATCATAACTGGCTCTTTACATTATAAAACTTTATTTGCTTTGATTAAATTGTGTTTCTATGATTGCATTTTCTTATCATTTTTTTACTGTGTGTTGTTATCACAGCTGAATTTCGAGACTTATTAAAGCTAACTTTTCATATGAATGTGTGAAATAAAATTATCTAATCTTATCTTTTTTTTGTATCATTTCAAAGGTATCCCACTTTTATTTGCAAAGAAACGATTTGTTTCGAAACTAAAACATAATTATTTTGTTTTCTACAGTTAAATTTGAAAAAAAATAACATCAATTTAATAACATCAACAGTAGAATTGTCATGTTACACAGATGTTTTGCAACTAAATATACAGGTATGGAAGTAAAAAGTTGTAGAAGAGTAACACAAAAAAAAAACTGACAATGTGTTAGTGGTTGTAGAGTAAATTAAGTATAATTCACCTGCAGCTATGAGTCGTGTCGTGTATTTTGTTGTTTACATTCATAGAGTACATGAATTAGGTTTGCCATTTAACCAATTTCAATTGGGCCATTTTTGTTAAATCAATTCTAAGAGTTAACAGTTAAATTTTAAAATGTTGACCAAAAATCATGTATTTTCAATTCCTTCAATTTTTTCAAGTAAATTCAAATAATTATTACGCAATTTTAAAATACTGTACTGTTAAACAGGTGTATGACGCTTCAATTGATTGAATTGAATAATTTATTTACGATATTCATTGATTAAATGAAGACTTACTGGTCTGGTTTATGTCATTTGAATAGAATTGTTTTGTATAATTGTATAATGTTTGTTTTGTTATTATTTTTTTTCAAGGTTACATTTCAAGAATAAATATTATGCATTTATTGTCGTATAATTTTTGATATGAATTTTAATTTTTCAATACAAAAAATGAATGAAGTTCAAAAAATCTTGTTAGGCCGCGACAAATGGAAATCGAAAGTTTTGGTCCTAATCCAATAAAATGTAAGATGGGGGGGGGGTCAATAAAAAAAAAAGTTCCACTCACAAATTATGTTTTTAAGGCAATTTCTTTCAAATGACACTAATAACAGACGTATAATTACTTACATTTGTAATTAATTGTCTTTTGAGAATGTTATTAGCAACATTTTACAAAGAAATCATCAAATCGATCAATTTCGATTTTGGTGACACTCAGAAATTAGCAAAATTTATTTAAAAAATATGACCGTTAAATATTTTCGATTTCAAAATTTTGCAAAAGGAATTTTAATTGGATTTTTTTTGTTTATTTACTTTTTTCCTTGCACTTCAACACATAAACGTAAATTTTACTTAGAAATCGTTTTAATTTTCCAAAAAACATGAATTTTCAATTGAAAATCCGGTTCAAAAAAAATTTTTTTTTTTTTTTTGCCCCACGTCTTTTTTGACTTTTCAAAAGGGGCATCGGACAAAGCTTTTAAAATTCATTTGTTGCGGCCTTATTGATAATTAAAAAAAGGAAGGAAAAATGACAAAAAAATGTTAATTAACTTTCTATTTCTTTACTCGTCCTTTCGTAGGGCGCCTAATTCTACCGTGTTGAAATTTCTTATGAATTAATACAAAATGTGAAATTTCAGTAGTATACTTTTTTCTGTTTGTGTATTGATGGTATCTGATTGGCTGGTCGAAGATGAAAACTATAACTAACGTTAATTTAATATTACAAATTAACTAAGGATCATCGTGTCACAGGGAAGAAGCCTTGAATTTTTCTGTCTGCTATTTCATGTAATTCTGTAGTCGTAGTTGTAAATAGAGCGGTGAGTATCATTCGAAGTGTTTTATTTTGTTTTACTTGTAATATGTTTAAATTTGTTTTAGCTCCATTGTGTAAAATCGGTCAAGCACTTGATTAATATAGGACGCAAAACTACTTTATATAATAGTATTTTGTTCGATTGGTTTAGTCTGAAACGGCAATGGAGCAATGGATACAAAATTCTTACTGCTTTGTTGAATTTTTCACATGTTTTTTGTCGAGCAGCACTTTAAGCTTCGTTATGTGGATGAGTAATAATACTCTGTGTCATCTGCAAATTAAGTTTTGTTACAATATTCAGAATTTAGAGCATCAATTGTATATTGGGTGAATGGTACTCTTTGACTTCCCGAGGCTTGATTTACATTTTTAGGTTGCTGAACTGTGTCTTGTGGTGGAGATTGGTATTGAAATCCTTGAGAAATATTTTCTTGCACAAGAGCTAATACGATTGTTGTATTTCCCAGACGAACACGCGGAGAACGATGGATATTTCCACGGTTTTTAATGTTACGAATTTTAGACATCTTGTCTCTATCGATCTAAAACTCAAACTGATTTTTTTTTTATTTTCTTCCTTATTATCTTATGATAAACATTTTTTTCAAAGGCTTCTTTTTTATTTTTAAGTAAGTAAGTAACAAGTAAGTAATAAAAATGCATAAAAGAGGGTTTAGGTGTAAGAAAATGTAAAAAAGGGTAAAAAAGAGCAAAAAAGTGTATAAAAGTGTAATAAAGAGCAAAATTGGCTTTTAAAAACACCCTGAATATAATAAAGAGTGTGCTGACCACATTGCACATTGAGGTTCACTTTCCTTGGTTTTTCACTTTATTTTCACTTTTTAGCGAATGCAATTATTATTTCAAAATAAAAGAAGAACATAAAAGACTAGATACGGATTGAACAAAAGGACATTTTAATGGAAATGTATGTAAGGCATCCCCTTTAAAATTCTCTTAATTCGTAGGGAATTTCAACACGGTCCCATTTTCAATATATTTTCTTCAAAATTTAGATGTTGTAAGACAACTAAATAAATCCACGTTTTTGGCGCCTTGTCGTACCCTTTTTTTTCAATTCAATTTGATACAACAAAAAATAAATACAAGGAAGTGCCACTTGCTTAGAACATAACATACAACATAACATCAAATATTATTTTCATAGATAAATTTTCCACTACATTCTTTCTCTTGTTTTTTTTTTTTTTGTTGCGTGAAATATAAGAGTCAAATTATAATATTTATTTTATATTTGAACATCTGTTTCAAGTTTAAATGAAATGTACTAAAAAATTCTCTCTTATTGTCACTAGTTATTACTACTTTAAATTTTATACTATCTTTTCACACTATTTAAATGTATGTTTGTTTCTTTCATAAAATTATTTGATAATTAAATTTATATAAGAATCGTTAAGAATCTATAAGATAGTTTCATTCATTTATTTATTTTGAAATTTTCATGTAACTATTTCAAGGAAAAATTTTGTATGAAACCATTCACAACTGCTTATGTCTAATTAATAATAACATTTACGCTCATTTACATTCCCATCGACCGTAACATGATATAGTTTTATTTTATAATGTTTTACTTTTTTTATGACTCTGTGTGTATAAGACTTGTGTGAAATGACAATATTTTATAGATAATGATGGAAATTAAAATAAAATATTACAAAGAAAATTATAATTTATATTTAAAAAAAAGAGAAAAAATTTCAATTCAATTTTATCGGAAATGATATTTCCTTTCAGTTTCAAGGAGTTGCTGGTTCCTTAACACCAGATTTATTTGGAGATTGAAAGGATTGCTTACTAAAGGATAACTTATGAAAGAAATTGCAACTGCGGGTTTCTGTTTAGAAGACTTTGAATTCTCTTCGAGTGTCAATTTGCGAAAATCTTTCAAGTAGACATTGCCACATTATATTCTGCTAATATGATCACCGATCCCTGGAGATGGCTGGAGCTAAAATCTGCACTGTATCGACAGTAAAGCTACCATTAAATATTTGATTTCCTTAAAGATTAATTCTAGATAAGTTATTGAGTGCTTAACTGTACTTTAAGATCAATCTCGTTATAACGAAGTAACTCCTGTTTGGGTGCCAGGCCATAGCAATGTGCATGGTAACGAAGAAGCTGATATACTTACTAGAAATGGCATTTCTGCTATCAATTATTCATCAGAACCAGTCTTTCCGCTTTCTCTGACCTGCTTGGACTCTTACAAAAAGGCTAGAGAGGCTAGGCTTTCCGGGAATGGTGGTTCAACCAGGCAGGTTCTTTAAGGTTGAGTTGCCACAAGGAACCTGATTCCGGTTCATCTAGAAAACTGATCAGATTGAATTGTACTGAGCTCAGAGTTGTAGTTGGTGATTGTACTCTATACTATCATCTCAGTCATTTTGACTCAAGAGATTCAATGTGCAAATGCTGCTTTGAACAAGAGGAGACTGCTGCACATCTGCTTTGTGTATGTCCCAAGCATGCCAGATTGCGTGGTATCGCGCTGAGTGAGTACTTTCCCAGTCATGATTCTATCATAAAAGTGAAGGTGTTTGCTCTGATTAACTTTGTGAAAAGATCGGAGCACTTTCGTGAACTGAAACAGGTCTAGTGGACTTCATATTACTTTAGTTGGTTCTCTAGATTTGGTTCCTTCTTCATAAGATATGATGATTAATGGGTATGCACAATGGACCCGTCTGTAAGTCTGAGTGCTGGTTCTCTTCTGTGGAGACCGCTTTAGAAAATCTGATCTTAATTACAACGTGTTGAGGTCCATAGCTACAAAATTATTTACTGGCTTGAGGTCTAGATTGAGCTCAAAAATTCAGGTCCAGAGTCTAAAATTAAAAAAAAATATTCACTCAGTAGGTTAGTATCGAAATTATTATTTTTCAAAATCACATTAATAAGAAGGAATTAAAAAAAAAACATGATGTAATACATTTATTTGTCACTTTTATTTAACATAATCCGGAAGATGTTTTTGATGATGTTGTTTGGTGTCATCATGCTACTTAATATCTTCCATTAGAAAACCATCATCTAAAAACACACAAGAAAAAAAAACGATAAAATTCAAAAGAAAAAGCAATTCCTCTTAATTTAAATTAAATGTCATAAATGATTTTCTATTTCAGACCATAAAATGATACGCTTGTGCTAAAATTATTCTACTTACAGTAAATTTAATTGATAGATATTTGTGTTTGACATCTTAGCCATAATCGATTAATTAATTTTCTGTATGAGTTAATTTTGTAGATGAAAGGAAATTAGATTTCATGTGATCGAACTATCATTTAATATTAAGAACTTTCAATTCTTGAAACATCGATAACAGGAAACCCAAAATTTGAATACAATTATTGTGTTATATGTCTTAAAAATTAAAAGAAATAAAAAACATTTCAAATGAAAACCTGTAAAATTTGTATTGTTTTCCAAGAAATTTAACTGTTTTCATTACAATCAACGTTCAAATAAATTAAACTCAAGTTTTTTGAAATCGAAATAACATAAAATCTTAAATTTCAATACATGTGTTATTTATTTATTTATTTAACTAATGAATAGTTAATTTTTTTTTACTTAAAATACAAAAAAAAAGAGGAAAAAAAGAGTGAGAGACGCGACAAGTGTAGTCATGTTTGTAATTCTTATGCAAAAATGAATTTAATGAAGGAAAATCCGAAGAAATTTAAGGAAATACCCAATTTACAGGACCAAATCCAACCCTCTTTCATTCAAATATATATTTTTTTGGTTTATCGTACATGAGAGAACGAGATATTTTGGTTTTCCCGAGTTGAAACAAAATTTCAATGATCGTCTTCTTCTTCTTCTTCGTAAATAATAATAAAAATATTTTTTTTTTCTATCTCAAACTCATCTTTAAAAATTTTAATATTCTTTTTTTTTCATTTTGGCTTGTCATACACACACATTCACAGGCAGATGTAAGATGATTTTCTCATGTTCTTTATGATCATCATCTCTTGTTGTTTTCTTCTGTATGATGTATGAAATTAATGAGGGAAAAAGTGTATTTAAAATTAACCATTTATCCGGCCGAATAGTATTTGCTGAGCGTCGATCGAGAAAAGATCTTAGAGTTGAATATCGTTTTTATTATTTTCTTTAAATTGTATTCAATTTTAATTTTTTTCAAATAATTTAATAAAGTAGAATAGAAAACACAGGTTTTTATTTAAAAAAAAACGACGAATTTTCAAAAAAAAATTAAATTCAAAAAAAAATTAAAGACAGTTAAAAATGTTATTGTGATTTAGTGTATCAAATAAAAGACATCATAAATTTTATGATGATTTAAGAGCAGAAGGTGTCGTTAGGTGTGTTTTGTTATATTAAAAAAAAATTAAAAATAAAGTCAAAAAAAATCATATATGATTTATAGTGTCATTTTTAAAATAAATAAATAAATAGAAAAAAAAATATTACACAAAATGTCTGTGATTCGTCCAAATTCTCCGAAATTAATCCTAGATATCAGTCACAATCAGATGGAGGCCACTTATCATCATCATCATCAAAATAATAACAACAATAATAACAATTCAATAAATCACGGCATGAAAATGATCAAAATTGAACAACAATCTGAATCTGATAATTCCATTTGTGAATCAGGAATTCCGATGGAGAACTACGATCATCAACATTACATTACAAATAGTGAGGATTTGAATTTACCGCGTAGTGACATTTTATCGACAAACAATATGGCACACGTTGGTATGAGAGGCCGTAAGCGAAAACAGCCCGAAGTTGATATCGATTACGAATTCGATGCTGGCTCATTAAGTCCCGGATTTTGTGAGAAAAAACTCAAGTATGAAAATGAATATCCAGTTTATGTTCAATCAAATGAGCAATATCAAGAATATAAACCTATTTTTATGAATGGTCATATTGCACAACAAGTTTATCCTGTTTTCACACAACAGCATCAACATCATCATAATGATCAGCATCACATGCAACAACACAATTCAAATCAACATAATCAACTGCATTCACCAGAAATGAATTATGCTCCCTCGGATATTTATGCGGAAGAAATTGATCCAAAGATGGAGATTTGTGACAAAAAGCCAAAGAAACGCTCGTATACACGTAAAAATGGTAGTAACAAACACCAGAATGAAAATGGACAAAAAACGCGTAAACATAAAAGACGATCATCGAAAGCTAGCAGTTATGAGGATATGCAAAATCAACGGGTAATGGCAAATGTAAGAGAGCGACAACGTACACAAAGTTTAAATGAGGCATTTTCTTCCTTACGAAAGATCATTCCAACATTGCCAAGTGATAAATTAAGCAAAATACAAACATTGAAGTTAGCGTCAAGGTAAAGAATTACTTTTTTTAAATTATACATTCAATTTTAACCTTCATCCTGTCCTTAGTTGAAAGCTTAATTCATTTAGGTTAGGTTAGATTTTACAAGGGTACCACCGCAGTTTAAAAAAGTCCTTTTGTGGTCTCCTCTATAAAAATGGAGGAGTTAGTTTATTTTTAGCACGTATATAACAAAGAAAAAATAGCGCCAAACTAACTTTACGGCAGTTAAATGAACTAACATAAATTTTTGCATTATTTTAATGATTAGTTTCGAAAATGACCACGTACAGTGCCAATCTAACATTTTACACTAATTTTTCGTGAGCATGCGATATCATATACGTGTTTTAAGGGAGTTTAAAATTCGAAAAGGTCGGTTACCTTAAATTTTCTGTATGAAACGTACTCAGATGACAGTGTCTTGTAGAATTAAAGCACGATTGATTACAGGGACTTACAAGCCCCTGGACAGCATGAGGGTTAAGTCCAACATTGCAATTTAATACCGGAAAATCATTTTTTTCATTTTTTGTTTCACACACTTAAAAAATATTTTGAAAAAAATTAAAAGTGAAATATTTAGACATTTTATGCAAAAAAATTTCACTGAAACAAAAAACAACAATTTCAAGAACAGACAAATATGCAATGAATGTTGTTTTCCGATCACAGGTGCACAATTTTCACATATGGTCTGCTAATTTTATTTTTCATCAGGGAAATTCCTCAATAATTTATGAATGATTTTCCAAAATATGATTATTTTACCACTTTAAAATTTAATTTACGAGCAATTCCATCATTGATCGTGTAAAATATTTTTAATTCACAAGCAAGCGGCTTCTGTATTCCCTAGTCGCAAGTTACCATAATAACGTACTTTGATCTTAATAAAGTTATTAATCATTTACAAAAGTGTTATTATGGTAGTTTAATGAATGAGAAAATATTATTAATCATTTAAATGTTTTTTTTTCTCTCTCGTTTAATTTAAAATTCAATTTCATTTTATTTTTATTTTGTTTGACTAGTTGTCGCAATCGCGAAAATTTACAGTCAAGTCTGCTTCAATACTTTGTTTATTTATATTTTATTATGAAAATGTATGTAATATGAAAGTTTAATTGACAACATTTATATTTTTAACATTCAAAGATTTGTAGTTTTTTTTTGTATGGTAAATTTTCTTTTGCATTTTTCATTTAAGTATATGACATAAAATAATAAATTGATTTCATCCGGGAAGCAATGGTCTTAAAATTGGTCGTATTTTTAGTTTTTACAATTCAACATTTCTTAGCGACAAAATATCATCAAATATATTTGACCATTTCCATTTCAAACAAAAAATAATAAAATAAAATAATAGTCCTATGTATTTTTTTTAAAAGAACTTCTTGATTCTTAGAATTGAGGTCGTAATTTTTCTCATAAACAGATAAAATTTCAAACAAGATCCCATTATATGATGAGAAAATGGTCAAATTCAAAAAAATTTCAATACTCAAATATTTTTTTAGCATGAAGTGAATTGTGACAGGTGGATCATAAATGATATCCTTTTTTTATCACATACATTGCTTTTCCTTTACCAATGTGATGCTAATGCCTCGGCAAAATTCACATTAAATATCATTTGTCACAGAGCATCAAATAACATGTATTTGTGATATATACTGACTATCACTGTCAAGTTGCATCCTCTCTGGAAACGAATATTTTATTTAAGAAAAAGAAAAAAAATAAAGAATAAAGTATACAAGAAAAATCATAAAATTCTTGCATACTTATTAGTTAGGATCAAATTCATACTTATATGAAGTTAGAAGAGGTTCATGTCAAAAAAATTCATGATAACTTTAGAACTGTTCTCACAAATGTTATTCATTTCATTTTTCTTGTGTATTGATGCAATTTCAGTACCCCTTGGACAACGAATTGCTATATATTTAGTGAAATATGCCCATATAACTCCCTTACCAGGACTATATTTTGATTTTATGGTCTAATGCTATATAAATACTATATTTTTAGTTCATTCATTTAATTTGGGGGTTGAGTTTTTACAATTTCACGTTACAATACATTTTGCGGGGCGAATGCTCAATATTTTGAGGAGTACAAACAAAGAAGAGCTTTGAAACCTCCCCAAAGACCCTCGCTCCTTGTTGAGTAAGTATATTTAATTAAAAGATATTCTTAACAGGCGAGAAAAGCTTAACCCACACATTTTCAGTGTAAAAAGTTTTTAAAGGTACACCATTTATATAGCATATTCATTCATTAATATATAGATTAAATATAGTCATTTATAAAAAATGCATTTTTCCATTAGATTTTTGTCTACGGGGGATGTTATTACCCATACGAAATCGTAAGAAATCGTTGATTGAAGCTTTGAAGTCTTGTCTAATTTGCATGAGCTAAATATTCCGACCCAATAAAACCATAAAATTCTAACATTTATTTTACTTTTGCATATAAGTTAAAGGCAAAAAAAAATAACACACACACACATATCCATAAAAGGGAAAAGACTTTACTTTTAAAAATAACTTTAAGCACTTAAAAATATGTTTGTTTGCTTGTTTGAAAGTGTAGCAAAAAAAATATCAAACGAATAACAAAAAAAGTAACGATGCTGCAATAAAAATATGGTAATATTTCATACTTGCATATTTTTTTATTTTAATTTGCTTCTGTACCTAGAAAATTTTCTTACAAATTTATGTCCTGTGAAAACAACATTTATATAAATATATATTTAATGCATTTAGTAAGAAAAAATGCACTATTAGAGACGGTTCGTCTGACGTCAATTTTGGTCCATTATTCTAAACTTATTATTTTTGAGATTGGGCTCATGGATTGGCTTCCAGAGCCTGAAACCGTTAAAAAATGGTTAAAATATTTAAGAATTGTTGGTATTTTTGTTAAATAGAGAAACTGACCTAGCGCCTAGAAACTGTCAAAAGCTTAAAATCCAAAATTAATTTTTGTTTTAAAAAATTGCAGAATTTTTCAAAATGGCGCATTTTAAAAAAATTAATAATTTTTAAAAATGTCGAATTTTTTTTAATTTTTAATGGATTTTTTTTAAAAAAAATCAAATTGCCGGAATTTTCAAAGAAAAAATCAAAATGGCAAAATTTAGAAACAAAAATAAAAATGATGGATTATTCAAAAAAATTAAATTGGAAAAATTTTTAAAGGGGAAAAAATTCTAAAGGGGGAATTTATTGAAAAATATCAAAAAAAAATTTAAAAAGTTTTTAATATTTAAAAAAAAATTCAAAATGGCTGATTTCTCAAATTTTAAAAATTCTCATTGAAATGCACTTTTCTAAACCGCCCAGTGGTTAGAATTTCCCATTTTTTTACTTAATTTTATGCAATTGCACTAATTTAATGTTAGTTTTAATGCTCTGCCGTATTTATTCAATTTCATTAAACAAATTTTTTTACGTCCTGCGTAAATCGTTTAAAAAGTTTTTTTAAAAATTTAAATTTGATAACTTTTTTTTCTGTAACTTAAATTCTAAGAAACATGAAACAGATTCAATTGTTGTCATTTTCACAATTCGCTTCTTGTTCTTTTTAAAATGAGTCATTAAATTAAACAAAAATGTTTTCATTTATAAAAATTATTCGATGAATTTGTCTGATAGAAAGAATTTTGGAAATATTTTGTTTCAAGTTCAAAGTGTAATTTTTTTTCTTATTTTTAATTTAAATCTACATCTAATAATAAATTACAGTCAAAATAAATTTTGAAATAATTTATCAGGTGCATTTTATTTGAGAAATAAAAAAAAAATGTATTTGAATGTAGACAAAATAAAAGTAAAAGGGGTTGTAGGTCAAAATTTTCGAATTTTAGGCTGAAATTCATTTCATTGAATTGAATTTGAAAATAAACTGTGGCAATTTTAAACAACCAAAAAAAAAATACGACAAAGAACATTTTTAATTATGCGTATTAAATATCTGGAACATAAAATAAAATTATAACATACAAAGTTTTTTTTACATTTTTTTTCTTATATTAGAATAATTTTAACCGCCAAATGAGCATCTATGAGTTTTTACATCATTTCGTATTTTTTTTTAACAATTCAAATTTAAATTCAGATAAATTAGTGAACAGATGGAGTTTGCACTTGTTGTGACATAAATATTGTGGTGGTATATCGTTGTTCGTTTTCTTCCAAAAATAGTATTTTAATGCAATTTTTTCACATTATTTTTTCTCAAGCATCAAGTTTTTTTTGTATTATTTACCAAGTGTTTCATTTTAACTGTATATAAAAAAAAAATGAAAAATTGAGTCAAACAAGAATAATTTCATTTAATAAAATATACAACTTTAAATAAAAAAAAAACGGTTTTTATGAACATCTGTGTCATCATTTTTCTCCCAAATCGAGTATCATATCGCATGAAATGAAATTATCTCTATTTCTGATGACATGAACTTTTATATTAAAATAAAAAAGGGCAAATATTAAAAATTATTCCTCAAAAGGAAGATAAATCAATCATTACCATCACACATTTAACGTATTTTGATGAAAAATTTACTTTACTTCACTCCTTTTAAATGAATGTTTTTTTCATTGATATCCTGTTAAAATAATTGTGCATTTCACATCCTCAATGCAATTCAATCGCAGATGGTTTTAGGAATTCCCTATTTCTTAAATATTAAAATGAAATTAACATACATTGAACGTACATGCAATACACATTCTTATTGTACATGTGTATGTTGCATTGGGCAATTCCCTTTAATTTTAGGAAATTCCCTTCCTTGTTTACATTTAAATCTAAAATAAATTAACAATTTAAACATTTTTTTTTTTTTATTTTTTTATTTACAGGTATATTGATTTTTTGTACAAAGTACTGTCAAATAATGAATTGGCATTGTTGGAGGAAAAGGCTAATTTAATTCCACACACCGAAATGGGCACACATTTTACAAGTAGCGGAATTTTGGCACACGAAAGTTTAAGCTACTTATTTAGAGTATGGCGAATGGATGGTGAATGGAATAGTTGTGCAAATACAGACGACAAATGTACTGACAATAATATTCTCACGTAATCACGAAAAAATTGCAATGAAAATTCCTTTTATCGTATACTTTGATTTTATTTTTATATTATATTAAATTTTGTGTACTTTTAATTTTCTATTATTATTTTTTTTTTTTTATACTTTTTATTACAAAATGATTCCATTAGATGTGTTTAAGTGTATAATGTATAATGTAAAGTTATATTTTAATGTAAATTGTGGATAAAATCGCTGGAGATTTTTTTTTGACGTTGTAATAAATAATTGGTGCCTTATGTCTCCAAACTTAAATTTTAAGTATTTTTTTGTTCTTTTAAAATTCAATTTCATTCTGTAATTTAAAAATAAAAAAAAAGAGAACAAACAAATTTTCTTTGTTATATTTTATAAGTTAAACAATGGTATGATAAATAAAAGTTCAATTTATTTTGTTTTAATATAAAATTCAATTGTTTCAATTTTATACAAACTTTTATTAACATCATAGTTGTTTGATCAAAAAACAACAACAAAAAAGAACAAGAAGAAGAAAAGTCAAGTTCAATTTTCCTTTTTATTATTTCATTTTGACTGAAATATGAGTAAGTATTCTTTTATTCATTTATAAACTAACTGGATTTTTTATTTTTTTTGGTATAATATAAACATCTTGATATATATATTCATCAAATAATGTAAAATGACTCTGTTAATATTAAAATATAAAGTAAACCTTTTAAAGTTCATAAATCATCTTTTTTTATATTAAAGTATATTGTTGAAAAAGTCGTTTTATTATTTTTTTTTGTGTATTTTAATGTAAATATTTATAATTAACTATAATTTTATAAGGGGTTTGTCTGAAAATAACTGGATTTTATTTGGATCTCGTGGATTCTAAATTAGAAAAATCAAAAATGGTTTTTTGAGTTTTTATCAGTTTTTCGATTTTTTAAACCGTTTTTGAATTTTTTCAATGAAATAGACCTTTAAAATTAATTTTTATGATGTTCTGGTTCAAATAAACCACTAACTTTGTTCTGCAAAGTTGTTACTCGTAATTTAAGCTATAATATTTTCTTTGACCATTTTTTGGGTTTTCATATAAAAATATTGAGAAATCATCCAAAAACTGTTCAAATTAAGTTGAACATTTTGAAAAACTGCAAATACGCTTTGTCGTTGCTTTGTATGAAAACTTCAATTTTTTGTATGAAAACATCAAACACAATGTATGAAAAAGTTGTTTAATTTTACAAAATATAAAACTTTTCAGAAGAAACTATGTGTCTCTTGGAAAAAAAATTTCCCATACAAATCAATAATTTTTCGAGTACTTCCGATTCTCAAAATTCTCAACTTAATTTTAACAGTTTTTGGATGATTTCTCAATATTTTTGTATGAAAACCCAAAAAGTGGTCAAAGAAAACATTGAAGCTTATATTACAAGCAACAACTTTGCAGAACAAAGTAAGTGGTTTATTTGAACCAGAAAACCATAAAAATTGATTTTAGAGGTCTATTTTATTAAAAAATTTGAAAATTGTTTAAAAATTCAAAAATCTAAAAAGAAATGAAAAAAATGCTTTTTTTGGTATTTGAATTTAGGATCTTCAAAATTTTTATGAGATCCACTTATTCTCAAAAAAAAAAAATCACAGTTCAAAATCTAGTGAACTTCAACGAATTTCAAAAATACAAGTTTTCGAAAAATGAACTCAAAAACATAAAACAAGCCAAAAAGTTGTTGAAAACGTGCCAAGAAAAAAAAATTAATTGTTTTTCTTCGTTATTTTAATCATTTAATTGTTTTCTTAATTAAAAAAAAAAAACTAAAATTAAAAAAATTGGATCAAAATAAAAACAAACCAGTCACCTCCACTTTAAGCATTTTTTCTCTCATTGCATGAACAGAACATTGAAGGTTTTTAAATGAGATTTCATAACAAAAACGTTTGGTTAAAATAAAACAGACCCTCATCATAAAATCCTGAATTACAAGTAAATAGTGATTTTATTTATTGACTATAAATGATTTAGATAACAAAAAAAATAAAGAATACGTCAATACAATAAACAAAAGCATTGTAATTAACAACGCTTTTATTTTTTTTTTTAAATAACATCAATATTTATATTGTTTTTTTTTTATTTTAAATTTCACATCATTTTGATGATCTTGTCTTGTTTAACTTTTTTTTTATGTTTAAATTTCCATTAAAAACAAAAACGAGTTAATTAAAAAAATGTATTTTAATGTAAATAAATAACGAGTATTATTTTAAACATTTCAATTTTAATGGAAAAAATTAAAACCTTAAAAATGTAGCCCCCAAATTAGATTTCCTTGAATTTTACGTTTATTGACGTATTCTGATCATTATTCAGTGATTCAAATTACAGAAAAAAAGAAGAAGTTTCATATACAAAAGATTTTATTCATAGTGAAATTCAATATCCATTCTGTTATGAATTAGTAACGGCATTTGCCAAAATAACTCCTAAAACATTCTCAACAAAGACGTGAATCGATTTTATTCATAATTTGACGAAAAAATATTTTATTTGTGTTTTATAACTTAGTTTTACTGTACAAAGTCTAGACAATTAACTCTTGATCTCATATTACAGGTCTGCTGCATCCTAAATTGATTGACATGCAAAGATCAAATACGATTTTTGACTGATTCATCTCTCATCGTTATATCGTCAGTTTATAAAGTCAATTTACATGGAAATTATGATCTAACATAAAATAATAAACAAATTCTTTGTATACTAATAAAAACATAACTTTAAACATAAAAGTCAATAATCATATTAATTTTTACTGGATATTATTTGTTTATTTATTTTTGAATTTTTTTTATCATGAATTTTACTACTTCGGCACTTGTTATTTATAATTTATGGTCGTTATTAGCGTCAATATGTCGTTATTAATGTTGTTTCGAATTGAATTTATTAGTTTACGGTTATTTAAAATATTTTATATTGGGCAAAAATTGCAATTTTTACATTGTTATTTTGGGATTTTACGGTGCTTAGTGCAGTACTCACTGTGTTGGACTATCAATCTTAAGGTTAGCAGTTCGATTCTCGCTCCGACCATTAAATTTTACAATCTAAAATGTCTCTTTTTCCGGCTACTCAATTCAAGGTGGCGACTGCTTGGGATGACATGATAAAAGCTAAGACTCTTGGATGACGTTAACGGTTATTCACTGATGGCCTAAATGTAGGCTCTTTTATTTATTTTTCTTCGTCTAATGAAGGTTACAGTCAACTAACTGAACCCTTCGAAAGGTCTACTCAGGAGCTTATTAGTGACTAATAATTACATTAATTTACTTTTAACTAAATCTCATTCTAATTTTCTAATGTTGATTAATTGACTAGATTCTGTGGTTCAGGACATCATGAACGAGCGAACAGCAGTCCAATCTTTGTCTGAGTCGAATTCTCATCAATTCAAGTAAATCCAACCTAAATGTAAATGGAGGGAGTTCAAAGCATCGCCATTCCAAATTTCTCAAACAGAAGAGCAAAAATTGTTTTTGGACTGACTCGACTCTGGCAAAGTCAACCTGATAGTCAGGCATTCTTATTATACTACCATAATCAATTATTGGAAGCACAAGTGATTAAAACAAGGTCTTCAGGTAGTACACATCATTAGTTAGCGAATCCTCCGGAGATGTTATTGACTTAAATATATTCATGTCATCAGCATACAACAAAAAGTCGACATCGTTCAAAAAAAGGTATATGCCATTTATGAAAGTTAAAAATAACAAGGGCCTCAAGTGGCTACCTTGAGCCAGGTCTGACGTCACTGAAATCTGATGAGATAGAACATGATTAATTTTAACTTTTTGAGTTTGAGACGATAAATATGATTTCAGTCAATTCAAAATGTTGATGTTCATTCCAAGATATTGCAGCTTCGAAATAAGTACCTTGTGATCTACTTTATCGATTTGATTGAGACAATAAATTGTTCTGAGGATCGTAACAATTAACAAACATCAATGAATTCGATTTTAAAAGGTTTTTAAAAAAAAAAATTAACTGCGGGTGGTTTTAGTGAAATTAATACTTTTAAAAATATATGAATAAAAATCAATTTTACCCTGAACAAAAAATATTTCACACGCATAAAATAAACAGAATCTTTATTTCAATAAAATTAGGATGAACATTTTTACTCATCTCATTCAATACCACATAAAATTCAAATTTTTTCATGGCCATCCTGTCACATTATCTTTATCGTGTAACTTAAGCATGGATTTTGTCATTCAAAAAAACTAAATTTTTAAAAAAGGACACTTTTAACATAACAATAAAGAATAACATTCATTTATTCACTTTAACATTTGACATTTTTATTATTTTATTTTTTTTTCTCTATGTTTTTCAGGTCACACACAGCAAGCAAAATAAAATATATACAAATTACGGTCACAATTCATTAAAATCGAAAAAACATTTTAAAAACATAACATGTGTTTTCCATTAACTTTTGCATATTATTATTATTATTGTGATCATACTTTTCATGTTTTTATACGTTCTTTTTTCCGATTTCTGTGATCGAGAGCATAAATTTATGAGCTGTTACTTTCAATTTAGTTTTTTTTTTATTTTAAAAGGGTTTTCACGCAATGTAAACAGATGACCGTTAAGAATCCGTTTGAGTTTCAATTTACAACAAACATTGTGATGTTATTTTAAAATTAAACTTAAAACCGATTTACATAATTTAAATTTTATGTTATTTAGATTTAAAAGTTGTTATACAAGAAGCATGCTTTAAATAAAAATAATAATTAAAATAAAGGTAATTAGCATGACAAAGAGATATATTTTTGAATGTCCAGCTGCAGGCAAGAAAATCTTTTATTTTAATTTATTGTTTCAAAAAAATTTTTTTTTTAGGATGAAATTCACATTAACAATAGAATGGCGCTCACAAAAATGTAAATTTTAAAAAACTTTAAATTTATTCTCAAAAATAATAATTCTTAGCTCAAGGCGCTTGTATTGTAGTTTATGGTATTTCCATCATTATTTTGTTTCCTTTTTTCTGTGTATAACACACACTCTGTGCTCTGAGCCACTGTGAAATACAATGAAATAACAGCATAAATACTATCTTTGTCTTTTCTCACCATCCATCATCCGGATTTTATACACTGCACGTGTATGTATTTTCTTAGATCTTTTTTTTTTTGTATTTTTATGTTGAATCGTAAAAAATAAATAATTTTTATTTAAAATGCATAAAAAATTAACATTGTTATAGTTGTCTTGCATATTAAACTATTTATTTTGTTATATTATTATTAAAATAAAAACTCTTTCTTCTGATATTTTTCATTGCATTTTGTTGGCCATCACTTTACTTTACGGCATGCAATGGCAAATATAAAGGAAATTGCTTTTCCTATGAAACTCAATAAAAATGTGAATTTACATATATTTATTGTTTTTCTTATTTTTTTATAAATTTTTTATTGAATTTTATGTTGTTCTCCTTGCAAAACATATTTTTTTATGTTGCATTGAAATTGAGTTGAAGAAAAGTGAAAGAATATATTTTTTTTATTAATAATTTCATTGTGATTAGTCACTGTGTAAATTGAATCGCATATGTTTGCAATAAAAAATTACATGGTCTAATGTTGATAGTGATTCAAATATTAACTGCATGACTTGTTATAAAAAAACTAACAGTACATTTTAATTTTATCGCGCGTAATTTTGCAATTTTTTTTTAAATCAATTTAATTTGAATAGTTTTCATTTTTTTTTGTTTGAATATATATATAAAATTTAATTTTGGGTATTAATCTAATTAAAAAAAAATAAAAATAAAGGCGGTTCAAGAAGTGAATTTCCAAGAAGTATTAAATATTCACGGTTCGTTAAATTTATCCACCATAAAAGGAGTGTCTTTGTAGGTCAAAAATGTAACGAATTTTTTTTTATTTAAAATGTATCTTTTAAATGATGATCATAAATTTTGTCCTTAATATTAAAAAATTGTACAGCTGGTGAAATTTAATGTTGTTATTAGACTCCAAAGTTATTTTCAAAGGTGATTCTGACTGTTTATTGAAAAGTTCATTGAAGTAAGATTTAGGGACCAAAAATTTATCGGTTAGTCGATAATCAAAATCCAGAAAAATCGTTTAATTGAAAATGTTTTCATGTAATAATCATCGTAGCCCTTCGTTTTTTTCTCAATAGAGTGCACAAAATGGGCAAGTCTCTAATCATCAGATTAAACTCTTAAACTTAAACTCAGAGCATTAGTTTTTTTAAGTCTATACAAAGCTTTCAAAGCCTCCAAATGCACAAAGATGTGAAGAGGACGTAAATTGAGAAGCACTTGAAAAGAATCAGTAGGAGTAGTTCTCATATCACTTGTAATGGCTAAGCAGGTCATACTTTGTAACTTGTCCAGGGCCATCTGCTGCAGTACTGGCATACCGTTGGTGCAGTGGTTTAACATACAGTCGTTCGTTCGACTAGGTTAAGCAGCTGTAAATGGTGCTCGTTGTTGGATGCGTGACCACCTACCAAAAGTACGCTTCATAAGTTTGTCATATGTCTGAATCATCCATAGTACTATTACGATGCGAGAAAAGACAATATGCACATTAATTAGGATAAGACAACACTAGTACATAAAGAATGATGTATGTGGATTACAAAAAGCCCAAAAATATAAAGTGGCTGAGGTGATCTTGGGAATCCGCATTCGATTCCTGGTTAGTACGCTATCATAACATAACATAGTACTTGCGTTTAACCACCAGACATGACAAGAAAAGCTAGCCGAAGGACGCACTATATCGGTGTAAAGCCATTGAACCACAGATAGTTTTAAGCCCCAAGAGGCAACATATGCCTTTTGACACTGCCAAAACAGACCAGAGCCAGTTTTGCAGCGTTGAGTTACATGAGGGATAAAAAATAGTCTTCTATCCAGGCTGGTGCTTAAGAACTTTATAGTACTAGAAGTAACAATAGGCACACCGAAAAGAGTTGCACAAGTCGAATAATCGAATAGGATCCCAAGATACTATGAAACTCAAAATCGCATTTAAACAGATATCCCTAGAGAAGATCTGCCAAAAATATATTTGGTTTGGTGAAATATGACACTGAAAAAGATCGTTTTTCAATTAATGTTCTATTTCATGTATTTACAAAAAAAGCAAATTCGGCTTCTTTGAAATATATTAACTGCGAAACGAACCATAAGAATTTTTTCAAAATATTAACAAGGCTTTTATCTTTCATATATTTTTTTTCTTAGCAATGTAAAAAAAATTATTCAAATCAAGAATGGCTGTTTTTTATTTAAACGATGATCTCATTTAATTTCAATCCAATCAGATATCATTATTATTGACCATCACCAATTTATTTTCATTTTTTTGTATCCCTCAAATGCGATACACAAAAAATAATAATAACAGATACAAGCAAATAAGAAACCGATGATGATCATTCGTATTAGTATATATTTGAAAAATGTGTTGTCTCTACATTTAAAATTGTTGTAAGATCGTTAATTAATGTTTAAAAGGCGGAGTTTCATATGAATAAATTATTTTTAGAGATGTTTTTATTTTTTGTTCGTTTTTTCATTTGAAAAAAAAGAAATATGCTTTAGGAATGGAGAAAAGAGACAACTATTTCTTTGCATTTAAGAAAAAAAAATCATATCTATCATTAATTACAAAATGAATTTCAAATGTCACATAAAGTATCTCATGAATTTTAATTAACATTCAAACAATCTAAAACTCAATGATTCCACAAGCGGCTTTCAAATCATATTCATTCATGAGTTGATTGATTTTTTGTCAATATTTTCAATGAATATGTGTATCAAAAAATTTTTTTTTTGTCTATTTTCGCAATCACACATGCAAATTGGTTGATTGCATGATATCAGAAATTTATGAGAAATTTTTTCATATTTATTTTTTTGTTATTATTTTTTATCATGATCAATAATTTTTTCAAATTCAAGAGCAACAGTACTTAAAATAAGTTGTGATAAACGATTTAAAATAATAAAAATAAAAACATTAAATGGAAAAGGAGAGTGTTTCAAATTAAAATTACTTCCGTAATTTAATCAAAAAAAAAAAAATAGCAGAAGCATCAAAAATATTTCAAAATATAAAAATTTTTTTATGATACCGTTCACAAAAATTGAAGTATTTAAATTTCAGCCAGGAAATCCTTTTGAAAAAATTAAATTTCGATCAAAATTTAACATCAAAAGTTTTTAAGAGAACAAAAAAACAAAAACTTTTTCATACTTTTCATAGGCTTTGTTACTATTTCATTATTATAGCACTATTTTATAGACAACAAAGTTGCACTTGACTTTAAATCAATACACGTATGTTTTTTTTGTATGTTCTGTCAATAAATAAACAATATTTCGGTGTAAAATGGTTGCTCTTGAAAAAAACAAAAACATTTTCACACACACACAAAATATTTCATTCATCAATTTAACTAAGTAATAAATACGACACGAAATAAAATATCAGGAGGGAAAAACTATAATCAACGTTAAATTCCTTCGATACCGACAATTTTAGTTTTGTTTTGACTTTCAAGTCGCTAAGGTGCAATTGTTTGTGGTAGGAATTCGAGTAAGTATTAAATGAAAAATCACATAGTTTTAAGTTGAAATCCGCAAAAGATATCACTGAAAAAATTTCTTGAATAGAAAATTTTATCAAAGCTTCTAAAAAGATTTTAAGGTGACATTGAATTACAAGCATAGGAAATTCTAATTTCCGTTTAATAAATCATTCACGTATTTAAATCACACAAAACTTTATTTTACTTTATTATTTTGACAGCCATCATAAATAAAAAAAAAGAATAAAATATCAAATCTAATAAAGGAAAGGAGAAATATGACATCAACCACTACTAAAACACTAAAACAAATTCAACATGACAACAGTGTTGACATCCCAATACCGTCACAACGCAAAGATGTAAAAGAGGTGGTGGCACAATGGCGTGTACCAATTCGTGGCAAACTGTATCAGATTGAGTTTGAACATGGTACAACAAGTGGAAAACGTGTCATTTGGATAGATGGAAAGGTATATTTTTGCTGAAATGGAATAGGGTCGAGGAACCGTCTACCGTCCGTAACCACCATCGGTGTATTTTAACTCTCTCTTTCCCAGGAATAGATCAAGCTAGAAATTTTTGATTAAATTTTATATTTTCTAGCAAATTTTGACCTTAAAGTGAAAAATCAATCAAATAAATTTGATCGTTATAGTAAAAAATGTTTAGAAACTAACAAAAGTACGTATAACTTCTATACAATTGCGTACAGAAATTGCTTTTAACGTACAGAAGTACTTATTTAATACAGACAATGACTTATTTAACTTAATAAAACAAACGACAGGTGCACTGAAGGTAACGATAGCCGGTTGCTCGACCCTAACAAATAAAATAGTGATAGGAATTATTATCGATTTATTAGTTAATGTTAACGATATAATAGCAAAGTCAATCAAAGTAATGCCAGATCGACACAAATTTATTGTCAATTTTATTTTTATTTTTTTTGCACCTTTTATTGACCGATAATATTTTTATGTTACTTTGAAAATTACATCATTTTTTTGTATAAAATAACATTAACAATAAATATCGTTTAATTTTTTTATTGTCATATTCAACATTTTCTTTTATAACCAAAAATTTTATGCTTTTTGTTGATAGGAAATATTAAGACGAGATTGGATGTTTAAACTCGTGGGAGAAGATGTGTTTTATGTGGATGAAGGAAAACGGTGTATTATTCGAGTGGATCCACTTCCCGGATTCAAATATAACTATTTGTTGTTTGTCGATGGAAAATCATATGAGCAATATACTGAATCACTTTCAAAGGCTTTAAAAACCTGGGAAATAACTCTGAATGGAAAATCATATCGAATTGTTCTGGAAAAAGATACATTAAACGTTTATCTCAATGGATTTTTGCGACATGAAACTGTATAAACATCAAAATGTATTACAGTTATACAGAAAAATAATTTATTTTTATTTTTTTTATTTCCAGGCTGAATTCATAGATGGCGGAACTGAAACAGAATTTGAACAAGATGCGCATGTGTTCAAATTAACCGCCACAACTAGTGAGTATTAAATAATATGAAACCATGTGATATTTTATTTCGTACTTTTTTTTGTATTTCGCTACTAAATATTAAACACACAATCATAAAATGCCTTTAAATAAGTTAAATGAATCTTGGTCCTTGAATCTATTTTATTTTACTTTTATTTTTATTTTTACAGGTGGTACTAAAAGAGGAATTGTATACACACTTACTGTGGATGGAACTGAAGTGCCTTTAATATCAGATCTTAATATGAATGATAAAAAATAAAAAAAAGACGAAAATGTGTAATAATGTTCCTCTTTTCTGTTCTTTTTTTTCCATTTTATTATTATCATTCTTTTTTTTCTATATTTTGAGTGTTTGTGTGTGTGTGTGTGTGTTTCATACCTTTTTTTTTTATTATTTCTTTCCTTGTCTTTTCGTAAATGTCATAATATAAAACGTTACACAGATAAAATTTGTTAAAAGAATTAAACAACATGGAAAAAGTCACATACACCAAATGTATATTTAATGAAAAATAAAATAAAACATTGAGAAATTGTTGCACAGATTATGACTTTTTTTTTTAAACGTTAACATTTTATTTTTAAAAGGGGATTAAATTTGTACAACACTGATCTTAATCAAGCAATAATCATTTTGTGACTCATCTATGATACAAGTTAGTCGAATGATAAAGTGGTTGCGATAGAGTTTTATAGCATAATAAAGTTTGCCTTTTAAGAAACTTGAATAAAGATGTTATAATTTTTCTCCCACACTCTTAAAATGGAAGCAAAAATATATTTTTAAGAAAATTTTTACGTTTTTGAGTAAAAAAATCATATTTTCGTAAGTTTTAGATGAAATTGACCTGAATCAAAGTTGTAGAGAATATTTCAAGCAGCAACTTTGGTCAACTGACCAAGTCGATATTTCATAAATGCAGAGGATAAAATGGCAAAATTTTTCTTAAACCTTCTTATCCGAGCAACTGATTTACATGAATTTGAACGACTATTGTAAATGGGTGTTGTTTGCACCTAAGATGCAAACTCCAATATTTTTAAATTAAAGGGAACATGAAATTAAATGACCATTCGATGTGTTGACCTGGTAGTAAATATCGCTGGTAACCTTAATTTAACCGAGAATGAGCTTCGTATTGTGCATGACAGGCTGCCTCAGTCGTTGATTCTCGCTCTCATCAGACCCCAATGACCTTGAACCTTTGACACCTGGTCACTTCATTTATGGTTGCTCACCAGCGTCCTTGCTGGAGCCTTCATTACTAGCTATCGTCAAGGCGCATAGTCCAAAGTCAGTCTCTCAAGCGCAAACAATAGCTTGCACGAACCTCCAAATTTCGCAACGATTCCACAAGGAATACCTATCTTTCTTAATACCCCGTGCAAAATGGCTCGCAAAATTAAACCAGCTGCATATTGTCTTCGTTGTTATATTCATGGAAGGGTCAACGTACCTCGGTAAAAGTGGTTACTAGGACGTATTGTGGATCTTGAAAAGTCTTCAGATGGTCTTGTCAGGATAGTCAAGATAAAGACTTCAAAAGGTATCATCACTCGTAGTTTTAATTGTGTCGTGCCATTGTCACTCCACGGAAGGGGATAAGCGATTCTGTTTTGTCCCAGTGATGATTTGCAGTGTGGTTTTAATAAGAGTTTATGTTGTCTTGAATTATCTGTATATCGTGTGTTGTTGATTGATGTTACTGAAAATTAAGTTGCTTAGACGTTTCTTTACAATTACTAGAGGCTTAATGTCAGGACTGTGTTAGATATAAAAAAAAACTAAAATGAAGGTTAAACCTCTATAATTGCACGTCTTAAGGGACCAAAAAAATTGTAGCAAATAAAGAGAATGTGTAAGTATAGAGAGACATTTTCATGCAAATCTGAAGGAACGTCCAAACATGTATTAATTATAGAGGCTTTGCAAGTATAGAGATGTGAAATTAGAGAGATTTCACCTGTACTATCAAAAATAATTTTACTTACCAATATTCTGGGTAGTAGATTGAATATTTAATCATAACACAAACATTATTTTATTATATTTATTTATTCTTCAATTACTAGGTCTTCCTCTTTTTGTATTTTTTTTTTCTTATTATTTATTATAAAATCAATGTTCCTTTTGTTGTTATTTTTAATTATCATAGCTAATATTTTTATGTTATTTTTTTTTTTAGTTTCATTTAATAAATATTTTTATTATTATAATGTTGTTACGTTTTCATGTTACTTAATAATAGTAATAATAATAATAATGATAATACTTTAACAATAATCATAATAATAATAAGTAAAATGGAATAAAAATCATAGTATTATAAAAAATATTAAAAAAATATAAATTTAAACTTTAATACTTCATATTTAATATGAAACTTAATAATAAGGCTTACAGTAGTTTATTATATTTTATAATGAAAATTAAACTTAGCTATTGGAATGTTTAAGTTTTAATTCATCCTTTTAAATTAATATTATTTTTGTTTAATGTTTCTTGCTATTTGGAGTTAAATGAAATTAAATATGTGTGCTGGATTTGAATTTGATGATTTAACTCTCATTTTAATGTATGTTTTTTTTTTTATATAGGAATATAGTCATAGAATTAGTTTTAAATATTTTTTTTTATTTATTTTTAATATAGCTGTCTTTTTGCAATAGTATTTTTTGTTAAATTTTTTAATAAAATATTTGTATTTATATTCGTAACTTTGTTTTTTTTTCATTTCATATATTTTGTAATTAAAAATGTGTTTATGTGTCATTAAATTGATTATTTTTTTTGTGATAAAACTATTTTTTTTTAAATTTATCATCAATTTGATTGTGGATCTCTTTTTTATTTTTATATTTGTTATTAAAATTTGTGTATATTTTTTTTGTTGTAGCATTTCAGAGTTAAATGTGAAATGTATGTATGTATATTTTATTAGAATTGGATACATATTTGAAATATATATTGAAAGTTTGGTAGAATTTGAATCGAAATTAAAAAAAAAAATGTATAATAAAATAATCATTTATTTAAAAACAAGTATCATCATTATATTTTTGAACATTTTAATGTATATCTTTGAAATTCAACAAAGTTTAAATTTTTTTTTGTATATAAAATGAAATTCACACTGAAAATAATGGAATTGATTCATTTCAACTGTGTTTAACATTTTAACGTATTATTTAAAAAAAAAACAGATATTTAGAAATAATCAATCATATTTTTTTCCTAAATATATTTTGATCATTTTTTTAAGCTTTTGTTCTTATTTGCATGTTTAACTACTTAATATAAAACTATCATTGCATTCCTTGTTTTATTTTAATTTTTTTTAAGTCATTATTATATTTTATGTATAATATTTTTCTCTCATTTTATTTTAATATTTAATTTAAAAATTCATTCAAAAAGATTTTTTTTCATCATTTATTTATTTATTTATTTTTTATATACACATTTTTTCATTTTCATCATTGAATGTTTCATAACTTTTTTTTTTATTTTATGTCTTGTTATGTTATGTTTATTAATTTGATATATATATTTTTTTAAATAGGTTGAGTTTAATATTAATAATATAATTTCTTTCAAATAGAAAAACAACCATATCGAATCCTTGTATATTATTTATTTATTATTATAATTAAATATTAATTTTTTCTTTATCATTGTTAAAAGTATGTGCACCTAATAAAAAATTGTTTATTCATAATTTTTTTTTTAATTTTAATTTTATCTATCATTGAAACTCCTGTACATTCTTTTTTTGTCTATTATTTATTTTCAACTATCACTCATTTTGCGAAATTTTTTCGATTTTTAAATTTATTTTTATTTTGAACCATTTTCGTAAATATTTTACAGATATATGCATGAAATTCAACACAATGAACCATTTTTTTGATGTTATATAAATTCATATTTTCACGATATATTTGTATAAAATCTAATATCATATTTGTATAATAATAAGTTAACGAACAAATGTGTCTCTTTTTTGTTGTAATATTTTAAATACGTTTTTATTGTTAATTATGATGATGATGATTCACTTCTTGTCACTTACCTTATAAATGAAGCAACATCATCTGAATTTTGTAATTTATACTTCTAACATATTGATTTAATTTTATATAAATTTAATTGAATTATCATTAAAAACTTCAAAAATAATAAAATAATAATCAGTTCAAAAACATTTAAAAATTATAATAATAAGAGAAAATTAAACATGTGATATCATTCATATTTGATTGCTTATATTTATGCTTGTCCATAATAATAATAATAAAAAAAAAATTTAATCACAAGAATACACTTTTTTCATTTAAATGTAATCTTTTTCACTTATTTTTCGACGAATACAAAATGTTATTTGAATGTAAAATGAATATTTTAACGATATGTCCTTTTTATATACACATATATTTGAATATATGTGTGTATTTAATTTTTTGTATAAAAATCTGTACAATATATAAATATGTTTATTTTTTGTTTAAAAAAGTTGAATATTATATATATTTGTATGAATATAAATAAAAAAAACATGCTTAAAAAAATATAACAAGAATTTTTGGAGTTCATTCAAAATGATAAGTGGGAGGAAAAATAATAATAATAATAATGAAAATCTTACGTTACGCGAAAATCCTGTAAAACATTGATTATAAGGAGTTTGGGGATGCCTTACAACCAACGTTTTAGAGGCAATGATGTTTTATAATGATGATGATGATGCAATATTAAAAAAAAATATATATTAAAAATGATAATAATGATAAGTTCCATCAACAAAAGAAGGTAGAACAAAAGAAGAAATTTTTGAATGAAATAAATCAATGATTATGATGATGATGATAATGATGGAAAATGCCTTGAAAAGTCAATATTCGAAGGCTTAAGGCAACTACTTCAAATGACTTTATTCTGTCTTTTAAAAGTTTTATATTTAAATTTGTTTGATGATAAACATAAATTTATTTCTTTATATTATTATTATTATTATTATTTGTCCTAGATGTTCCACAGATATACACAAAATATCTTTGTTATTTGCTTATATCTTAAAAAACTCTTAAAACAGAATAAAGTCATTTTATATTGTTTTTTTTTTGTGTATTATATTTTTTGTTTAATACTTATATTATTGTTTAGTCAGTAAATTTAATGATGAATGTGTATTGTACATATTTATATAAAACAGCGAAGGAATACCATGAAATAAATGCTCAGCATTTAACTTCATGTCAGTCCTTTAAGAAAGACCTCCGTCTTTCTAGATTCCCCTTTCGGAGAAATATTTCAATGAAACTCAGATTAAAGTAACCAGGCGTCTCCACATGTAAAAAAACGAAAATTGAATTGAAAAGGATAAAATTTATTCAAAAAGTCCAGAAAAAATCAACTTATTTTAAATATTTTATGACTAAACAATTTCAAACAAAAAGCACAAATAAATAAAAAAAAGTATATTATTAAATAAATTTATTCACTTTTAAATGGAAATTTTATTTTTGCATTGCATTTGGAATCCCAAAGGAACAACAAAAGAAGATAAAAATGAGACACAAAGGTACCAGAACAATACTTTTACTCGTGAACTTCTCATTTGTAAAAAAATTCATTGGATATAACCAGTGATGACAATTTCTTTGGTTGTTTAAAACCGGTAATAAACAAGACACCCCTTGGAAAAAATTCTAATGGAAAAACGCATCAATTTATAACTATATTTTATCTATATATTAATGAATAAATGTGCTATATATGGGTAATATACCTTAAAAACTTTTTACACTGAAAATGTGAGGGTTAAGCTGTTCTCGCCTGTTAAGAATATCTTTTAATAAAATATACTTACTCAACAAAGAGCGAGGGTCTTTATGGAAATTTAAAAGCTCTTCATTGTTTGTACTCCTCAAAATATTGAGCATTCGCCCCGCAAAACGTCTTGTAACGTGGGATTGTAAAAATTAAAACCTCAAATTAAATGAATGAACTAAAAATATAGCATATATATAGCGTTAAACCATAAACCCAAAATATAGTCCTGGTAAGAAAGTTATATGGACATATTTTCATTAAATATATAGCATTTCGTTGTCCAGTGGGATTTTAAAATGAATCTGTTTTATCAATTCAAATTACTTTTCATTAAACCGGTGGGTCAACCGGTAACTTAAATTTTTGCTGGGGATTTCACTGAATATAAATGTGATAAAGAAAAAAAATTGTGAAAAAATGTATATAGAATAAATATAAAAGAAAATTCCCTTGAGGCAATTCATTACACACAAAGACACAGACACAGTGTAACTTGACTTCAAACACTGACCTAAAACTGATCTGATATAAAAATGCATATCCTGTGCCACGTTGGACATTTTTCATAAAAAAAAAGACTGCATTGTCTTTCTTCTTCATGTTCCCTATGCCATGTGTATATCTTAAACTTGTTTTGCATTTGAGCATTTTAATGCCACTCGTAATAAAATGTTGAATTGAATGAATATGCAATTTTCTTCAAATTCTTTTATTCATTTTAATATTTTTTTTCATCTTCTCTACTGCTATCTTGTTTCGGTACAAAATGCCATAAAATTTATTTATTTTTTTCTGTGTAAAATTCTGCAAATACAATTCTTCTGTAGAACGTTTATTTTCTGGAACGTCTGATGTCTAATTTAGAATGGAAAGATTTTTGTCCCTTAAGCAAAAATATGATAAGTTTATACAATTTTCTTTGATCGGTGTTATCTTCTTATGGTTGTTAAATACACTAATAATATTATTTATAAAATTACTTGAAATGAAATGAAATTGTCTGTGTTGTTAAAATTATAAATTTTATTATATTATGAACTGTTTCGAAATTTGTTTTAGCAAATTTCTTCTATAAACTGCATCACACCAGTTAAAATGTTTTCAAATATGAAAGACATCACATGAAACATAAGATTTTCAAATAAATGAATTTAATTGTGTGGACTGAAAGATAAGTAATAATAATAACATAAAAGAGAAAAAAAAAATAAGAGAAGAAGTTAGAAAAGGACATAATCGCTATCATTATTTTCTGTTGTTCTTTGTGTGGGCAACAAACATACATATGTGCACATCTGTGCTTTTTAACAGCAATAATGACAGTATAATGAGAAAATAATTTTTTGTCGTACAAACGAAAATATTAAACATTTTTAAGTACTTTGCAAAATATAATAATAATCATAATAAATACACTCAAATATGATATTAAAAATAAAATAACAAGTACCCTGTCGGAAGTAAACTCATGATTTTCGGAAGCTCACCTCTTAATTATAAGAAATTTTAGAAAAATTTTTATATATCATAGAATTTAAACCAAATTTAGATCAATATTTTAATTTTTTCAGACGGTTCGTGGAAATTAAATTCTAAAAATCCAAAATTTCAAAAAAAATAAGTGAAGTTTTCTAAAAAGTCAACTACTCAAAAATATTAAAGAAAGTGACTTAAAACTCAATATTTTTAACAAAGAGCGGAAAAATTGGAAAATTTCGAAACAATGTAAGCTGGGAGACGAATGAATAGATAGAAAATGATATAATGGAAGGGAGTGACAAGTGTGTGGTTAGTTAGAAATCAACTTTGAAGGTGGTAACATTTAAATAAAATTAACTAAAACTTTGATAAATAAATTAAAAGTCAATTTAATTAAAAATTAAAATTTTTCTTTTACCTAAAGGAGACTTTAAGTGATTCAGAGGTAAGCTAATACATTCTAAAGGGGAAAAACCCTCATAACAAGCTAAAAAATTTAGAAAACTCGAAAAACCTAAAATTTTTTACAAAGTCCAAAATTTCAAGAATGAGATTTTTTCCAAAACCCAAAAATCTTTAAAAATTCAAAAGAGTCAAGCACAAGAGAGTCAAGAGAGAGTTGCTTTTTTTTTAATTTTCTGTTTATTTTTGAAATTTTTAAGGTTTTGGCCTTTTAGTTTTTCGAATTTTTGAGTTTTTTGACTTTTTTAAAAAAATTAAAAGTTGAACTCCTAAATTTAAGGAATTAACTTCCGACAGGGTACAGTAAATGAAATTTAATACATGATAATACATTTTCTCATTTATATATATCAAGATATATAATGATTTGACTTATATAAATTTTCTACTACTGTTTGTATCACAAAGAGCATTATTATTAAATTTTTTTATGTATTTTTTTATTAATTTTTTAAATTTAAATAAAGTAATTTTTATCTTCTTAGTTTTTATGCTACGGAATGAAAAGTGTCTTTTAATTTCTGTCATACTAGAAAATGTGCATGTTAATTTTATACTACATTGAAGCTTAGATAAATGAATTTAAATCGTAAATAAAAAAAATAGCGAAACATGGAATTTACAATCAAAAAGCTTACACAAAAAAAAACATTTTAATCAAGTTCTGTAATGAAAATTAACTACGAACTAAGCAAATAGAACAAATACTGAAAAAAGTCTCATTGAATTAAAAACTAAATCAAATATATAATAGAATAAAATAATTACTTCAATATAATAATAAAAAAATATCTTTAATGGAATGTTTCTTTGAATAAATATTACATTGAATTTCTTCATTGAAAGATGAAAAAAAAGACTTTAATGAAAGAAATTAATATTTGTTTAAAGAACTCGTCTCTTTCAATACTAAATGAAGTTTTTTCTTTGATGATTATTCTACTAGGCATATACAATATGAGAAAAAAAAGTCTTAATTAACATAAACGATAATAAAAACCGCAATACAGAAGGAAAACTTAAACATTAAGGTGGTAAAAAGATAGAACGAAAAAAAAATAATTTTCTATCTGGGTTTCATACAGTTAAAAGTAGCATCATTGGTCTGATACTGAAGAGATTATTTTTCATTGCATATAAAAAATTAATTAAGTACGCAATATATAATAAACGTAATAATATCGTGACAGTTGAATGTACACATTTTTCCCACACACACACAAACAACTGTCAGGATATTGTAGCATGTAATATTTTTGTTGTTGTTGTTATTCTTTTGTTTTTTTCTTATATTATATATTTATATTTTCACAGTCTTCTTCATAGCTTTTTATTTTTATACATATAAAACGTGCATTTAAAGCAGCATGTGACTCATAATTGTATTTTTTTTATGTTAATATTTAATTAACAGCTACCTACAGTTACGGCTTATGTAATTTTCTCACTTTTCATCTATATTTTGAAATTTATTCTGCTTTTTATACAATTTACAAACTGATTTTTAAGATCACTTTATATGTATTTCAGAATAACATTCAAAATATAAGAGAAATTGTAAGTCGATTGATTATTTAATATTTTGGTTTAATTTTTTTTTTGTTAAATGTATGAAGATTTCTTAAAGTGATACAATGATTGTTGGTTTTAAATTATGCTGTAAAACCCTTGAGAAAAAATTTCACAATTTAATTTGTATATTGTTATCTTTGAATTACATCCATGACAGGAAACATTAATTTAATTAAAATTATAAAAAAAAATTATAATTGCATTTTCTGAACAAAACTGAAAATTTCCCAAAAGTGCAATTTTTTAATTAGTCTGATAAGGAATTTGGTAGACGTTGCTTGTTATTTATATTAATGTTGTTCTTATCACAAGAAACATACCAAACCACAAGTCTTATAATTGGACGTAGAACCATTGAAGTGCGAAATAAATTTGTTTTTGAATATAATTCAAGTAACTGCAATTAATTTTAACCCATTAACTGCCGCTGGTCGATTTTTTGGCCAAATTTTTAGCCGGATTTCTCCTAGAAGTTCTCAAAATAGGGTAGTCTCCATTCAAGAGAACCAGACTTAAAGACGGGTTCATTGTGCTTACCCATTTACCATCATATCTGATGAAGAATGAACCAATTCTAAAGAATCAATCAAAATAATAAGGAATTCAATAGACCTGGTTCAGTTCAGGAAAGTGATGACACCTTCTCAGAAAGCAGGGCAGCCACTTTCACTTTTATGATGGAATCAATACTGGGAAAGTACTCACTCAGTGTGATACCACGCAATCTGGCATGCTTAGGACATACACAAAGCAGATATGCAACAGTCTCGTCTTGTTCAGAGCAGCATTTGCACATTGGATCTCTAGAGTCAAAATGACTAAAGTGATAGTATAGAATACAATGATCAGTGTTCATACCATCTACAACTTTGAGCTCACTACGGTTCAATCTGATCAGTTGTCTAGATAAACCGGAATCAGGTTCCTTGATAAAGATGCGAGTCTGCTTAAGAGTGCCCACCTAATTGGACCACTATTCCCGAAAAAGCCCAGCCTCAAGACTTCCTGAATTCATGCAGGTCAGAGATAGCGGCAAGACTGGTTCTAGAGAATAATTGATTTCGGAGTCACGCAATTCTCTCCTCTTCGTACAAGATTTCTGTACGTATTTCTGTGATATTATACAACACCTTCAACTGGCTCTCCTGTAAAATTTTTGTACGAATCTCAAAATTTTCATCGAAACAAAAAGTATTCACTTTTACACAAAGAACAAATACTATAAGAAAATTATGCTCTAAGCTCAAAAATTTCTTGTAGTAGAGGCTGTTAATGGGTTAAAGTAAATGAATGGACGGAAATTAATTTATTGATAAAAAATCAAATGAATTTAATAACCTACAATCATTACATCACCGTCTGCTATCTAATGTTAACTAATTTCCCATAGAAAACTGTGTCATTACAATTTTTTTAATCAATTTAATCATTATTGTTCTGGAGTTATTCAGATTGATAAGAAAACTGATTACCTGAAACCCCGCAATAAATCTCCCATTTAAAATTAATCTGAATCCGATGTTTGTCTTTAAATCGTTTTTTTTTCATGAAAAATCATGATATTTATGATAGTGATAATAAAATATTGAATATTCATCAGCATGTCTTCAGAGAAAATGAAAAGTGTTTGCATAATTAATAACTTTTGAATATTGCTACAGAAATCGTACACATCATACGTACAAAAAAAAATATAACGAAGAAAATAAAACTGAAATGCGTAAAGAGAGTAAGAAAGTAAGCCTTTTTAAATATTATTATGTTATTTTTTTTTCTCCGTTTTATTCATTTTATTTTACATTAAAAGTTAACTTTTTCATTAAAGATTTAAATTCTTGACAAAAGTAAATTAATTAAGTTGAATAAATCAACTTGAAACCAATCAAGTCAATGAAGTTAAGAAAATTTTATAATGAAGAGAATAAATTAAAATAAATTTTTCGAGAGAAACGTACTTGTAATATTTGAAGTGGTGTTGAATCAGGAGATGTTTTGAATAAAGGCGTAAATTTAAAGAAAAAAAAACTAAGCAGTCACTCGTTTTAAAAGGAGTTGTTCATCATAAATGTTTGTTTTTGCTCGTGAACTTTTTTTTTGTTAACATATTGAAATTGTTTTTTGCTATTTTTTTCATTTCAAGAAGAGCTGTTACAATTTCATATACATGCAATATTTTTTGATATTTAATTATGCAAAATCATTCATATCTCATTTTATTTTTAAATTGTTTTTTTTTCATTTTTATTTCAATATGCCATTTTTTTTTAATAGAATTTCATGAGTTCTAAGAATATTTTATAGAGTTTTATTTCGTTCTGTTTTTAGCTAATTTCATGCATTTATAATTTATTTGTTTCTTTCTTAACTTTTTCTTTTCTTTATATTTTTTTCCCTAACAATTTTTGTTATTTGTTTTTTTTTTTGTTCTATTACAATAATTTTTTATATATTTTCTTAACTTTTTATTTTATTTTTTTTTTTTAAATTTAACCTTATACTTAATTTAATGGAAGGCAAAACATGTGCTGAAGTAGACTTTTGGATGGTGGAGGAGGTAATTGAAGAATACTTAAATCATCCACAACGGAATCATATTCGCTTGAATCATCACAATAATACTACGATGAGAAAAGTGAAAAGTGTGAATTAAAATAAAAAAATTGTTTTAAAGCTAATAACAAATTTATAATAAAAAGTTTCTCTTCCAATTACAACAAGATGACGACAAGAAAATGGTAAAAATAAAAATAAATATCTAGATTCCAAAAATTATGATGATGATGATGAAATAATAATATAAAAGTAAATTGACAAATTCTTTCTGATAAAAGGTTGAATCATGAATACGCAACTAACTTAAAACTTTTGAAGTATATTTTATTTTTATTGTTGTGAAATTGTATTGATAAAATAAACCGAAATTATGTATAAAAAAATATTCAAATGTAAAATCAACCCTTTTTTTATGTTCATTCGTTCGAACAATATAAAATAATGATGGTAATATCAAAAATAAAACAATATCATCTTATCTGTCAATTCACCCTTTTTTTCGTATCCAAATGACCAATTTCATAATTGTATTGCTCTAAGCATCAAAAAATTTGTTCAATTTATTTATCGAAATTGACATGAAATGACAAAAAGTAGACAAACAAGAATGAAAAGGACAAACAAACGAAATGAAAAGGTATTTTGTTTTCTTTTATTGAAAAAATATTTTGCTAGGATTGGAGCAAAGTTTAATAAGATGAATTCGAATTTAAATTTCAAGCTCACATTGACACAAAATTTTACTTACTTGAATATTATTGTATGGATGTAATTGGCACGTCTCGTGGTGTCAGACGCAATCTTCCAAAGACATTAGCAATGGATTTACATATTCAAATCCCTCGAATTCTGACTGATCTATTTTATCTATTACCCTGCTATTTTGACAGAAAAATTGAGAGGAAAATAAAAAAAATGAAAAAGATTACATTAGTTTATGTTATTTTAAAATGTTCAATTTAAAATGAGAATTGTCGAAAATCTAAACAATTACATTGAATTACAGTACAAGCAAAATCAAGTCATTAAAATACATTTAAATTAAAATACTTACTCATCATCTGGTGTCAAATGAACTGGTTCATCGGTAAATTCAGGCGGGAAATTAGCCAAATCCCGCTCAGAATCTAACCTTGGCTTAAATGGAGGAGTGACTTGCTTGGACTCAAGCTAAAAAAATAAAATTAAAATAAAATTGAAATGATAATAATAAAAATAATCCTTGATTTGAAAAAAATGAAATGAATAAAATTATAATTTAAAAGTTAAAATGTTAAGTTAGCAATCAAACATTGTTCAATAAGATAAAAAAAAATTAGTATTGCACTGAGTCATTTTAAATTAGAAACTTACAGAGACTTAACAAATGAATTAATTTGAACAAATGCAAATCGGTTACTATTGACTTTGAAGTGAAAAAGTATTCTAGAACATGATGATTATCATTCATGAAAATATTGTTTAGTTAACCAAATTCTCCAAATAATAAAAAAGTTAAAAACTCTAACCACTGGGCGGTTCAGAGAAGTGCATTTCAAAATTTCAAAAATGGCTGTATATTGCAAACAAATTCAAAAATGCGGAGTTTTTCATAAATTTTCAAAATATCGGAATTTTACAAACAAATTCAAAAATGCGGAGTTTTTCTTAAATTTTTAAAATAGCTGAATTTTTCAATATAGAACAATTTTTAAAAATTTCAAAAAATTCAAATTTTTCAAGAATATATTTAAATTTTCAAAATGTTAGAATTTTTAAAAACTTTCAAAAATCCAAATTTTTTCATAATTTTCAAAATGTGGGAATTTTTAAAAAAATTTTAAAAATGTGGAATTTTCTATTAATTTTTACAATAGCAGCATTTTTCAAATAATTTCATTGAAAAAAATATTGAAAAATTCCACCATTTTTAAAAAAATCAGACATTTTGGACTTTAGACCCTTTTCAGGCTCTGGCTAATCTAAAAGCTAATGAGTTAAAAGTTCATCCTCGTAAGCTGCTTTAAACAATGAAAATTTTATCATTTTTTTTTTAAATTTTAACAGTTTTTAACGGTTTTTCAGGCTCTGGAGCGTAATCAATTAGTCCTATCTCAAAACTAAGGAATTTTTGACAAATCCTTATAAGCTTCTCTATCTAAGTGCTTAAAACAGGAGATTTTTTGTTTCGTCAAGATTCTAAATTTCTTTTTATTTTTTTAACAAAAGTATCAAATAATTCCGAGGTTAAGTTATAAATTGAAAATCAGCAACAAGAGTTGAAAAAAAGAATTTTCTTCAAAATAAAATTTATCTGCCTTTTCTATTGTTTCAAAAACTAATCAGATGCAGCTGAATTTAAACAGTTTCATATAATCTCATTTAAAAAGTTAAAAAAATTAATGCAACAAGAGATCGCAACAACTTGGGAAGAAGAAAAAATTATGGATGAATTCTCAAATGAATCAAAAATTTATGCATAAAAAAACCATTGCAATAACTATTTTTTTCTGTATTGTAGTTATATCGAGATAAATAGGTCCAAGGCAATAAATACAAAAAAAAATGAAGAGAAAATAAAACAGAAAATTATTCAGAAATGAGTAAAATTGAAGAAAAAGTTTGAACCATTCTTTTATTACTTAAATCCTTCAACAAACTATTTCCTTTTCAAAAAGTTTTAGTTTTTTTTTGTATTTCTTCATTTTAACAGGATGGAAATTGTTCTTTTTTCAACTATACTTCCATCGGAATATTATTATTATGCTGATTGTATATTCAAAAAAAAAAAAAATAAATAAAGTTTAACTGCTTGCAGATGTACCTGAGTTGAGTCTATAAAACATTTACATTTCCATACATAAAAAATGAAAATGAGAATCATAAAAAAATTGATTTAATTTTTGCTGATAACCAAAAAATTGCTTATCAATGACCACGAATTGGCATGAAATACGGCATCGAGTGGTTATCGTCGTACCACAATTTTATAAATCCATTTCAACAATAGTGAACAATTTTGTTCTTAAACTTTTCTATTTTAATATCGTTCTTTTTTGTTGTTGTTTTATTTGAATTTTAACGAATCATGGTACGATTTTTTTTTTTGAAAAGTTTAGCAGAATAATAATAGGATAAAATGGGTAAGTCAATGGTTATGCAAACAATCGTTTATATTGATGGGTAATTTTTTATTTTTTGTAATGTTAAATGTACGGGTTTAAAAAATTTATAAATTGAACTGCAAACAGAAAAGTAAAAAAAAAACAATAATAAAATAAGGATCCTAATTTTAATTTTTCTCCATTGAAATGGTCGTAATCAACTTTAATTACTGAACGAAAACTTTAATTTTTTTAATGACATAACTAATTAGATAAACATAATAATAAAATAATAATATCAAAGAAAAACGTGCATCTGTATAACAAATAACTTTTAAATGCAGTGTCTTATCTAATTCACATTTTCATTGTTTTCCTAACAGTTTACGGTTACAGAGTGTGTGTGCGATAGTCTCTAGTGGAATAAAGTTTTATCTTAATTTTAATGAAAAACTTAGTTAATTAGTTTGTTTATGATGTGTTTCTGTTGTGTTGCATGCACTTCCTTAGCATAATAGAATGATTATTTTTTTTCTCTTACTCTAATTGAAGTGTACACAATGCAGTCTTAAACAGGAAGCGAAAAAAAAGATATAATTTAATTTAAAGTTCATTTAAGCTAAAATAAATGAAGCGATATTTTTTTTATTCCGATAGTGTGTATTATAAAATTAATTTAAATGAAACAACAATTTGAGCGAAAATTAATTCAATTTTTTTTTCTCAAAACATGTCAAAAGATAACAGTAGTCATATTTTTTTCCCTTAAATGGAGTGCACTGAAGCTCAGTGCTCGCACTTTGACCTATAAGATCTTTTGTTCTTTTCCATACGAAGGGATCCTTGTTCTCCTTCAATACATCCGATTCGTCAAGGAATCTTAAGATGACTTTAAGATCTGTGTTAACAACAGTTTTGGAAGCTTGTTGACTGAGTAGGTTAAGTGACTGCTATGATTGGTAAGAATCCTTTGGCGTGGGTATAAATCCAGTCCCGGACATGAAAATTAATTCGTGTTTTTCGAGTTCCAAATGAGCTCAAATTTTACTAAGAACAGATAAAAATCCTACTGGGATTTTTAGAGGCGCTGAGTAAAACCTGAGAGCGACTGGATCGGATGGCAGTATATTGGATGTCATTGTAGGTCACACGTGGTTAGACCATAGGTAAAAGGCGCTTACCTTGGAAGCTTTGACTAAAGTAGTATGAACACAATAAGACAATTGGACCCGCGGTGGAGCTAGTTCATATCTAATGTAATCTAACTACAGTTTAGGGAGGTGGAAACCCCTCCCTGAAGTAGCGAATCCTCACTCTAGACAATGGTTCACACTCATAAAGGATGTGCTTTGATATTTCATCTTCATCTAGGCAAAGCCTGCAGGTGCTAGAATCAGTCCTTCCTATTGTAGTGATACTTTATCACTTGATTTTTGAAATTTTAATCATATGTACACTGACTAATTGATCATTTCATAATTTAAATAATTTTTGATCATTCGAGTTATTGCTTCTAAATAATCAACACTTATTAGCTGATAAATGAAATAATAAATTGTTCAATATTATAACGAAATCAAGTCCTTCAATAACTTCCATATCTATCTTTTAAAGATAACTGCGTAAAAGGCAGTGCCCTGTTAGGAGACCCGTTAGTTTCTTGATGTCTTTTTTTGTCCAATTTAAGGATCATTTCAATTTTTTTCTTTGAACAGTTTACAAACTATTTGAATTGTGAAGATGCTGGTACACTTTGATGGTATACATTTCATCTGTTTTTCCACCCATTTAGAAATGAGTATTTTAAAATAGCTAATCATATTCATATCAACGATAGTCATATTACTTTAAGGTGTTAAAATAAACAAAGACAAATTCCAAGAAGGTCAAAAGTAGATTCAGCACATTACGCATTTATATTGAATGAGAGATTAAGAATGCATAATGATAATTTAATTCTGCTTATGTTTTTATATTTTATTCAGTTTTCATTCATAATTGCAAGAATAAGTGAATATAAGTCGCCTTTGTCTTGTTTATTGCTGCCAATGATCATTATTTTTATGATATCTCTTAACATATTTATTCACATAAAAAAGCAAACACACACAGCAGGAGGAAAAAAGTCATATTCTTGAATATTGTTTTGGAATGTTGATTTGAATAATAAATAAGATCAAGCTTTTATATTCTGATTCTCTGAGTTTGAAATGATACGGAAATTTTATTAAGACAACGTAATATAATAATAATAAGAATAAAAGAAAGAAAAAAAAAATATGAAAAATGATTTTTGCACGTGGATAAACATTATTACGGAGAAAAATATTAAATTGTACACAGGTGACAACAAATATTTACCTATTGTATTATTTTTCTCATTTTTTTTGCATAGTATGATGATTTACTTTTAAGTGCAAAAAAATGTTTTCAAGGAAATTTTCATCGAAACCTTAAATTTAATTGGAACGGGGAAATAATTTTTTAATAAGTTTTTTAAATTTTAAATGTAAAAAGTTTTTTCTTTCAAAGTAAAATCACTCATTTAAATGAAAGTTAAAACAATAGAAGATCGCTTTGAGGCAGAAATTTAATACATTTAATTTTTTTTACCGTTTAAATGTCAGTATAATAAAAAAACTATTTTTATACAATTTTATGTTCTATTATTTTAATGTTCTCCATTTTAAAATTCTTTTATTTTTAAACGTTAATTATGGTATATAGATGTCAAAGTCTCATTTTTCATTATTATTTTTCCATTATTTTCCTTTCATCATACAATTTCTTTCTTAAAGTATTTTTAACCGAAACTTTTTTTTTTAAATTCATTTAAAGAAGTCTATGACACTTCTTTGAGATTTAAACAATGAATTTTTCTTTTTTTATTTAAAAAAAATAATGAATTGTCATAAAAAGTTTTTTTTTTATTGTAGTAACAAAAGAAAAGAAATTTGATTTAAAATAATTTCTTTTTTAAATTATTTATCTTCATTTTCATTTAAAATAAAATATTTTCCTTGTCTTTTTAGCAAGTTGGAGGAAGTTTTTGTATGAAGGAAGTCACTGCACTATAAATATTGTTTTATCATTTAAAAAAAAGGAAAATTTTATGTTTCACTTTTTATCAAAAAAAAATCAGTTAAAATTGTGCAGTGGACTTGCGTGAAGTAAGCAAGGACCTTAAAACGGACTTCTAATCCAAGGGGGAGACTGTAATTTGTGGATCAAGCCCCACTCTTCGACCTTCTGGAGGGTCAGCAAGGACTTTTGTGACACAAAAATAATTTTTTTCAGCAAGGACTTCAAAGGAGGCTTCAGCGGTTTAACCCTGTCTCTAAGGTTCTCCGGGACCAGCAAGGAGAAATAGCACTTAAAGGAAGCACTTTTCATTAAATTTGATAGCGATATGCTTGTCCCATTGATTAAAAACCGCAAAGAAAACACAATTTCCTGCAGGTGTTATTTTCAGAATATTTTGATATCTCTTTGCTGGCCTTGGAGGACCTTAGAAACAGGGTTAAGCCCCTTAAGTCCTTAAAAAGCCCTTGCTGAGAAAAAATATTGCTTTCTGTTCCAAAAAAAGTCCTTGCTGGTCCCCCGCAAGGTCGTAGGGGGGAGGGCTAGACTTACAAATAACACCCTCCCCCATAGTTTAAAAGTCAGTTTTAAGGTCCTTGATAACTTCAGGCAAGATTGCGGTGGTTTAAATAACGATATTTTAATTCAAAAATTAAAACCAGTTTAATTGAATAAAAGTCTTTCTCATCTCACCTGACTATCGAATATATAAATTTAATATTAAAATACACATGAAAAATAATTTAAATAACAACAAACATGATATTGAACAGCATTCTCAAAATATAAATTATGAAATTCTTAATTCGATTAGTCTTTTCATAGTACTTTAATTTAAATCCAAGCGTCTATACATCATAAAATATTTAATTTGAATCATTCCACAATAAAAGCAAGAATTTCTTTGTATAAAACATTCATATTATGAAAAAATTTAGTACTAGCATAAAGAAAAATTCATTCATAATTAAATTAAAAAAAAAATACAAAAACAAAAATCAGTATTAAAAATTTAATGAAATAACAGTCAACATTCCATTATTAAAGTTTCGACATTCTCTTTTTTTTTAGTTTTTTGATTTCAATTCAGAGACACACTTACGTATCGTCTGGCGTTAATTCAGCTGGTTCACGTGTAAATTGTGGATCAAAATTACATGTTAAATCATCACTACCATCAAATGTTGGCACATATGGTGGTATTACTTCTTTTTGAGCAAGCTGATATTTTTATATATATATTTTTAAGATTTTTTTTTGTATGTTTAAAAAATGCGGGAAAAAATCAAAGTGAAAAGAGACAAAAAAAGAACATTTTCTTATCATTCAATGTCTTTTGCATTGTATTACAATAAAGAAAATAATAAATTTTAACTTAAATTTAACTTAAATTTAAACCAATCATGCAAATTTAACAGTAAAAACTTACCATTTCCCAGTCAATACTTTTAAAGAATGGATGACTAACGATATCCATAAAGGCAGAATCACGTGAACACCCAAGACGATCAGCAGGATTTTTATTTAAGAAACCTTTAAGTACTGAGGCGGCTTTAACACTTAGCGATCGTGGAATACGTATTGTCTTTTCCAATATAACTTGGAATAAGTAGTCTTCTGTATTCTGTGTAGGAGAAATAAAAAAAAATAGTAAAAGAATAGTACAATGAGATTGAAATTAATTACTTGATCAGGATTTTCTGAAGCACCAGCAATGTCAAATGGACTTCTACCTGCTAACATTTCATACAATAATACTCCCAAGGCCCACCAATCAACAGAGAATCCTAAAAAATATTCAAATAAATTTAAAATGTGATCGTGAATGATATAAACGAGCGCATTTCTATGCAAAGAATTCGCTAAAAATATTTTTAATTTAAATCTGTATTTTAAAAATTCCATACCATAATCTTCTCCTCGCAATATTTCAGGTGCAATATAGTTAGGCGTTCCACAGAACGTGGACGTTGTATCACCAGGTCGTATTCCCTCCTTACACATACCATAATCAGTCAATTTAATATGACCTTCATGATCTAACAAAACATTGTCTAATTTTAAGTCACGATAAATGATACCCTAAGATAAATTAAATTAAATTAAGAAATCATGACAATATGGCATAAAAAGCAACAAAAAAATATTACCTTTTCATGTAAAAAGTTAAGTGCTAAACTAATTTCAGCTGCATAAAAACGTGCATGTTCTTCGGGTAAACGCCGTTGTCGTTGCATATGAAACATCAAGTCACCACCACGCACAAATTCAATTACAAAAAATAGGCTAAAATTGAATAATTAAAGGTTTTTAATGTAATTATATGTAATTCCATTTGAGCGTAAGTGCTTTAGGCTAAATTGCTCATTTTCATTGTTATTGAACACTTACCGTGATGGTGTTTGGAAGCACGAATGTAATCCCACTAAAAATGGATGATTAGATGCCGTTTCAAATACATGTTTTTCTGTTTGAACCCAATCAATGTCCTCATCATCTGTAACTAATGCTTTTTTAATCACTTTCATTGCATAGATACGACGAGTTTTCTTCAGTTCAACCATTAACACTTTTGCATAACTACCACGTCCAATTACCCTTTTGTATAAGAAGAAAAACATTATAATGATTATTGTTGTTTTTTTTTCTTTTCATTTTATTTTTATGTATTGAATTGAATTGTATAGAATGAGAAATTGCCAATCATTATTATCTTTAAGCTTTAAACCTGTATTTAATTGTAATTTAATTTACAGCATCATTTTAACATTTCCTACGCTCATAGTTCGTTTTAACAGGCATAAATATAGCTGATATTGTTGGAAAATAAAAATTTAACAAAAAAACTTGACACGTTTTTCCATATACATATTATGATAAATCTCTTGAAAGCCGATTATTACCATTAGAAACATCTTCATGATGATGATGGAAAAATACAATACCAAAAAATGAATTTCTTATTTTAGATCATATATTTTTGGAAGAATATCAATCATGATTTTGTTATAATAAAAATGTCCATCAAATTTAATTTTCCCTTAAGTATACCGAGATTAAATTGAAATAGTTGTTTTAAAAGCAATTTTCTGTTTGTGTCATATAAAAAAGTAATAAAAAAAATTATTTCTTTTTGACTCGATTTAATTATGCAAATTTACGGCCATTAATTACAACATTCTTAATTGGCGATTATTTGATATTCTTCCAATTTTTATTATATATGTATTTTACTTTAACAAAAATAATATTCCATTTAATTTGTATTTGGATTAAACGACGCCCCTATTATTTTTAATTGTGTATATATATTTTTTGCATGGCTTTCATTATTTCACTTCAAATTTTGTAAATATCACGATAAAAGACACGCTTTTATAATAATTTAGTGTGTATTGAGATATTTTAAATGTATAATTGAGGGATTTCAGAGAAATTGTATATAAAACATTTTTCCTCGTTTTGTTTTTTGAAATATTGTTTTTAATTTTTACTAATTAACGATTGGCAACATTTATCATGTTTTATACAAAGCTGAAAGGATAAAAAGAATTTTCATTTTATCTTACCTAATTAACTCAAAATCATTTAATGAATACTGTCGTTGTGTACCCGGTTCTAGCTGTTCTTCAACACCACTTGGTGGTATTTCAACTGCTACCTGCTCACAACTTTCTGTGATGTCTTGACCAAAATCAAGGGTTGGTAACGAGTTAGCTGGCATAATAACTTCTGGTTGAACCTCCCCATTAACATCCTATATGCGAAAGTTTATCAAGTGTAACGAAACATTAAATTGACATTTAAGAGAGTTTTGTTTTTATTTTAAATACTAATGTGCAACCACATAACTGTGTCACATTAATTGCACAACAACGTGAAAATTTATCTAAATGTAGATTTGCATAGAAATAATGTAAATGTGGCTTTTCATTTCAAAGTGAGAGCGAATCACAAGTGTCTGTGTGGACAATCTGAGTACATATTCTTATAGTCCATCAAAAAATATGAAACTTTTGTTCCACAAAAAATTTTGTATCTGCCCTTAAAAACCGAAAAACAAGGGTTTCAATATTTATTTATCCTTCAATTTAAAAATGCAAAAATGGCATGGTTTTTATGTTGTTGTGATGAGGTCCATCTTATGACGATGTTCGCACTAATTTAGGTTAGGGTAGGTTAGGTTAGGTTTTACAAAGGCACCATCGTGGTCTCAAAGAGTCTTAATGTGGTCTTATCCAACAGTAATTTAGTAGTTTTACGCCTGCTTTATGCAAGGTATAATTCCTTATAATTATACGTATGTGTATAGACAGCAGAAAAATTATAACGCGCTCTGTACGTAGATTATAAGGAGTTGTTCCATGCATAAAGCAGTAGTTAGTTTATTTTCAGTTTCAGTTGTCATATTGCATTGCCATGTCGTTAAATATTGTGATTCCTTTATACCAAACTGAATCTTGTTTATTATGTGATATCACAAAAAGGGGTCTTAAATGTTGGTTATTTCTTAAACTATAAGGTTGGACATCATTTACACAGATAGTCCGCGATCCTGTGTATACAAAACACATGAGAATACATTGTTTGGTATACACAGGACCGTATATCCTTCCGCGGACTGCCTGATCAATACATTATAACATATACGTTGCCATAAACTTAAAAACTTTGTTTCCTCTAACATGTCGTCGATTCTTGAAGATCTATTTCCATAAGTCATAATACGTAATACTTTGTTTTGAATTTTTTGCGATGTCTTAATTTCTTTTTTATTTATGAACTGAATTGTACTACAGTAGTCAATAATTGATCCAATCATACATTTATATAGCATTAATCTTGTTTTTTGAAGAAATTTCTTTCTGTTCCTATTCAAGAAGCCGACTTTTGTGACATTTTTTTAGTCACATAAAAAAACTTGTGATCTGCATCTACTTTAGAATGAAAAGCTACAAATCTAATCTGAGAATATACAGTCAAGTTTCAATAAATAGGACCGTTTTCTTTTGAAACATATTATTTTTCTATAACTTTAACAGAGATCAATTCTGAATAAAATTGAATTTACCTGACTGTATAATAAAATATGTGTTTAAATAAAAATAATTTTGTTCACATTAACTTACATCGCGTTCTTTTGCCATAATTGGTTCAACATGTTCATTACTACAAGGTTTTTGTACTAGTTTGTGACACTTTTTATGCACCAACAATTTACATTGAATACACTTAAATCCTTGTCTACCCAATCCCCATATTCGATCATGACAGTATGCACAAAATGCTCGCTACAACATTAAACACAGCATCACATTGTTGTTGTTTTTATGTAGTTATCGTTGAATATAAAAATTGCATAAAAAATTAAAAAAAAATAAAATAATGAATAGAAAATAAGAGGATAAAAAAATGAAATTTAATATTTTGCAACGCTAATAAATTTTATAACGAAGTTTATGATTATAAAATGGTGCCGATATAGTTAAAACTAATGGTAGTAAGATGAGAATTTATTATATATTTATGATTTTTTTTTCCTCTTTTATTACATCTTCTGAAATTACAGTTTAAAGAATGAGCTATTGGGAAAACCAAAGTTAATTGGATTTTAATGAGTTTTATTATAAGCATTAAAAGTAAAGTTTTACAGAAAAAAAGAGTACAAAAGGTTTGTAAATTAAAGAGGACAAATTTACAGCTTTGTTACTTAAATCTGTTATTAAGTTAAATATAAAAATTTACCCTATTAAAACGTTTTGCTTGGAAAATATGACCATTAATCCGATACAGCTTCCTCCATCTACGTGCGCCGCGTCGATAAATGCTTCCTGTAACAATACAAAGAAAAAAATTACTAAACAATCATCATTATTAAATCATTAATTCTAAATGACAGAAAGTTTCGGAACAAGAACCCATCAGATTTATATGCAGTTAATTGTAATAAAAATGAAACTCATTGTCCGTCTGATAAGAAAACAGTTACATTGTATTAAAGGGATACTATATTGCTAATTTTTCTTACTCTATTTTGTCTGTAGTTCACTTACAACTTACACATTGAGACATTGTTTTCATAATAAAGTATTTTCAAGGTACTACAAGGAATGATTTTCCTTTTTCGAATTAAGAATGACAAAACAAAAAATTATAAATAAAATCCTATAAAAAACACAATGATTAATGAATATTTTTTGGTATTTCTTTTACATTTTACAATACAGAGAATACAAAATTCAGCAAAAATATTACTACTATAAGATGTTTTTTAAACTCAAATATGAATTATGTTTTAACATGAAATAAATAGTTCATTTTCTCACAGTGTACAGTATATAAATACGTTTGTCAATAAATGAGATCAAACCATGATTGATTTGATTTTTTGTGCTCCTTATGTTTCTGTCTTGTTTTTGATCACAATAATAATGATGATTTAATGACTTGTTTTTGTATCATTTTCATCATCATCATATTAAATATGAAAATAAGTTAAAAAAAGGATTTTTGGCCATACGGCTCCATTTCAAATTTCAGTTAAAGATATTTATTTCTAAAACATTTCTTGCTTTAAATTGACATGAATTTTCCATCAGCTTAAGTTAGAGAGTGTGGTTAGAAGTAATTAGTATATTCAAATACACCTCTGGTTATCTGTAGCTTTAATGTAGACACAAAATGATTGATAATGCTTAAATTTGTGGTTTTCACATAGAATGTACCGAATATTTTGCAATTGATTATTGGTTTAAAGGTTTTCAGTTGAATTCTCAATTAAACCACTATTTAAATAGATGTGATACACCCTTTGAGAAATGAAAGTGTACTTGAAAAAATTTAAAAAAGTAAAGTAAAAAGTTGAAAAACTCCAAATTTTTAAAAAAATAATAGTTTTTGAAACAAAATTCAAACTCAACTACTAAAGATGAAAGATGCTCGGTTTGTCATTCAAGATTTGTGATACAAGAAAAATTCAAATCTTTTGGTGAGTTTACTGATGAAGTCGTTGATTGTTTCAATATCAGCTGTTTCATGCAATTCAGTAGTAGTGCTGTCATATGTTGCGTTGAAAATCATTCTGAGTGTCTTGTTTTGCTTCACTTGTAATTTTTTTAAGTGTGTTACAGCTTCGTCAGAGATAAATGGGCATGTATAAGTCAATATTGGCTTCAATGCCACTTTGTACAACAATATTTTGTTACTTTGGTTGAGTCGGGATTGTCAATTAAGCAGAGAGTTCAGGATTCTGACAGCTTTGTCAATTTTTTCACAAGTATATTTAATATGCGATCCAAAAGTCAGCCTTTTATCAAGAAGCATACCCAGGTATTTTACATGATTGTCTGTCCATAGAGTTTTGGTGAGCGTAAAAATTAAACTTTTAAGTGTAAAAAGTACGCTTTCATTTCCAAGAGGGCATGTTTGCAAAATAAATATCAATCACTGTAGATATTGAGAGATAAAATTTAATATTTCATCAATTACTACAATTTAAAACTGGAATCCATTTCTCTATTAGTTTCATTACAAAGTTTGATTTCAAACCTGAATGAAAGCTTTTAATAACCAAACACTTAATTAATTGAAGAGCGTAATTTTTCTCACTTATCAAAAATACACAAAAAAAACTTTCCACTTGAAATAACACAAACACTTTCATATTTTAAATAATTTTTCCTCTATTGTTTTACACTTCACAGATTATTTTTTATATCAAATAAAAAAGGACAAAGAGTTGAGAAATATTTAAATATATGAAGAACTTTCAAAAACCATGGATATCATAAGCAGTGACATTGTTTTGTGTTGTGATAATGATACATCTTTTATTAAGTAATAATAATAATAATAATAATAATAAATAGCCATAACGAACCGTGAAACAATTTAACAGTAAAAACTGCACAATAGCTTTTATTTAATTTTAAAATAGAAGTAAACAAATACGACACTAATTAATTGAATCATCATTTTCTATTATCCATTGTACAGTGTAATAAAATGTTCATGGCGCTTACATTTTACTTAATAATCATTTTCAAGTCTGACACATAATTTATAATAATAATAATCATTATAATGAGAGCGAAAACGTCGTTTTATTTATTTATTTTTACAAAAGAATTAATATTCACTTCGGTTCCCGTAGAGTTTGGCTTGGTAAACAAACAACGGCTATTTTTCTTTCTCTTTTGTTTGAGTTCTTTCAATTATTATGGATATTAAACTGCAGATGAGGTAAAAATTAATTTAAAGTGTAAGAAACTCATTTTTCCAAAAGTTTGTATTATTTTTTTTTTGGATTCTTAAATCAATAATTTTGTCTATTGTTCACGGTCGCTATAACAGGAAAAAAAACGATGAAGAAAAAAACGTATAATAAAGATTAATGATATGCCACCTATCAACTTTCAACGCTTTTTCATACTTAATACCTTTATTTAGTTGAATTTATTTACATTCAATTATGTTTAAAGAATGTTGATTGTAAATGAAAGAAAATTGTTTTCATTCAATTTAATTTTAACGTTTAATAATGGCCAGGCGTTTCCATTATATATGAATTTAATAGTGTTGCTTTATACAGTTTGAGAGTCTTTAATTACTACTTTATGCATGGTATAACTCCTTAAAATTTACGTACAGGGCGTGTTATACTTTTTTCCGCTATCTTTACACATACGAATTTGTTATAACTCTTATAACTAGCATAAAGCGGGCGTAAGAGTCCAGTGGTTAAGCTAATAGCTTTCTGTACTGAATGTCACGCGCTTCATACTCGAAGTAGACAGAAAAACCTTGTTCACCCCCTATGAACCGCTGAACGTGACTGAGAGGTACTGGTAAGATCCTGCCAATAAGCGTCCTATGATAACTGTCGACCATCTTTTGGCAGTACACGGTACACCAAGGTCTAATAACATTTTGCCCAATAGGTTTGGAAATTAACTCTGTTCAAAAAGAAACACACCTATTTGATTCTGGATTCAGTAAATTTGAAATAGTGCTCAAATCGTGATTTTTCTCCAGTTTGGATATGTACAGCATGAAATCACAATGAAAAATTGTAAGATCTCGTGCAGATGAGGATCAAGGAAGTAGAAATTCTACGCATCATAGCAAAGACACCCAACCATTTTAATGGTGTATGACTTGGATAAGACGTTGCAACAAGAAATTGTACTAAATAGAATCAAGGCTCACGTATTGTAAAAATATAAAGTATTCTACCGGACTATTAGATGATGCCCTGCAACAGCTGTTTTGAGATTTGGTTGATGGAAAATACTTTAAAAAAAAACACATTTCTTTTCATAACTAACACCAAAGACAAAACAAGGAATACTAATCTGTTGTATTGGTCAAATTTACCGTAATTCCTTTAATATCTCATGTGCTACAATGAAAATGTTTATTTTATTCTGTTACCAGTACAAACGCAACCTTTTAATATGGTATCCGGATGTTAGTTTACTTATACTATTATAACCTGCAATCAAATAGGCAAAAAAAAACGGATCCGAGCAAATTCTGGCTGTGTAATATCGAACAACAACAAACAAAAAAAAAGAATATCTAATAAATAAGCATATAGCGATAATAGAGGTACATAAAATGGGATAAATACTCAATACAATATGGTTCTAACACAGACACACACAGATAGCACATATTTGATACATAAATTGGGATGTAAAATGTCAATATTGATTTGCGCTTTGTCCGGAAAAAAATTCTGTATACCCTTTTTGTATAAATAATTTGTGTGTCATCACTTGTATGTTGCAATGCAGCTGGTTCATTTTGTTTAGAAATGATATCTAATTTTTTGTTGAAAATGAAACGGATCTCGGTGACAAGGAAATCATTTCAATGAAAATCCTCAATGGAACACTCGATTCCCAGAACACTCTTCAGAAATGTGCTCTGTTTGTGAATCTTTTTAAAGAACTTGAAAAGATTAAAATTATTTGCGAGAGTTTATAATTACATAAAAGCTATTGCCTTCTAACAAACTTTTATCACTTTGATGTGGTGTGAATTCCTTTTTAAACTCATACAAAATCAAATATATAATCACTTTGAAACTAAATTAATATTGATTGAAAACACTTATTTTCACTTGACTAGTTTCAAAAATATTTTAACTACATCTCATTAACATTATACATGGAGCATCATCGTCAACATTATCATCAAAGGTACATGATATCATGCTCATGAAATTATTTTAAAGCATCTCAATACAGCAGTTTTTATGTGTGTATAGAAATAACTCGCGTAATTACTTTCGCGTTCGTGATCAATTTGTTGCCGTTGAATAAAAATCATAATGAAAATAACACCGTAGCATTCTCGTTAATTGATAAAAGGCATTCATTAATTCGCGCATTTGGTTGAGTGTGTGTGTGTGTATTTTCGCACATTAAAGTATTTCGTGTGCATGAGATGATGTTTTTGTCATTAGACAGAAGGAATGTGAATGTGCTCACTGAATTTGTTGTCATCAAATATAATAATTTTTGATAAAAATACAAACAAAAAAATGCCTTAAACAATTGGATTCTGATATTCCCGAGGAAATAATTAGATTTGACATTTTTTTCTGATGTTTAAATAAATGAGCAAAAAACACAAGATGTTTATTGACATGGAAAACGGTTTTTCCCTGAAAAATGCTTAATTCGTTATATAAAGATTAAATGGAATGCGAGGTAAATTTTCGTTTTACAAAAAATAAAAATATTTTTAGCACACAGATTTTATTCCTTTTTTCCTTTCACATGTAAACGTAGAAAAAAAACTGTCATCTGTTCAACAAAACTCGTTTGAAATGCCTCATTTAACGTCTTGGTTGCATGTAAACATGACTTTTAATTTGAGTGTAAACGATCTAACTATTGCAGTGCAAAAAAAAATTATCAACATTTTTATTCTTGATTTTCGAAAAAGGTGTTTAAGTGTGAGTTAGAACAATTTTTCCGTGCATTTCGGAAGAAAAATGCACTATTACAGACAGTTTTTCCGCCGTCACTCTGAAAATGAGCCTAAAAATGGTCAAAATTTCAAAAAAATTGCATTTTTTTGTTATCATTAGCTTTCAAATTGGGCTCAGAGTTTGGGCTCCAGAGCCTTTAAATTATTTTTTTTAAAACAGCCTTTTTTTGAAATGACCCAAAATGACTGATTTTTTAATATGGCGAATTTTTTCAAAATTTTTCAAAAGGATTTTTTTAAAATGTGAAGAATTTTTTTCAAAACCTCCAAATTCGGTTTTTTTCGAAAATTTCCAAAATGATTGATTTTTTCACTCTGATTATTTTTCAAAATTCATCCAAACGGTTTTTTAAAATGGCAGATTTTATTTTAAATTTTTAAAAATAACCGTTTTTAAAAAAATTACCGTTTTAAAAAAATGACGATTTTTTTCAAAAACCTCCAAATTCGGAGTTTTTGTTCGAAAATTTCCGAAAATTTCCACTCTGAATATTTTTCAAAATTCATTAAAACGGTCGTTTTTTTGTCAACATTTTACAACAAGGCCGATTTTTTAAAATTTAAAAAAAAAATTAAAATTTTTTTCAAAAACCTCCAAATTCGGTGTTTTTGTTCGAAAATTTCCGAAATGGTTAATTTTTTCAGTCACTGTCGCGACATGTCGTTTATTAAAATTTTCTGTTTCTGGAATCGAGTCCCATCAAAATGCACTTTTATAAACCGCCAAATGGTACAAATTTCTCATTTTGTTATTCTATGAAAGTTTGAATATTAAAATTTAAAATTTTTATGACTGATACTATTTTTACACTGGAAACATAAGAACATATTACACTGGAAGTAATTTTAAGATGTAGTCACGATTTCTTTCTTATGTCCCGAGTGTTTTTACATAAAACTTATATTTTCAAGTTTTTGCAATCTGAAATTTACACTTCTACCTTAAAAATTTTGTATTTTATCGGTCACGTCCAAAAAAAAAACCTTGAATGTTATCATATTTTAACATTTTCTTGAATTTACAAACGTAATTTAATGTTAAATTTGAAAACAGGAAACCTTTGACTGAAGATTGACAGTCAAATACAAGCAAAATAGTTCCTTACGATTTACAATCATAAAACGTTGAAATCTTCAAATGTCAATTTGGATTATAAAGAAAATCCATCAAATCATTCACACCTATTATGCGATGCTGTTGTATTCGAAAAAGTGTTAACTTTATGAAAATAAATGTCTGACGGCATATAAAATTCAATTGTGTTTCAAAATATATACACTTTGATTCGTAAAAGTTAACATAAAATATTTTATTTGATTCTAAGCTTAAAATACACACACTGTAAATTTTATTTAAATAACGAGAATGTGAATAATAAAAGTAAAGTCTATTATCAATCTCTCAAATCTACATTCAGTCATTTCTTCCTTGAATAAATCGAGTCATTTCATTTGAATTTAATAACATATTATTATCAAAGACAGAATTATACTTCTGTATATTTATCATTTATTCAAATGTTTCATATCTTTCGTTTTCGAGATGAATGGTTTATGTCTTAAAATTTTTCATGACTGTGGCAGTAAGACTTTGGCAAATACCAAAAATATGAAAATTAAGAAAGATAAAAATTAATAAGAATGAGAAAATCAATTCATTTAACAATCCTTGCCTTTAATTTAGCACCAGTCAATTACTGAGTACAATTTTATGTGCAAAGTCATTCCATTTCTTTCGATCTGCTTTTTTTTTATATCATTTTAAATATTTCACATGAAAACTGGATTAAATATCTTTGTAAAAAATCATAGGCATACTAACTGACTGAATACATATATTTATAAATGGAAAGAATGAAAAGTCTTTTATGCTTCATGAATTTTGTATTTTGTAATGATTTTATACAAGTTTTTGTATTTATGAAAAATCAACTAAAAAAAACGGAAATTTCTACATGAAATGCAAAATAATGAAGAAGAAACACATTTTTCACAAGTCGTGTGTGTGTTTGTGTATGTAAGGCAAGTCTATTTTATGATAAAAACATTCATTCATTTGTCAGGGAATTTAGAGATACTAATGCAAGAATATAATAAAACATTTTTTTTCTCTCTTAACATCAAGAAAACTGTTAAAACATGAGGAGAATGGCGAAAAGAAATTTAAGTCTTGTTTCAATTCACATAAAATATGGTTTCACATACGTGTCTATGGCAAAAATGTGAAGATAAAAACACACAAAAACTCAATTCATCTACAAAAAAATATTTATTTTGTGAGTTATTCCCTGTGGTGTTTTCTAGCTTCTTGTATAATGATATTGGAATTGAAAGTACAAATACAAATAGAATTTTTTTTTGTGGGAACTTGGTATCCCATAGGTGATTTCATTATTATTTACTTTAATTTCTTTATCATTATTATAATTCATAAGAAAAAGATATCCGAAATCCAAGTCAAAATAAATTAGATTTGATTTAGGCTATAAGAGCCTTATCATTCAATAAGACAAAATTTCACTAGTTTATTCAAAAAATGAGAAGTTCTAACCACAGCGGTTTAGAAAAGTGCATTTTTTCAATTTTTTAGCAATTTTTTAAAATTTTTAACCGATTTCACAGTTTTAAGGCTTTGGAGGCTCTGGATTCTAATCTCACAACTAATGAGTAAAAGTGCAAAAAATCAACAATTTAAAATTTTTTTTTTAAATTTTTAACTGTTTTTACAGTTTTCAGGCTTTGGAGGCTCTAGAGCCCAATCTCACAGCTAATGAGTAAAAGTTTAAAAAATCAGAAATTTTAAATTCTTTTTTAAAATTTTTAACCGTTTTTTAATAGTTTTCAGGCTTTGGAGGCTCTAGAGCCCAATCTCACAGCTAATGTGTAAAAGTTTAAAAAATCAACAATTTAAAATTTTTTTTTAAAATTTTTAACTGTTTTTACAGTTTTCAGGCTTTGGAGGCTCTAGAGCCCAATCTCACAGCTAATGAGTAAAAGTTTAAAAAATCAGCAATTTTAAAATTTTTAACCGTTTTCAGGCTTTGGAGGCTCTGGATTCTAATCTCACAACTAATGAGTAAAAGTGCAAAAAATCAGAAATTTTTATAAATTTTCAACCGTTTTTTACGGCTTTGGAGGCTCACAGCTAATGAGTAAAAGTTTAAAAAATCAGCAATTTTAAATTTTTTTAAAACTTTTAACCGTTTTTTAATAGTTTTCAGGCTTTAGAGGCTCTGTATCCCAATCTCACATCTAATGTATTAAACTTCAAAAAATCAGAATTTTTTTAAAAAATTTTAACCGTTTTGACAGTTTTCAGGCTTTGGAGGGTTTGGAGCCCAATCGACCATTCCGGAGTTATGAATAGCGATCAGTGATAGCGAACAAACCGTTTGTAAAAGTGCAATTTTTGTTACGAAATGTACTAAAAATATATTTAAATTAAAGGCATATATTTAAATGAAATCTTCTGAGAATTTATCTTTTCTCATTAATTAATTGAATTCATAGTAACAAATTTCGAACTTCTGTCAATCATGTGTGTGTATATTTTTTTTAAACAAAACTTGTCACAAATTCAATATAGACAGAAATTATTGATTATTTAATTTGAAAGATATTCACAGTGCATCTTCCTTGTTATAGAGAAGTTTCATTAAAGCACTTATACACACTCAAAGGTATTGTTAATTAAAATTTCATCAGATTTGTATCAAGATGTAGATTATTAATATTGTATTTCACTTTATATTCAAACCACAATTAGTTAGAGCTTTTATATAAATATTACTAAGCATATTTGTATAATGCAAATATAAAGCTCTCAAACAATTCTATAACTGAACTGCACATTTTACCTGTCACGAATTTTACATTGAGTTTATTTTATAAAGGAATGTTAATCTAATCATTATAAGTTTTGAAATATATCTAAAATTTAAGCAAATTAAATGTCTTGTTGTTGACAGAACTCTTTAAACAAGTCAAAAATATGTCTAATTACAGTAGAGATGTAAAGCGATCCCATGAGATTCAGGTTGACACACGTTTAACTATGAAATATCTCAATGTCGGAGTTGTTTTTGAAATGTTTCATTTCATGTTTATATCTCAATTAATTTTGAATTAAAATTTGTTTTATATTATTCAACAATATTTAATCTGTTTCCAATATCTTTTGGATTATACAATTTAATATGAATTTATAAAATTCAATGAAATACAAATATTAAAAAAAAAAATAAATGTGATGGGATTTTATTTTCGAATTTAAATTTATGGACATGATGCTAAATCCAGAGTTGGCAGATAAAAGGATGAATTTCTAGCTTGAATTTATTGCAATCAGGATATAGTTGAGAGTTGTCATTTAAAATTATTGCCTAGAAATGAAAAAAAAATCACACTGATGTGAGTGCAGGATTATATTTGTTTTTATGGAATTAGTCAGTATTTTTTTTATGTAGGCAATTAAATACAGTGCGTTTCAATTTATTCTGAATAAATAAATAGAATATCCATTGTAAATGAATTTTGTTCTTTTTTTCTGTTTTCTAGGAATTTTTTATTCATTTTAAACATTTATGAATCTGAACAAATATTTATACCACACAAATAATTTAAATTCAAACAATTTTTCATTGCATTTTGTTTTGTATAAATTATATTTAAAAGAACTTATTTCATTTCATAAAGTTTATTTAATGTTGACCTGAGAAGTGACACTATTGTTAAATTTTTCAAATAAATGTCATTGAAATAAAAAATAAAAAACAAAAAAAAACAAATAAAATTATCATGAAAATTTTCATTTAAATAACAATCATCAGACATAAATGAACATTATACAACAAATTGTTAATTACTTTTTGGCAAAAAAAAACATTTGTGTATTATAATAATTATAATTTTAAAGCATATTAAATCCATTCAATTTCATTTTCAATGAACTCTAATGAGCACAGAGTATGAATTTATAAATTTTGCACGTTTTACAACAATTTACATGGTTTAAATGAAAATATTTTGATTTTACATGAATATTATGATAAGATTAGTAATTCGGGAATGGTTCATCGGAGCCAAGTCGGATTCTTTTGGTAAATTCATGCTCTGAACTCCAAAATGGAGAATTTTTGATTTCTTTTCAAAATAGCTCAATTTTTTAAAATGACCGATTTTTTCAAATTTTGAAAATTTTTTAAAAGGCCTATTTGGCTAATTTTTCAGAATTGTCCTTTATGGAAGACTTTTTAAATTTTTTTCAAAAAATTAAAGCATTTATTATAACCCGATTTTTTGGGTTCAGGAGGATTTTTCAATTTTTTCAAAAAAGCTGAATTTTTTAAAATGGCCGATATTTACAAATTTACAAAAATGGCCCACATGGCTTTTTTTTCTGAAATTTTCTAAAATTGTCCAAATGGCTTTTTTACAAATTTTCCTAAATGGCAGACTTTTCCAAATTCTTTAAAATCGCCGATTTTTTTGTCACTTTTAAAAAAATGAACTCATTACTATGAGATTGAGCTCAAGATTAAGTCTTCAGGACCTCCAATTCTGGCTCCAAATTTCAAAATGGAGAATCTTTCAAAATACCTTTACTTTTTAAAATGACAGAATTTTTAAAAATCGCCGATTTTTTTGAAAGTTTTTAAAAAATTGGCCATTTACGATAAGTTAAACCATTTTTGGATGTAAACGGCTTATTTCTTTGCCACTTTAAATAAATTAAACTCATTAGCTGTGAGATTGGACTCAAGGTTAAGGCTCCAGGACCTCCAATTAAGGCTCTAAATTCCAAAATAGAGGATTTTTCAATCTTTTTTCAAAATAGCCATAAAATTTTTTAAAAATTATCCAAAATGACCCACATGGCTAATTTTTCAAAATAACCGATTTTTCCCATTTTTATTGTTAACAATAAAGTAAAACGTTAAGAGATCTTAAGAATGAATATTTACTAAAACTTCTTAGTTAACCTAATAAAGTTACGATAATTTGATCAAATGTTTTCAAACAATTTTGACTTGAACCAAAAGTTTGTGGTTAATTTTGATTTGCATGCAATTTACACATGCAACAATGAAAATCCTTTAAGTCGCTTTTAAATTTATTTAACATCCATTTAAATAACATAAATAAAAGAGACTATGAATAATTTTTAACTGAACTTTCCTTCACTTTATTTATAAAATCGTTTTAGTTTTATTTTTTTATTAAACAATAAGTTGATTGTCATCAACTGCATAAATTGTAAGATAAATACATTGTTAAGTTTGTTTTTCAAGAAAATTTATTGTTTGACTGTGGAAAATCAAAACCAATGTATTAAGATGTTGTTTGAAAGGGAGTAAAGAAACCACGCCTGAATTAGATTAGTTTGAAAATTAACCTTAAACTTGTTTTTGTTATTTTGCTTAAAAAATTGTAAATCATACAATAAAAAGAGATAAAGAAAATTTTCAGAATTTTGAAAAAGTTCATACACTTTTACATGAAAAGTTTTAAAGTTTACAAATACTATTCATCATTTATGTACTGCAAGCTAAAATTTATAAAATGCTATGATAAACTTTTATTTATTTTGATAAAATTTAAAACATATGATAATTTAATACAAAATCCTATTAATTATAAATAGACCACACTTATATGCATTATCAACATCATAATAGTAATAATAATAAACTCTGCATGTATTGTGCATTAAATTATTATAAATATTTGATTAATGAAATACCTATTATTATTATTATTTTTGTAGTACTGTCATATTAATAATAATAACAAAAAAATGCAAAATAAGCGTTAAATATCAGTAAATTTGCACAGTTACAACACAGGCAATCAGATGAATAAATTGGATCATGAAATTGGAATTTATAGCGAAACACAAAATAAAACCACATGTAATGCAATTGTACATCCAACCACAAAAACCCGAAAACTTTTGTTGTTTATATTATTAAAACGAAAAATATATTAATGATGATGATAAAATAAAAACACATTAAAATGTGAAAAAGACATTAAAAATGGTAATTGTTCATATCAACCAAATGAAATTCATAATTGTAAATTTAATTTTTTTTTATGCAAAGAGTTTTTTCAGCATCAAAATACCATGTCAACGAATTCTCAGATTGGCAAATCTTCTTTTAAAAAAATCATTTTGAAATGCTGAAAAAACTTTTAAAACACGTGCCTTATTAAATTTTGTATCCGTTTTGTTATGAAAAAAAAAAACATCAAATTTAAAAGGATTTTATTTATTTATCAACTTTTTCTGTTGAAATATTATATATTTTTATTTTATCATTTTTTATTCAGCAAGTCATTCGTTAAGTTTTTATTTATTTCATCTTGTCCTTTTTTTTTACCTTTATTTGAGATTTGATACATTCACACATACACAGTGATTCTGTGTCATACACAATTCGGCTTTTTTTTCATTATTAATCATTTTGTTTTCCTTCTAAATAATAAGAAAAGAGTACAGTTATTTTTACTACCGCTGTGAGACAGAAAATAAAACTTTTTTTTGTGTGTTATTGTATGTTAAGCTCTTTATACAGAACTTTTGTTTAAAAATATCTTTGTTTATGTAACATTGAGCGTTGAATACTTTTTATAGACAAGTCATGTTCTTTCATCACGTAAACTTATTTGGAAAATGTAATAAAAATTTTGTTCATCTCCCATGGTTGTTTTCTAAGTTTTATTTTTTTCATCTTACAAGGCATTAGTTTCTTTTATTTTACGTGTGAATTTATTTTCAAATGATTTTATTTAGACTCAGACAACAAAAGTGAACATATTTTTTTGGTTTTCATCACAAGAAAACGACAGTTAATTTTAGAAGACTTTTACCTTGATACGTTTTTGGTAAGTATATGTGCTTTTTGTCTTTATATTATGACTTTTCATTGATAAATTTATTATTTATAATAATTTTATTTAATATAGTAACTTTTGACATTACCCGCTGGACAACGAATAGCTATTTATGGTGAAAATATAACACCTTCAGATCAGATTTCTAGAGCGGTCTCTACAGAAGAGAACTAGCACTCAGGCGGGTACATTCACCATACAGCCCCCTTACCAGGACTCTATATTGGTTTATGGCTTGACGCTATATTTATGCTATATTTTTATTTCATTCATTTAATTTAGGGGTTGCATTATTACAATCCCACGTTACATAACGTTTTGCGAGGTGAATGCTCAATATTTTGAGGAGTACAAACAACGAAGAGCTTTTAAACCTCCCCAAAGACCCTCACTCCTTGTTGAGTAAGTATATTTCATTAAAAGATATTCTTCACAGGCAAGATAAGCTTAACCGTAACATTTTCAACATTGCTATTGCTATAATAACGTACTAGCCAGGAATCGGATTTAGATTCCCAAGATCACCTCAGCCACTTTATATTTTTGGGCGTTTTGTAATCCACAAACATCATTCTGTATGTACTAGTGTTGTCTTATTCTCATTTTCACCATAAAAAGTTTTTAAGATATACTTTTTATATGGCATATTTATTCATTAATATATAGATAAAATATAGTCATAAAAATGAAACGTTTTTCCATTAAATTTTTGTCTAGAGGGTAAAAATTTTTAATTTAAAATGAGTCAGTTTCGACTTTTTCAAAAAGACGAAACAAAAAATCCCAAATTATCAAATAAACTTCTTCATAATTTCATAATAATTTATCAAATCCACGTTAAAAAAGGAACAAAGCGTGTTTCCTTGCAAAGCTTATCTTCATATTTATCAGTTTAGACATACATAAATGTAAGTACCTGTTCTCTTGTCATTGTCTTGTTCTTGTTGTTGGACTAAGGAAATCGTAAAATATCAAAAAAAAATGTCTTATACAAGAGGGATGAAATGTAGAAACAGTTGAATAGACACATTCATTATCATTATTACTACTTCACTTTTACACAATCTTCTAATGTTAATAGCATCCATTGTTAAATAAATAGCTGTGGAAATGGACCATGTTCTCTTACAACAACAACAAAAAAATAAAATGAAAGATGAACAAAAGAAACAGAGAATTTATTATTATTATTAAAAATGTGGAACAGTATTTTTAAGGTAGAAAAAGGAGTAGTGTAGTCATAATCCATTAAATCCAAAAAATATGAAATGATTAAATTAAAACTGTTTCACAGAGAGAAGTATTTGCTTGAAGATGAGTTTCTCCTATGTTTACTTGATGTCCGAAGTCTAGGCACGTTTTTGATAAGGATTTATTGTTTTGTTTGTACAAGACAACATTTTTTTACTTTTTTTCTTCATTTTTTTTCTAAATGAATGAAAAAAAAAGAATAAATGAAAGAAAACCAACGACAAAAAACGGTGATTTTCCTTTATTTACTGTTTATTATATTTTTTTGTCATTTTTCTTTTTACTGTAAGTTTTTTTTTTATTTTTATTAATGTTGTTACACGTTTCGTGCAACTAAAATAATTGTTAAAGAACTGAAAATGTTCATTTTCGATTGTATACAAGACAAAAATCAGATTTTTGCAGTGCTTAGCTTATGATTTAATTTTTTTTTTTATTATTTTTACATGGATTCAGAAGACAGACGACAGCACAAAGTGTTGTTTTATATAAAAATAACTAAACTTTGGATAATAAATTATAAAAGAAGTGTATAAATGAACAAGGCAGCAAAAAAATTGTATCACAGGATGGTTCTTTTCATGTATTATTTTTTTTATTTTTACAATTCACAGTTTTGTTTTGAAGGTTGATTTTTCTGTTTTTGTTTTATTTTATTTTATTTTCTTAACAGTATGAAACACGTGTGTGTATATTGGTCAGTGATTTTTATATGTTTTGTAATTTTAAGATTTTTATCCAGTTTTTTATTTGTTTTTGTTCACTTATTCACTTATGTATTTCAAACTTTTATACAGTTGTTTTCCCATTGGAAATTAAAGGGTACACTTTTTAGGTCAGAAAATTTTTATTACAAGCATGATATTTGTGTTAAAGGTCTGTCTTTGAAAACATTAAAAATTAATGATACACAAATATAACGGTGTGTTTAATGGCTAATATGACCCAAAAGTTAACAAAACAAGAAAATGTGTGTTTTTTGCAACATAAAATAAACTTTTCTTAAAGTAAAATTTGTTACAGTTGAATTCAAATAAATGAAAAAAGTTTTGTTAATCTTATTTAGTCAAAAGTGATCACAAACTGTTATATTGACAATTTTTTCTTTTTTTATCATTGAAATTAATCCTTCGAAACTTATGAATCTCACACATTTTTCCCATGATATCAAAATAAATTCTCATAAACATGAGTAATAAAATCTTAATACATGTCACTTAATACTGACCCAAAAGGTGGAAATAATACGTGTTTTTCCTTTGTTTTCTTGTATCACATGGACAAATACTGTGAAACCTTTATTGTGATTACATCTGTTTTTGACACGATACACAAATAATAATAACTTGGACAGTGCGGGAATATTGTTTATGGATTTATAATAAAATCTTGAATTTTCTTCATATATGCTGATTACACTTGGGCCAAATTTTATGTGACGCGTTCGATGTATTTTGATAAAATGAAACTAAATTTTAACTTACGATCTTCTCCGACGCAGGACATTCCTGGAGCTGATGGTACATTGGGGAAAACTGAAAAAAAGAAAAAAATTAAATAAAATTAATATCAATTGATATATAAAAATGGCAAGATTTTGACACTCTATGTTGAAAACGCCTCGCAGTACAAATTGACTTAGTCAGCAGACGGAGATCTTTGACGCTTATAGGGCGTTTGATTAATGCAATTTTTAACGCATTTCCTGTTAATTTGAAAAAAAAATCGAATGTTCTGGGCTCTCTTGTAGTCCACGCTTACAATGCGGGGTGGTTTGCGGGGCATTTTCAATTGACTGTCAACGAAAGATTTCACAGATTTCATCACAAACTTTTTTTATTTCATAGAAACATGTCGATATTTGTCAGAAACATTTTTTTTTCGTTATTTTCTATTAAAAAAACACACAGCTCATTGTGAATTTGTCAAACTACCTTTCAATGGTCGATAAATAGCTTACTTGAAAGGGCGACAAAAAAAATAACCTTTATTTCAATAATTTTCTTCATTGATATATAAAACAAGCTTTATTGGCAAAAAAAAAATTTATAATAAAATAATGAAAAAGATGGAGTAAAAACTGTTGTCCCGATAAAATAAATGATAGAAATCTTTTTCTATTCATCTTCTCTTTGACACCCTTCTTGTGCCCATTTTTCACTATCACACATTTGTTCATTCAATTCAATGTCACATGTACTGCGCCAAGAAATGCTTTCAGGTTGCTTTTTTTATCTTATTATTATTATTATGGTATGCCATTGCCCTTATATTGTATGTAATATACCACTATATTTCAATATAAAGGAAAAGTATTTGCTTTTTATCACACATCTACAAAAACACACACACAGGCACACACACACATAAGAAGAAGAAAAAAAAGATATCCATCTTAATGCTGTAGTACATATTTTATTTGATTTCATTTTTGAATGACAAATGTTCACCGATTTATATCAATGCATTGTATATGAATCAATGGAGTTTAATGTAAATAGTGAAAGATTGAGTGTGAAACCAAAAAGGAAGCACTTTTAGCAAAAATGATCTTTTTTTTCTTTTCCTTGTTTATTGAGTGTAACGAAATATAACGGAAAAACGTATTGTTTGTCACTTTCCTTTTTATTATTATTATTAAATACAGAAATAAAAGTCATTCAGAGAGAGAGAGACATGAAAATAAAGGTTTAAAAAAAACTCAATTTTACATTCAAAAGAACTGTGATATCAGTTTAATTTTACAGAGCATTAGGCAATAATATAAAATTGTAAAATATTCAAAAGTAATATTAAATGATAGCGTAACAAAACACCGTATTTTAAGCTTAAATGCATTAAATTTCCATATAGAAAACCATCAAATATACATTAAATATATTTATTTTAGCCTCATTTGAGCAGACATAATATATTTTGCGGTTTAGATAAATTTATTACCATTTAAAATTTTAATGTTTTTTTCTATTACGATTTAATTTGATGCACGTTTCACGTCATTTTGTAAAGTTAGATCATGAGAGTAACGGGCTGAGGATTTTTTCATTTAACTTTCCGAATGTAGAAGCTTAGTTATGATTGGAAATGACTTCTTTTGATTTTTTATATATACAGGGGGATTTTTATTCTTTTTCGTGATCTTTTATGCGCTTTAAAGCAATTAATTGCACCCGTAAAATACGCCTGCTTACACTTCTTTACTTTTTTTTACACTTTCTCACACTTCAGGTTACTCTTTTTTGCACTTCAGGTTACTCTTTTTTGCTCTTTAAGCACTTTTTTTTTATCATTTTAGCTCTTGTTTGCTCTTTATTGCACTTTATTACTCCTAACCCCAAATCTTGTACTCTTCACTGCTCTTCTTTACATTTCGTTACTCTTTAACTCACTTTTTTACTTCTGAATAGCCTTTTGAATAATTTTTAACGCTTTTAAGTCTTTTTTAAGACTCCTTTAAGACTTCTTGATCTTTGCACTCAATTTTACACTTTATTGCTCTTTATTACATTTTTCGTTTTTGAAATGAAGTGCAATAAAGATCATAAAGCATAAAAGGGTATTTCCACTGGTGCCCCACTGATTATGGTTTAGGAGTGTACAAAAAAGAGTAATGAAGAGCAAAAAAGGGTAACGTAAAGTGCAAGAGTGATCAATCAGACGTCAAAAAGGGCATAAAAGTGCTTTATGGTGCAAAAAAGAACACCAGAAAGAATAAAAATCACCCTGGATTTTGAGCTTAAAATTCAACTAATCAATTTCGGTATTTTTATTGAAAAATCATCAAAAATCTTATTTTCATGTGACCCCAAAAGTCGCAAGGAGCTATTTTAGAAGACATTTTAATGGTATGAATTCTATGTTTAAAGGTTAGCTTTCATGTCTTTAGATTAAAAAAAGAACAAAAACAACCGAGCATCATTATATATTAAAATTTTAAAACTATTTTATAATTTGTCAGACACACACACCTCAATTTATTGCTTCGTTGATTACAACTTATTTGTATGTATTGTATAGCATAGCTGCATATTTAACGTCACCATCATTCTCCTCATTCATAGATTGAAAACAAATTTATTCACAAGAAAAATAAAAACAAATAAAATAGAAAAACCTTTTATCCATCACAGGTAGCTACAAAAAACACACACTTTTATTCTTAATTTTTCAAATGAATAAACAAATTTAAATGAATTACAAATACAACACACGTATACAGTTACATACATCAAAATGGTACTAGAAAGATACCCCTTGTTCGGTCACATGTTAAACTGCTACTTCACATTACATATACAAAATATTTCTAAATTGAACCACAAACCAGAAAAAGGTGATATTTGTAACCTGTAATTGGTAGACCTCAATATAAATGTGAGTGCGACTGTCGTACTTCACTCAATTCAAAAAAAAATTCTTCTTTTTTACCTCATACCACATGAAATTTTAGGTGAAAATGTAGAACCGAAAGAGCCACAAAACATCTATAAAAGTTAATAGTAATAATAATAATAATAGAAATAGAAAATTATGTTGTACGTGCTTGGAACACAAAATAAAACTTTTTAAATGACCTGCCATTATTCCTACTTTTTATCATTTATCTTTACTTTGCATTTATTTGGGTCCAATTTTCTTTTTTTTTGAGACATTTTTAAACACGTTTGATTTTGTTATTTAATAAAAGATTTTCAAATATTACATTTAAAACAATAATAATAAAAATATCACCTTTGATGTAAGTCAACCCTTGACATATTCATGTTCACAATAATAATAAGGTAGGTCAATTGATGTTTTGTTCATAATTTATTACTTTTTTTTTCAAATGTAATCATCCTACCAGAAAACATGTAAAAAAATGAGAAATCCTAACCATTGAATGATTTAGGAAAGTGCATTTCGATGGGACTCGATTCATTGAATAAAATTAAGTTTTATTTTTAAAAATCCGTCATTTTGAATTTTTATTAAAAAACTGCCACTTTGATTTTTATAAAAATATGCCATTTTAAAAACTTCACCGTTTTAAAATTATTGAAACATTTTAAGAAAAATTCGCAATTTTGAAAGAAACGACTTTTTGAAAAAAAGTAATTTTGAAAAAAAGTAATTTTGAAAAAAAGTAATTTTGAAAAAAAGTAATTTTGAAAAAAAACGCCATTTTGAAAATTTCTAAATCATTTTTGAAAGATTCCGCCGTTTTGAATTTTTTTTAAATAAAATGGGAATTTTTAAATAAAAAAATCTTTTATTTTTAACCGTTTTCAGGCTCTGGAGACTCTAGAGCCCAATAAATGTGCCCAACCGTTTATAATAGAGCATTTTTTCTTACGAATTGCACTAAAAAAAGGAAAAACATGTTATTTTCGAAATAATCAATGTTATTAGCAATATAAATTTTGTTTAAATTCTTCGTTTTTCATTCAATCGATTTTATCACAAATTGGTTTTATATTTGATTACTTTATACAACAGTTACAGAACTGGAAATTGTAACATTACAAAATAAGTAAAAAAAAAACACATTTACCATTTTCAATTTAACTTTTGGTGTTTTACATTTTTTTTTGTGTTATTTTGTTTACTGAAATTTTATAACAAAAATATCGTATATCATACATAAAAAATACAATCAAATTGTTTGCTTACTTATAAAATTATTTTAAAGCAATTTCAAAGTTAGTTTAATTGAATGTGGCAGCAGGAATTCAATAAAATTGGCCGATTCAAATTGTATTTTTACAATAATTTTGTTTTTAATACAAAAAAAGGTACTTTTTATGTTTCATTTAATATTAGAAAAATAGAGAGAAATGTTTTTCACATTAAATTCAATGTAATTTATTCTATTTTCTTCAATAATGTTAATTCAATGTGAAATTCATAGCTTTTATTTAAAAATAATTCCACTAAACATAGATTAATCGATGAATTTCAAATAGAATCAAAATAAAAACCATTATTATCATTTTTTTTTAAATTTAAATTGCTTATTCAATATAAATTGTTTTTTTCATCAAGCAATATCCCACATTAAATAAAATTTAAATCATTTTAACTTCTGTTCACTGAACATATAACTAAATTTTCATTGCAAAGTGATTAAAGGTTTATGAAAATACTATTTATTTAAAAATTATCATTAATAGAATCAGGATTAAATGAAATAAATAAAATAAAATGAATTGTCTACGTAACCTAGCGAAGGTTGCTATGAGAGTGCTGGCATCCAAACTTCCAGGGCACTGGCTACAGGAATTGTAAAAATCTTAGGATTTGCAGACGACAAAATCGGCCGCAGGTACATGGACGTTATCGACACAAACACTAGTCTGAAATGCGTCAAAACTGAGCTTGAATATAAACGAGAGCAAAACCAAGTACAGCAAGACCAACGATGCTACAGTTCCTCAAAATGATACAATCTTTGTCAGGATTGGAAGGCAACAATTTGAAACTGTTGACCATTTTGTCTACCTGGGATCGCTGATACGGGCATCAGCCATGATCAAATGGTTCCTCAGTTGGAATCATGGCAGTCAATAGGTGCTTCTACGGACTGCAAAGACAGCTCGGTTCAAAACTCTTGACCAACAAAATCAAATTTGTAATCTACAAGACAGTCATAAGACCAGTAGTATTATACAGGTCAGTAACCTGGCCAATCACCAAGAGCGATGAACAATTGCTACTTTCATTCGAACGCAAAGTACTGGGAACTACAGCAGTGTTCAAAATAATAGTAGTGAAGTGTGTTTTTCATACAAAACCACCATTTTGAGGCTCAATTTAAGTATATAAGAAGTTCTCCGATCTTCTACAAAGTTGTCCGTATAATCTAGGAGAACACTTTTCTTATAGAGCACATTTTTGTATTTCCACGCGTTTAAAAACTGTGTGGCTTCTTATTCAGCAAATTTCAATTTCCATATAAAAATCTCACTTTTTTGACAATATTTCACAAAAAGCCTCACAGTTTTTAAACGCGTGAAAATACAAAAATGTGCACTGTAAGAAAAGTGTTCTCCTAGATTATACGGACAACTTTGTAGAAGATAGGAAAAAAATTGGAGAACTCCTTATGTACTTAAATTGAGCCTCAAAATGGTGGTTTTGTATGAAAAGCACACTTCACTACTATTATTTTGAACACTGCTGTATATGAGGTGCTAAGCTGAGGGACGGAAGATGGAGACGAAGATTCAACTTTGAACTGGAACGTAAATATGGGGAACCAAATATTGAAGCAATCGTTAAGCTAAACAGATTATGATGAGCCAGGATGGGCGAATGGACTTTTACCGAAAACAAGCAACCTAAAAAGTCCAATATTTTTAGCTGATCTGGTATCCAAAACCTTATATTCAATAAATCACGATGTTATGATGAGTGCTATTTGTAAATTTTAATTTTATAAACTGAAGGTCGATTTTTAATAACATTTAACAAAAAACAAGTGACCTCATATTTTATAACAAAAGCCAAACAAAAAAAAAGTTTCCTAATTTAATTTGCAAAGCACAACTTCTTGACAACAGCTGTGATAACTCTCATCAGTACAACAAAACAAGCTCAAATGTTACTATAACACCATTTTACTAACCACAACTAAAACCCATTTGCAATAGAAGATAAATAACAATAATTTAATTGTATCATATTAAAGTTTTTCTACTTTTCTTATGGTTTTCCATCTCCTCTTGTTATGACACACAGAGAAAAAACTTTTCTACTTATTTCTGTATTTTATTCATCATTAACATACTATTTTCTGCTAAAATCTAATCCATGCAAAGTGCTTTAATTCTATTCAAAATTTTATAATTAATATTACTAATGTATATAAGATGACAAAAGATAAAAACATCCCATTTAAGAAGGTAAAACATTGAATAAAACTTTTCCCTAACAATCTTTTTTTACTCATTTTCTTAACACAATAAGTACTTTCTAACAACAAATTCACTTAATGATTATAATCATAGTTCTCTTCTCTTTTTTTATTATTTTATTTTTTTTAAGTACTAATATAAAACGAATTTGTAGCGTAAAGAGGCATTCGTGTGAATAATAAGCAAACTTATGCGAAAATAACATGAATAAAGAACAATAAAATAGGATTATGTTTACATATATATTTAGCTTGAATTTTTGTACAGTAGTGAGAAGTGTTGAGTGTTCATCTTCTTCTTACAGTGTATTTCAAATCTTTAGTTAATTAGCATAAACAATCTCATAAATTGAACTTAATGTTATGTAAATTGTTTATTCAACTATCTTTCCTTTAAATGTATTAACAAAACAATTTTGTCATACCGAGGAAAAATAACAGTGAAATGAACAAGTAAAAAGTTTTTTAAATACTTGAAATTACACAGTTACATCTCTCTAAAGTTGTAAAGATAAACAAAATGAAACATTTTAATTTAAAAGTTATAGTTGTTTTTTCAACGATTCATTTATGAAATGAAATTAACCTTGAACAAATAATTTTGTCCCTGACGCTTGTTAAATTGTTGACATTACTGCATTTGAACCACCATTTATTTAAGCTAGCTTTTAAAGAAACCTATCATTAGCATGCAATTTCATTGAAAATACTTTAGTGATAATTCATATTTTGGCTGAGTAATATGAAAGTCACATCAAATAGTCGGATATTTTTTGGTTTATTTGTAACCGTTATTGGACAAGTGTTGATACCAATACAAAGAATTCCTTTTAGAAGAACAATAACGAGATTTCAGTTGATTACATTGCCACTTGGAGCAACATTTCCTACATTGAGGACATTGGTCAATACAACAACAACAATTACGACGATTGGACCTGTTGTTTTCAATTCAACGATCACACCTGCAGTAAGTTATAAAATGGTAATTCACTTGAATTTAAAATTCAAAATAAATGTATTTTAACAGTCAACTGCAGCTCAAACTACACAAAGACCTTCAACTGATACAATGCAGACACCAACACCGATGCCTACTACAACACCACGCTTTCCAACAGTTAGCTCAACTCGATTTCCGAATTCACTTCCACTTCCACCCAGTACCACTCAAAGACCTTCTGCAAGAAATAATTTATTGCGCTCCAGACCAAATAAATGCGGTGACAAAATCGCATTTTGCCCTAATATTGATTATAACAAAAAGAATATAAGATTAATGGAAAATGGATGTCCTTGTGTTGATCCAAAGGCATTTGATTCTTTATTTGACTAATTATTAAAAGAAAAAAGCAGTTCCTTGTACAAATATTTGAGAAATTTAATGTTTATTTTTATTATTATTTATTTTTCAACATAAAAATTCATTGTGTGCCAAAATAAAGAGAGAGCAAAATAAAAACCAAAATTTTACTAAATAAACTTGCTCTCTTTACACAAAATGTTTTAATGTTTATAATAATAAAGGAAATAAATTGAGCAATATACCAAAATGAAATTCACAAATAAAGTGAAAGATGTTTATAAATAAAACAAAAATCAACAATATTGAAATTCCAATCTATTTAATAAAATATTTAAACAATGTTTGTATATTTATATCTTTTTTTTTCATTCTTTTTGAAATATATGTAAATGCACAGCAAAGTTTAATTTTGAGAAACATTTTTATTTTCTTTTTTTTTATGAACATTATGTCAACTTCTTGGCAGCACAAGGCATTGAAATAACATTGAATATTTGATACTAAAATATAAATAACAATTTTATTTCCAAATTAAATAGTAAAACATTTTCAAGCATCTTGATTATACAAGTAAAAGGCGTCTCCATTTGATTTTAGAAGACACTGGAAAAAAATCATAAATAGCTTTCTTCAGATTAATTTTTTTTTTTGTTTTTTGTTTTTTCTCCTCCTCTTCTCATCACTCACTTTAACAACAAAAATCGACTGTTCAGTAATTCTTTTAACATTAACATTACCAAAAATCAAAAAAAAGAAAATAATATCAGAGGAAAAAACAATAGATTTAAGATTTACAATAAGAAGCACTTTATGTGTCTAATTGCCATTTGATGTGAGGCATTGTTCAATTTTATTTATATATTGTTGTTATTGTTATGAGAAAAATCAAGAGCAAGTGTGAATTGAAGTGGGTATAAAGACAGAACAAAAGAAATTTATTTTAAGAGGGCTGAATATTTTATATTCAATGTTTCAACAGCAATGGGAATAATAATAATAAAGGTCCTTCCAATTGAATTGAATCAGTCTTTTTTTGTGGATTCCACAACGAAAGTGTGAAAATAAATATCATTGAAAAATAAAATACAAAAGTGTTTCATTTCTATGATTTAATTTTGTGAAACATTCGCGATAGTTAGGTAGAAAGATATGAAAAGGCTTCATTGCGAGCTCTGCGAATTCTATCGTTGATACTGTAAGAATAACAAAACTCCTATCGAGTGTTTAAAACCACAGGATTTAACTCGCGTAAGCCTTCTTATTACACTAAGATTCTCAAATCTTCCATAAATGTCAAAATCAAGTTTAGTCGATAACCTTCAAAATCCTGAGGATCTGGGTATGACATTTCAAAATGCTTAAAACTTTTACCCTCTAGTCTTTCGCAATCACATAAAAGATGTTCTGCAGTTTCATCAGATCAGATTTGTAGGGCGGCTATTAAGCCTGTACTCAAGTCATCTGTGGGCCCATTGTACATACCCATTAGCATCATCCGAAGGACTTAGTTTTTATTCTGTCATCCTAAGCAGTTACCAACTTTATCTAGCCTTAAACTCAAGTTGAGTAGCCCAAAAAAAGGACATTTGAGATTGTAAAGTTTAATAGCCGGAGTGAGAATCGAATTGCCAACCTAAAGATTGATAGTTCAATACGGTAACCATTGCTTAGTATTGCTAATTGACTTAGTAACTTTTCTGTTCTATAAGATGAAATCCTTCTAATGAACCTGAGAATCAGATAAGATTGTCTGAGGCCTAGAATAGAACAGTTCCAAACGAGAAAATACATTTTGAGGGGTTTCAGCATGTTCGTCACTTGATCCAAGGTTTGCCTGTTCATCTGCCATTTCGTTACCTAGTTCAGCACTGTGGCCTGGGATTCAGATTAGTTTCAGATTATTTAGTTTCACATCAGATGATTCAAAACTAATAGCGAATCGTTGACTGGATATGAGTTGACCTTGAGTCTGAAGTGATGATTTACTGCCAGTTGCTTTGATGATGATTACAAGATGACGTTACTCACCAGACCCACTTATATTGGGCTGTTTATGGGCTATACTTTCAGAACTGAAGTATCTAATAGCATACGCCTAATGTCACCAAAATTGAAGATAAAATTAAACACTTTAATTTTTTATTTTAATTTCAATTTATTTTTAATATTTTATTTCAATTTTCTATTTCAATGTATTATTTTTATTTCAATTTTTAATTTCAATTTTTAAGTCTCTTCAGTACCAGATCAAAAATAGTAATCCCCTTTCTCCTCTAAATCACTCCCTTTTATAGTTTTTATTTCTCCCCTCTCTTATCAGTTTAGATTAAATTTTTTTTTTTTCTTATGTATATCATTTATCACCCTGTCTCCTATTAGTTATTACTTTATTTAAATTTAAATAGAATAACCAGTGTCATAACCACCACCATTAGAGCTTAGCTTTTATCCTGTCACCCGACAGAATAATTTTTTTAAATCAATATAACACACATTTGGGTAGAAATAATTTTAGCAGTTATTAGGATCGAACTCGACACCTATAAGATGGAATGCGACCACTATGCTATGACTACTATGATATGACTTAAAGTCAATTAGTTGCTCTAATAATATCCCTGCCTGTAAAATTTCTCTCAATCATTGTTCTAGTGCATATTCTTATCGTGATAGCCGCTTTAATTCATCTTGACCATTATGCATCGTATTTTGTTAATAATAAAAAATGTTTTATTAATGTTGTAAAAAAATATAACTTAATTTTATCTCTTATCATATAAATGTTATAGGCAATGCAATAATCATCATCATACTCATTATTTGGTGGTGGTAAACATTTTATCATAAACACCTTTATAAAGTGAGTATGAAGGAAGAAAGCGAGAAAATATCATTTTTATTGATATTGACTTTATGCTTCTTTCAATAAAAGTAAATTAGAGTCCTCGCATTATTTGTATTTATTATGCTTTTATCTTATTATTATTGTATTCTTAAAAAAAAAGATTAGATTTAATGAAACACACACACAAAATCGTACTGGAATTTGTGTAATTGCAATAAAATTTAAGTAATCATCATAAAAATTAAATTGTCCTTTAAAATCATTTAAAAATGAATCACTTTTGACTTTAATAAATTTAATATTTTTTTTACGTGTCTGATTTGACATGAATCATACGATGTCTTATCTTTCATTGCAAAAATTTTCCAGTTTTCATTTCATTTAATTTTTTGAAACGTTTTCCTTTTAAAAAGAAGACACGAATGATTGAATAATATATTGAAAGGGTCAAGAAATGAGATATTATCTTTTGATGTTGTCCTTTATTGAATTTCAACTACAGACAAGAAAAAAATAAAGAAAAGCAATAAAAACAAGCTGAACCAAAAAAAAAAAGAAATAAGAAACATGATCATGGTTATAACTATTGGAAATTGCTCTTAAGATAATGCAATTTGGTCGATAAAAATCAATTTGTACTACGTCAATAAGAGCATTCAAAATATATATGAGAGACAAAATGAGCTATTATAACATTTTTTTTTTGTAGATAAAGATAGGAAATTTATTATATGCCAATAAATAAACATAGAAAAGTAGACGGAAAATCAAATGAATTGGACAAATAAACGATTGTAACTTAAATGTGTGTGTGTATGTGTGTGTCTGTGTCAAATCGATCAACTTTTATATAAATGGAAAATTAAGTGAAATTCGTTTGAGTATAAAAGAAATTCCTTTTGATCTAATTTCAACAAAAGAAATCATTCTTTGCAACTAAGTGGTTTGACATGAAATTAATAGTTTTTTTTGTGCTGAAGGATGAAATTTCTCTTAAATGTGAAATTAATATGTGATCTGTTTTTAAGAACATATTGCAGATCAATAAATCTTTCATTTTCTCACTAATCTCATTTATAAATTCAAATTTTTTTTCTCACTCTTCTTCTTTGAAATTCATATTCGAATAATAAGATAGATACAAAAACAAATATCTTTATTTGATAAAATTATGGAATAAAAGCTTTTCTTTTATTTTTATTTGAAAAGGTTTTTTTCGCCGTTGTATGTTTGAATTTCATGCATATAGGAAAGCACTGCTCACTTCCATAAATATGCAAAATAAATCGACATATATACATTTTTTTTTATGATTACATTTTTATTACAAAAAAATATGCTGAGAAAATTATGGTGCTAAAATATGAAAAGGAATTTAAAAAACATAAAGAAGAATAAGGAGTATTATTAGAATTTTTGGCTGGCATTTAACTTTTTTACATTTTGTGTGTGTGTGTTAACACACACATTAAATTTATTATTTTTGTGAAATAAAATAAAATAGGCGTTAACATTCTCTAAAAGTTGTTTGCAGTTAAGTTAAATTTTTATATTTTTTTTCGTGTACTTTTACACGAACATTTTTCTTATTTCATGTGATATGAGAAGGTGAATTTATGAAATAACCAACCTTTTCATGATTATTTTTTATCTTATATTACAACAGCTCAAACGTCACATTTTCATATCAACAAAATCGTCTCTTCTATTTCCATTTTCCTGTGTTTATTTTTTAACTTAATAAAAATTGAAATGCTCATAGACGTTTCAATGAAAAAAAAATAGGAGAAATGTTATATAATGCGATAATTAGCATAATCGACTTTTAAACTGCGATAAATCAAATATAAAAATAAAATGGAATAAAAATCTAAAATATACAAGAGATTGTGTGAAGAAAGAAGAAGAACTGTTAAAGATAATTTTGTTCTATTTATATGTTGACTGTTGTTATGTAATCTAACAGTTAAATAAGCTTAATCGAATTCGGTAACATCTGCCAGATCTATTGAATATTGATCAAAATGTTAATGTTGGAGCAAAATCGAATTCACATTATGGTTTTTTTTTTGATCTTTGTGGTCAAATTAACGTTGATATAACACAAAATAATATTGATAATAGATTCATAATCGTGGTATTTGTCACGTTTTCAATGGGATAATACTTTGATGTGTGACTTATTAAAAACACATGAAAAAACATTTAAGAAGGATTCGCATGTATGAGATTTAATAGGAAAATAGAAGAAAATGAAACAAATCCTAAATAATAATTTTTCCTCAAATTGACAATATTTCGAACATAAATTTTTTTTACGTCAGCAGAAGTGTATTACAACATGTTTCAAAGATAAAACTCAATTGTAACAGTGCCAAATTTTGTAAAACTTGGTTTTGGAATTTTTATATTTTATCTTTTTCTTCATTTGCTCTCAAATTTTGAAATATCTTAACCCATTAAACGCCTCTCCTGAAAATATTGAACTTAGAGCAAAACTTTCATCTAGGATTTGTTCTTTGTATAAAATTGAATACTTTTTATTTGGAAAAAAATTGAATTTCATACAAAAATTTTACAGGAGAGCCGATTGAAAGTGACGAATAATATCACAGAAATACGTACAGAAATCTTGTACGAAGGCTAATCAGATAAGATCAGGTTTTTAGGGCGGTATCCACAGAAGGGAACCAGCACTTAGACCGGCTCCATTGTGCACACCACTTATAATCATATCCAATGAAGAAGAAATCAAATCTAGAGAATCAACTAAAGTAATAAGAAGTTCACTAGACCTGGTTCAGTTCTGGAAAGTGACCATACCTTCTCAGAAAGCTAAGCAGGGCAGACACCTTCACTTTTATGACGGAATCAGTACTAAGAAAGTACTCGACACATACACGAAACAGAAATCCGGCCAAAAGTTCCTGGTTGAAAAATCGATCAGCGGCGGTTAAAAGGTTAAATTTATTCAGTAAAACCTACAAAATTTTGTTATATTTGTCGTACTTTTAATGTGCCACATAGAAGGCATTTTTAAAAAACCACACATTTTGGATGTCTAGCTATTAACATGTACTTTTATACCTTTCTTTGCATTAATGTTTGTGTTGCATAATCTCTTTAAGTTGATTTTCTCTTTTATTCATTCATTCACTTTTATTTTTTTTACCTAAGACATTCCCTGATACCTTAATCTGTTAAATCCTATTTTCTATTCATATTTTACTAGCAGGGTATACTATCTTAGCATCCCACTTAATCCAATTGAATTCAGAAATGTGACATTAATGTGTGTGTGTGTGTTTTTTTTTCAGGTTAAAGGAAATATCGCTTTTAAACACCTTTTTTTTCTAAATTTATTTTATGGGTGAATGTTAAACTTTGTGTTAAAATATCGATATTTGTCTTCTTCAATGTGCTCTTATTTCCTTTGAATTGAATCCTGTTATGAAATTTTGATGAATGAAAATCGGAAAAAAATCTACTTGTAATATAAAAACTTTAAAAAATAATTTGATTTGGTTTTCATTTTAATTAGTACACGCTCGCAATTTGAGTCACTATTGAATAGTAACGCCATATAAAATTCTATTATTAAATAATGAAATATGACGTTACCATTTAATTGTCGAGAAACAATATTCAATGGTAAATTTACAAAATGTATGTTACATACAAAATATTTGAATGCAAATTTATTTTTTTTAAAGAAAATAAAATTTAAAAATATAATAAAATATTTTAAATGAGTTTTTTTTCTATTTTTGATTGATATAATTTAAAATTAATATTAAGCAAAATTATTTATGCCAATAAAAATTTATCACATATTTTTTAAAGATACTTCAATAAAATGAGTGCGCTTCATAATTTTCTTATATATTTGATTGTAAAATGAAATATTTTTCAAATTTATATCGCACACATATGACATAAAAGGAGACATTTTGTTTCATTCAAACATAAATTCACCATATTTTGTAAATCACTATTAAAGAGTAAAATTTTATAATAGAAATAATGGAATTCAATGTGCAATACTATTTAATAGTAATTTTGAAAATCTTAGAGCTAAATCTACCATTTAATAGTAAATGTTGTAATTACATTAGATAAAGTAGATTCTACAATATTATAATGAAAAAAATATGCAAGCGTGTAATAAAATCGAGTATCAAATTTTTTTTGTATGTAAGCTGATAATTATGTTATCCTTCAAAATAAACGAATATGGATTAAATATTTATTGGAAACCAATTTTTTTAATGAAAAGTGTTTATTTTAATAAATTGATGATGTATACCATGAGTGTATTCACTGTATTTAAAAAACCATGCTGTCTTGAAATGAAATATCAAATTATTTTTGATTCAATGGAGAAAATTGTCCTATTCAAACAAGAAGAAATATAGATATAGCCAATCGAATACACATTTCTGGGTTTGTGATGATATTTGATGATTTGATTATAGCCTGTGGGTGTTGATCCAGCAAATTTTCTTATGAAATAATATATAACACGTACATAGTTCGTTTTCAGTGTCCGTTATGAAATTCGTCTTAAATGAGATATATGTGAAAAAGATGACGAATTTATTCTTTGATACCTAAAGGGGATTGAAATATAATCCAAAGTTTTTCAAATTATGTTATTATATTTTCTTTAGCTATTTCCCTCTCTCTCTTTTTTTATTTTTGTTGACTAGGAAATAACAACAATCAAAGCATCAAGACGAACGGTATGAATGAATGTAATAAGAATGAAAATGGTATATGAAAGCAATAAAATGGTAGAATTCCATTAAATCAGACAAATCAGGTTATTAAATTCGAAATCAAATTTTATCTCTGTAATTTCATTATTTTAAATTAAAATATCTAGTAATAATAAAATGAATCCATTCGAACCGTTCTCAAAACTTTCATCAATTTCATCCTCTTTGCCTTTGTACATTTCAAAAACACACTGTTCAAATTATTTATTATTGAAACCAAAACCACAAATCTTTATTTATTTGTGACAGCATTTATTTTATTGAGAACTAAAAGAGAAAAACAAACAGAAATATGTCACCACCTGTGTATCGTTCTTTGAGTCTTTATTTTCCCCAACACACTCAATAAAAGAGTTTTAATTTCAAATTTCATTTGAATTCATTCATATTAGTATTTTATATTCAGAATTGTTGTTCTTTTATATTTTCAACCACTTCAATCGGCTTATACACACACACACACACACATGCATTTTATATTATTAATTGATTTTCCATTATCATGTGAACTTCTTGTAAATTAAACTTTTATAGCACCTGTTCAATGAAATGATGCCTGCCAGTCACTTAAAATCATGAGAATCGACATAAAAAAATAATTATAAAAATCTCTTTGAAATAATTGTACAATAAAATTTTTGTAAATATCTTTATATTAATTTTACATGAAATTCAAATAAAAATGAAAAACCTTTCATGAATATTTGATGATGTGGGGAAAAAACGCAACAATAATAATAAAAATAAATTAAAACAAATAAAAAATGAAGAAAAATATTCGTTGTATTTTAAAGATATTTCAGAATTTAACGAATCTATTTCCCAAAAAACAAAAAAAAGAAAATCTTATAATGTAACATTTTTATGTGGAAGAAGAACAAGTCAAACAAATATTTAAAGAGGTTTAACGAAAAGGTATCACATTATGTTTCAAGAAATGAGTCCTAAGTGTATTTTTTTTTTGAATTTCTTTTACGATATCTGCAGTACACAGATTACAACAAAATATAAACATGAAATGAAATATAAAAAAAATTGGATTAATGTTAATAATAAAATGAAAGAAGACTGTTTACACACATGAGCTTCAATTTTTATGTTTATGTTTGAAGTGTTGCTTCGAATTGAGCATTTTTTTAAACCAGAGCACAAATATTCGTGATTTAGAAATTGCATACGGTCGAGTTACTGGGTATCGTTACCTTAAGAAGACCTATCGTACGTTTTTTTTATATGAAATGACTCATTTTCTATATAAATTTAAAAACCTCTATAGATTAAAGCGTAATTCTGTTAGTGAATTGATTTTAATCGTAAAATTATCAAAATTACTTAAAATGCACTGGAGGGGGTTACGAACGGTAGACGGTTCCACGACCCTATCTAAAATTTGTTGCTTGAAAATGATCAGATCAGATTTTTAGGGCGGTTTTCACAGAAGAGACGGTTTCATTGTGCATACCCATTTGTCATCATATTCGATGAGGGAAGGAATCAAATCTAGAGAATCAACTAAAGTAATAAGAAGTCCACTAGACCTGGTTCAGTTCAGGAAAGTGACCAACCCTTCTCAGGGCTAAGCAGACACCTTCACTTTTATGATGGAATCATGTCTGGAAAAGTACTCACTCAGCGTTATACCACGCAATCTTGGGACATACACAAAGCAGATGTGCAGCAGTCTCCTCTTGTTCAGAGAAGCATTTACTTTTTGGATCTCTAGAGTCGAAATGACTGAAGTGATTGTCTGTAGAGTACAATGACCAATGAACATACCAACTACAACTCTGAGCTCAGGTTCCTTGATAAAGAGGCGAGTCTACCTAAAATTACCCACCTGATTGGACCACCATTAAGTACTTACGAAACTCAATTACACTTGATTTATTTATAGGTTAGGTTTTACAAGGGCACCACCGCGGTCTCAAAGATTCCTATTGTAGTCACCTCGATATACATCGATGAATATTTATAATTGATAACGGTATTCAGTCTTACCTGAAATGAGAAAGAAAAAAATGAAAGAATTAGTATATTGCAAAAAATGATGTAAATTTCATATTGGTTTTAATGCAAATCATGTTAAGCCATCAGCACTTTAAAAAGTATTGAATTTTATGAAACGATATTTTCCTTTCCAAATATTTGTTAATCATACACAAAACGAATACTGATTGGCTAATCAATGACATCTATCTTACAAGAAGGTCCTAATCTTATATTCTTAACGTGTACCCAATATGAAAACACCCAGTATATCAATAAGCACTTAAAGTACACATAGATACATATATTTTTAAGAGAAAAACAGAAAATAAACCACATTTGTATACATATTGAGTATTTTTTTTACGTCATATTGAAGATCATTTATTAGATAAAGCACATCGCGTTTATTTCATAAAACTACTTCGATGAATGAAATGAAAAAAAATACATACTATCAAATATCTAACTAGCACTTATTGCCGCTTCACCAATCATCATAATAACAAAATATGTTGTGTACTAAACTTACATCAATATCAAAACAAGTATCAACAAGGACATATACCATTACTAAATGCTTTTACTTTGCTCTACTCTTCAAATATAGTATATATATGATACATTTTTGTTGTTGTACTTTAAAAGCGTGTATTCAAGTACTATTTGATGCTTGAACTCTTTTGATGTGGATTTTTTTTTTCTTCTATTCTTTACCAATATACTGCATTGTCATTTGTTAATGTTGTTATATATACAGAAGCAAATGCGCATAAAACTAACTTTTTTTTTAAAAAAAATTGGGGACTGCTTTTTCATCAATTCATGATTGGAATACCAATGAGTCTGGGGAGAAAAATTGTCATTAAGTAAGCATGTACTTGTTTGCGATGAATAGATATTAAGAAGAGATTTTACTTTAAATAGCGTTTTGATATATAATGAAAATAATGATTTTTTTTAGTGTTGGTAGTTTTTTCTGTGACCTGCATTAAAAATTATTTTTATATTGATATAAATAACAATATTCATCGCAAAAGGCAAAATAATTCTTATCATTGGGGTTTTTCTTTCAATTCAATCATCATTTTTTGTTTGCTTTATACACTTGATTTTTTTATGAGTTCAATTGATTGGGAGGTGATTTCATGGTTTTTTTTTATATGGCATGTACACTTTATGGGTTCTAAAACATCTGTTTATCTTTCCTTTAGAATACATAATACTATTATTATAAACCCACATTTTCAAAAAATTCTTTTGTACAGGTTCTGGAAAAAAAACATTTATAACAAAAGAATCAAGGGATATCTAAAGAAAGGAAGTGAAGTGTGTATGGGTCTAAAAGGGTTCATTTTTTATTTTTACGTGATACAATTGAAAGAGATTAAAGTACCATTTCATATCGTTGCCCTCCGAGAAATCAAAGCGTACTTTTTACACTTTAAAGAGTAATTTTTGAAATTGACAAAATTCTAGTTTTACAGAAATTTTACGAAAGTACCAACAAGAAGAAAATTAAAAAAAATTGAAAAATTCGACAAACTAAAAAAGGCAACAAAATAGATTTTTTTGGAAATTTTCAATCTGTGTAATTTTTAGTTTTTCGACGTTTTAGCAATTTTCGACTTTTTTATGAAAATTTCAAGATTTTTCACATATTTTGAAAATTTAAATTTTTTAAAAATCAAAAATTTTAAACAGTCAAAAAATTCTTGATTTTCAAAACACTTGAAATGTAAAAAACCTTAAAATTTTCAAAAAAAAGTCGAAAATTGCGAAAACGTCAAAAAACTTAATTGTACACAATTTCGAAATTTCCAAAAAAAAAACAATTTTGTTGACAATCTCGAATTTTTTTCAATTTTAGTTTTTTGACGTTTTCGCCATTTTCGACTTTTTTATTGACTGTGTACTAAATTTTTGAGTTTTTTTTTAATCTTTAAAAAATTTTTAAATTTTTCTTCTTGATGGTATTTTTGTAAATGACTGATAAAGCTCACTGTTAATCAGTACCATAGAAATTTGCGAACTTTATTTGTATTTTTTAAAAATAGGAAAGCCTAAATTTTATACTTTAAGGCGTAAAAAGTACGCTTTGATTTTTCAGAGGGTTCTACTTTAAAAAACACAAGTCAAAGCTAGTTTTTGGCAGTGCCTTCACAATTCAGAAAAAAAAGATGTTAATGAATTAAATGAAAAAAATAACAAAATTAGAAATGTAAATAACACACACCTACATTACATTTGTATTGTGGAGGTAAGTGTTTTATAGTAAGTAACATGATCATGACAAACAATATAAAGACAAACGTGTTAGTAAATGTTTTACTTGATAATAAAAAGCATTTCAGCAAGAATCAATATGTGTTACAATTTAGATAAATATATTTTTCGTATTTCATATCAAAAATAAAATAAAATAAAAATACGAAGAAGAGACAAATAAAATAAGAAATATTTACCATCAGAATTCGACCTGCCAAAATCAAATGGATACGATGGAAGACCGTAAAGAAAAGCGGCGTCAGGAAAATTGCTCAACATTATCTTTCTTTTGCTATATATAATTTGCTGTTGTTGCTTTCGATTTTTTTTTTTATACTTTTATAATATAATTCTCCTATCACACGATAACAACTTTAGTAATAGCATTGCATACAGTTTTATTTTTTTTCCAATAAATGCCAAATAGGTCGATAATGTGATATCTTTATTTTCTATATATATATATTTTTTTTATTATATTAAGAAACTACAAGCCATGTCTATATTGCTTTGATATTTGTTCAGTTTAATGGTTTTATTTATTGCAATATATACAACATTTATTATCTGTTGTGTATCATTTTTTTTATTAGGGAAAAACATTCGTGTATCAGTGTTTCACCTTTTCGATCAACTATACAAATATGCTTTTTACAAAGCCAAGTGGTTTTTTAAAATAAAAATCAAATTTCTATTTACGTTTTTATTGTTTATTGTTTGAATGAAATGAAAATATAATTGCCTTGAATTGCATATCACATTCAAATGTTATTTTCTCTTGAATTTTCAATATCACGAGTAGCATTGATTTTTTTTTTGTGTATGCTCACTCACTTGTATTATTATTTGTACTATTGATTTTATCAAAAATTTATTTATGTTTATGTGTGTAATTTGTATTTGAAAACGGTAAGAGCAATTCAAGTTGTTTAAGATTGTTTCCTTTTATAAATATTTACACTGCATTATGTCAATAAATTTTACAAAATATACATTGGTTAGTGTATTTTATTACATCACAAACAACAGTAATAACAATTTTGTCTTATTATTGTCGTTTTATAAAGTTAAATTTAATACAAACAATGAATAAACACTGAGATTCAATTCTTATGATAAGAATATGGTTGATATTTATTTGAATACACACAAATTTCTTTTTGTTACAAAAATTTAAGGTTAGACACGCACATTATATCAGTTATCGACAACAATTGAACTAAAACTTAAATTTCAGTATATTTGTTATTAAAAATGAGAGACAATATTTGTAGGTATAAGTTTCGTTATCAGTGTTTAACATAAAAAAAACTAAAAATCTACTCACGCACACACAAAAATCAGAAGTGTTAATTTTTTACCTTCATTTGGGGTTACTAGTTCCAAATTATTTATGAGTAATGTCAATTAAGACGACGGCTATCCATTTAAGAAGAATTTTAGTGTGTTATGACATTTTTTTTACTTTTAAAAGCTAACTCTTAACTGATTATCACCTCAATCATTTCACTAATACAAATGCACCATTTTTTGTTTGTTTGATGTAATCTCTCTTTAAACACAATCTTATCTTAATCAATAGAACGATAGATATACACTGATAATACTCATATAGGCAACACCTGTCTGATATTTTTATATGAATTGCAAAAGAGGTACTATTAACACATAAAAAAAAATAATAGTAAACATATAAAGAAAAGTATTGATATCATACCCTGTTGCGCAAAATGTCTAGAAATTAAGCATTGAAAGCTTTAAAAAAAGGTATCCAATGCATAAAAATTAGGCATCCATTTCAATAAAACTTTCTACTTTGGGTGCCTATTTTTAGGCATCGTATTCCTTTTTTTAGGTTTTTAATGCCTAATTTTTAGGTGTTGAATGGCTAATTTTAAGGGATATACGCGCAACAGGGTAGTGGTCTGATATGAAAAAGTTTAAATGATTCACAAAGAAAGAAAGACATTCTCAAATGAAATATGTCATTTATATTATACTATATTGAAATCATATTACAGTCAAGTCTCCATATATTGAAAAAATAACATATAGTGAAAAATAAGCTGTACGTAATGATTTTATATAATGACAAGCCATTATCTAAAGAAACTTTAGATCCATAGAAACCGCCTTGTAATTTTAAAGAATCATCACGTACAGCTTATTTTTCACTAAATGGAGACTTGTCTGTACTCTAAATTTTCTCTTTGGTCCTAGTAACGAACATGGTCGTCTTAAATGACTTGCATTTTGCCTTGGTGATAAATACTAATGAGGATGATGAGGAATTAAAACAAGATAAGTTTATAACAAAAGTATGAAGAAACACAATGGTTCCTAACTAACAACAATGCATAGAAATCTGATAATTGATTTCATGACAACCACATTAGCGCTTTTTGATAAAGATGTACAATTGATTAATTAAACTATTCTACAAATTGGTGAAAATCGAGCCGTAGTGCCTCCACTATGATTTGTAAACACTGTGGACAAAATGTGATCGAATGCTCCTATATAAAGTGTGAGTAATTGTCTAGTTTGTAACACGTTAAACGCAGTGGAAGCGGAACTTTAGGGTAAGGAATGATTGTAAATGAACCAGCATCGGAGAAAATCGCACTAAAAAGTAAAAAATAAGCATTTGGTGAATAGTTTGAAAATGTGATTGAAGGGCCTTATTTTCCACTCTTTAGTGCTAAAAGAAAAGAATTCTGATTGTACAGTGAAGTAAAGTATTTTTTTTATTAAAAAAAATATTTTTACCAATTCCTTTCAAATATGGTATTCAAATAAACTTAAATAAACAATTTGGTCCAGGTGAACATTATCTGTTATGATAATCGAAAGAAAACAAAAAAAAAATGAATGAAAACAAGATTGTTGACAAATTTTTATCAAAAATTGAATTGAATAGCCTGTGATATTTTTGTACTTTCAACATCTGAACAACAAAAATACCCAAAAATTTTTTTACCCACATTTTCCTGTTCCACTGTTATCTTTCTTTTTTTATGTTGAATTTTAATAATACGCGGAAACTCCCATGAAACCATACCAGTAGAAAAAATCAACACAAACAATGTATTCACATGATCATAAAGGAAAATAAAACAAATATATGGATATAAAACTTAAAACGCGACACAATAAATGGATTTTTGCCAAACTTATAACAAAAAAAAAACAAGAGAGCAATGTATAAATTTTTTATGTACTTGAAGTTGTTATGCACCTCAAACATTAGCACCTATATTGGTCAGAGGTATATAAATTTCATATAAAAATAATTCATTTTGCAGAGGAGCATTCTGTCGATTATTTTGTCTGGTGATAATGAAAAAAAACACCTCTTTTGTCCGAATATTTTTTTCTACGGTTTCACATATTTTGATTGCAAAAAACATTTTTATTTTTTATCATTGTACCTAGAACAATTTTAATAACAAACATAAAAAAATTCTTTTGCACAAATATAAAGCATTTTTCCCTTATTGTTATTACATTGTTTCTATTTTTAATAAAACAATTTTTTTTTTCATGTATCATAAATGTGGTAGTTTTTTGTTGATTTTCTTTGATGCATATAATTTTTAAATCAAATAAAAAAAAAAATGACACACAACAAAATTCATTTTATTTTGAACTATTCATACTGCTCAATTTTTATTAATTGCAAAAAAGTTAAAATAAAATTTTTTTACAGTTATTAATAAAAAATTGTCATAGCATTTTAAGTACTTCACAATAAGTGAAAAATTTCAATAAAATGGGAAATCACGTTTTCTTTGACATGGTTATCGGTTCAATGTAATTAAATTCTATATGTCGAATAAAAGTTATTCATAAAGCAAAAAGTATTTAAATGATTTTCATAAAAAAAATTGCAAATCTATCCAAAATAATTGAAAAGTATCCAATCAGTAACACATTAATAATAGATTCCATTTCATTCTACATTTTTTATTCAACATTTTCCATAAACCTTATTTCTAATTAAAAATTCAATTCATTCACCACATGCAATTCATCTTCTCCTATAACTCTTTTTTTTTGTCGTGATGAAATGTATCATCGTCCATTTTCTATCAATGAATGCATATTTATTTAAAAAAAAAATTGTTAGTTGACTCTTTTCTTTGACACATTCTCTATTATAATGCAAAATGCAATCAAGACTCTTTTAACTTGAATTGCTTTATATTCACATTGTGATACCTCTCGTAAAGATAACAGCTATTTATTTCACTTATATATTTGTTTCAAATAGGGTAAATGTATCATCATTCGTCTTGTACAAGGTAAAAATAGTAGAATGTCATTTTCACAATTGTTTCCTTTAGTTTTATGAAATTTAAGATATTCGTAAAAAAATTATGGAATTTCTCGTGAAAAAATAAATTTCATTTTTTAATGTATTTTATAAGAAAAAATTTCATTGACTCCTGAATGGGTCATTCGTTTTGATATTGAGCTCTTGAAAAGTGCTGCAGAGCCCTCAGAGTCTACAGAATGCCGAAACCTCAAATTTTCACTAAATTGGCAATTTTTAAAAAAAATCCAAAATATTGTTTTTTTTTAATTTAAAATGACCGATTTTCTTCAAAATTTTTAAAAACATTTTCAAAAACGCAGATTTTTCAAAAAAAAAAACAAAAAGGGAGTTTTTGCAAAAATTTAAATTGACCGATTTTTTAAATTTTTGAAAAACATTTACGAAATTTCGGACTTTTCAAAAAAAGACAAAAAAGCAGTTTTTGCGAAGATTTAAAATAACCGTTTTTTTTCAAATTTTTAAAAAAATTGAAATGGCAAGTTTTACAAATTTTTTTTAGATTTTTCAAAGTGGTGAAGTGAAGTTTTTGTCATTATCATTTACCAAAATTTTCTGAATAAATTTTATATTAAAAAAAAATTTATTCAATGAATCGAGTTTCATAGAAATCGCCCAATGGTAAGAATTTCTCATATTTTCAAAATTAAAATAGTGTTTTATGATTCAAATCTTGAAATTTTAAACAATTCTTCATTCATGTAAGAAGTTAAAATTATAAATAAATTATTATTTGTACCGCAAAAGGTTATCAAACATTGTAGTTTTCAAATAAATATGAAGTACTTGCAAATACTTTGCCCAAATATCAAAAATATCAACAAAAGACAACCAAGTCTGAGTGTTTGTGTGCAAATACAGTGGTTAATAAACTTTACAAATTTATATATAAATTTACATTTTAAATAACTGCAAGGTACACTAAGCCATTATTTCAAAATTGTGACTTTAACGAATTAAATTCATGTTTATACGTGCCATTTTAGTTTCATAAGGATAATCATAATGGAAAAGTTTTTAACATTACAATAACATGCATTTTTACATGCAAAGTATAGGCAAATGGAAGGATATCATTTCTATTTTTTGTTTTGGATTCAATTTATTGTCTGTTTTTTTTTTGCTTTACCTTTTTATGTGAAAAGGTAATACGATAAGCAGATACTAACTATCACAGATTTTACCTCAGGTGCACAAATAATCTGATTAAATTTAAACTTGAAGATACATTTGTCAAGTTTTTATGGTTTTTGTGCACTTTTTTAGATGATATATCTCACTCATTTAAAGTACAATCACTTCTAATTTCAGTTTTTCTTTCATACAACGTTTCAGAGTTAAAATGATTGAGATTTTTTTGTCTTAATAGTGCATTTTGTAAAAAAAAATCACTATTGCAGATGGTTGGTTGGCTGTCACTCTGTCTATTTGTATCAATGTCGTCATACATTGAAAATTGTCGCCAATCATTGAAAAATATTGCTAATCATTGAAAAGTTTCGCTAATCATTGAAAAATGTCACTAATCATTGAAAAATGTCTCTAATCATTAAAAAATGTCGCAAGTCATTCAAAAACGTCGCAACTAACTCAAATTGGCCGATAAACTCCAAAAAACGGTATAAATTTCTTTGATCTCGGATCCTGCTTTTTATAAAAAGGATTGGGACTTATTGGAAACTGTATGATTAATTTTTTGATATGTGAATCGAAAAAAAAGGATATTGTTATATCATAAATTTGAACTTGCTTGTATTTTTACATGGAAAAAGTGAAGCAACCCATATCAATCTTGAATATTGATAATCATGTATAAAAAATGAAACAAAAAAAAAGTAAATCTATAATCAATTTTACTAGTACATCACTTAAAACATATAAGTAAGAAGAAAAAAAATGAAACATGGGAATGGGAAATTGAACCTCGTTCGTTTGTTTCTTTATCAAGATACGCTTTTATGGATCGTCAAGAATTTATAATATTTTATACGTTCAAATGTGTGTGTGTGTGTGCGCGTATGTTGTTTATCTACACTTAAAAATTTATTATTTTTTCATTATTTTATATTCTTCATATTTTTTTTGTGTCAATAAAAACTTTTTGTTCATGTACATTGTAACATGGTATAAGATGAATTTAAGTCATCAAGACAAACAATATCAAGTGTTAATATAAGTCTCAATTTTGTTCATTTTTTTGTTGAAAGAGTATTGAATTTAAGATAATATTTTTCATACATTTGTAGATTTCATAAACATGATACTTGATCAAATAAAGTTCACATGCTTACATTGAACTGATAAATTTGACTCAGAAGATTTTCGTGTCCCTTTATGTGAACAATATAACACTGAATTTGTGAACATATTGTGAATAATAAAAATGAAATTCGTTTTTTCTTACCATTGTAACATATAAAAGAAGAAAAAGCATTTTTACCTTTCATTGTGTTTTGCATAATATCACACTAATGAAACTAACATAAATTTTCACTTTTATTGTGTCAAATGTAAGACGCATGTAATTTGTTTTAGTTTAGTATCAACAGTTGTGTCATTCAAACTCGTAACTTTTTCTTTTAACTCAGAACAGAAAAACATTTTTCTCTAATGTTCAGTGAGTTCAGAAAATTATTCTGAATATTTTTTTTACATAACATGAACATTTTATGACATAATGATCCTTTTTTCTCTCATTTTCCATTTCAAATAAAATCTAAGCATGAGTAATTGGAAAACATCAATCAGGTATGTATGTAATTTATAATATATTTATTCTATTTTATTTTTTTTTTCAAAACTCATCATCATACATGAACATTATTGACACAAACATTTTAATACAAAAACGATGATGATGAATAATTTTAACTTGAAACAGAAAAAAATGAGGGCAAAAAAAACTGCGAATCATTTTATTTTGGATAACATTCGATATTACGTAATACGTGATAATTTTTCAAATAATATCATATATATTCATTTTACAACTTCAGAAAAACAACATGAGAACATTAATATTGAAAATGAGAAATTTGTCATTGAAGCTGCAAAAGCTATAACCACACACACACACACACACACATACTCAATGCTATTCAAAGTCATATTATAGTAATGTACTTACTTTTTTTTTGTTTTGTTTAAAAGTATAATAAATTTGTGTAGAGGTGCAATTTGTTATTTATGATAAAAATTTAATGTAAAATAAATTCACTGTATAGGAAATTGGAATATTTTACGTGACTGATTGCTGATAAAAATGTAAATTGTAATACTTTTATTTTGTTTTAACTCGTCAAATATCAAGTATTAAATTTCAAAGCCAAAATCCAAATTTTATTCATTTCCAAGAATTTAATTTGAAAATAATCAAAATTTATCAGAATATAAAATTAACTTCATAGAAGTGTAATAAATGAAAATTGTAACACCTGAGCTGTGAACCATGTAATAGCATATTACATTATATTTTCGTATTCAGTTGTTTTTATTATAATTCATACTAATCGTATGAAAAAAAAACATAGTTTTGCTAGTATTTTCCCGCTAGGCAAAAATCTACACTATCAACTTAAAACTAGTGAGGCACTAGTGTGAACACGGTTTCCCACTGGTCTCCCATTGAAACCCACTGGTTATGGATTGAGAGTTTAATGGAAAACGCATCGTTTTTCTTGACTATGTTTTATCTATATATTAATGAATAAATATGCTATATATCCCCCTGGACAACGAATTGCTATATAAATTGTAATAATATGACCATATAGTCCCCTTACCAGGAATAGATTTTGGTTTGGTTATATTTTCACTATATATAAAGCAATTCATCGTCCAAAGGGTTTATGGTAAAAGTGTTTTCAATGTCTTAAATTAAAAAAAAAATGAAATGACTGATAAAGCACAATCAACAATAGAATTTCACCATCAACATCATCATCATGCAAAATACACACATGAAATATTCAACAACACCCATTTGCATTTTGTTTTACACATTATTTATTTACATGTTCAATTTCAATTCATTTTCTCACACCAATAATGCAGATTTTTGTAAGCATATAAAAAATGTATTTCAGTATATTAAAAATAAATAAAAAAAGGCATTTTATATTCATATATACAGCATAAATGTCAATATATATATATGCATTTAGATGATGATGATGAAACATTGCTTTTATAATCATGATGTTTTAATATTCATATATTCATAATTCATATATTAATATGTGTTTGTGACACAAATTGATACCAGTCATACACCAAAAAGTTAATTCAATTAATGGTTTAAAAAAATAAAAATTGAAAATATTCAGTTCAAACATTATTCAATATGAGACAAGGATCATTTTTCTGTCTATAATGCAATTTATATTGACAAAGTGATGTTTTATGATTATTAAAACTCATTTTAACTTGATATGTGAACCTTATTTTTTGTTCATGCTAAAAAATGAATATTTTTTAACTGTTAAAATAAAATGACTTTAAAAACCATAATTTTCAAAAATTCACCAGTAAAATAATGAAAATCCATGGAATATTTTGATTTTGCAGTGTATTGATAAAAAAAAATATATTCATTCATTTTGATGAAAAAAAAATTATCATGATAAGGATAAATATTTATATTCAATAATGTGTAAGTGACAGTAGAGAAAAAAAATATTTAATGGAACTACACTTTTGAATAACAAATATCCTGTTCCTACTCATATACCATCAATGAACGTCAAGGATTTTCCGGAAAGTAATTGAAACTTTAGGGATTTAATATAATAGTTTATAACAAGCATGAATTTTAATAAAAGAGAAATATTTACTTTTGAAAAGCATATAAAAGTCATCTGGCTTACCTTAAAATTAAATTTTACTTTATATATTAAGATCAATAAAGTCGTTATTGGTTTTTCTTCATTTTTTACATCTTCGCTGGATTAAAACCATTCATTTAACAAAAGAAAAACTTAAATTATTTCAGTTTAATTAAATCTGAGTTTCAGATTAAGAGTAATTTTGCCTTAGGTTATTTTCCATGACATTTTTATTTAACTTTTCTTAAGAAGAGGTTTATTAAGTTAACTGATTGAAAAAGTTAAATTAAAGCGAAATTAATTGGTGTTTATTTTTATTAAGAAGTTTCTTGGTTAAAATCATCAAAAAAAAATATAATTCCAATTTTATTTAGAGTGCATTTCGCAAAAAAAAATGAACTATTACAAATGGTTTGTCCGCCGTCACTGATCGCTATCCAAAACTCCGTAATGGTTCATCGGAGCAAGGTTGTGTTTTTATCTGTAAGGTGAAGGAGCTCATAATGAACTTCCTAAGTCTGAAAACTGTTAAAAACGGTTAAAAATTTAAATATATTTCTGATTTTTGAACTTTAACTCATTAATTGTGAGATTGGGCTCAGAAATTGGTCTCTATAGCCTTCAAAGTCTTTAAATGGGAAAAAGCTTTAAATCCCAGATCTTTTCAAAATGGCGGATTTTTTAAAATAAATTTTAATTTTATTCAATGAAACGAGTTCCATCGAAATGCACTTTTCTAAGCCGCCCAGTGGTAAGAATTCAAATTTTATTTTTCTTCATTAATCTCCTTAAAGCGGGATGAACTGATTTCAGTCTCATTTAAAGTCATAATCATAATTTTTGGTTGATATGGCTAAAAAGTGAATATTAAAACAAATTAAAGACAGAAAAATACACAGAAAGAGGAAAGATGCTTTATTATCAAGCATGACAAAGTTGTATAATTTAAAAATTAATATTCCGGAAGAGAATTATATGGATACGATGTCACACATATACACACAAATCATATGCTAACATAAAAAAGGAAATGGAAGATACGGTACGTGATTGTATCACATTTGTATATGAAAATTTAATACTTGAGTCCCTTTTTTTCCTTTTCATTCAATTTTCTTGTACCATAAACATTATAAAATATCTACAAACTTAAGCTGAACATTTTTAAGGAAATCTACCCCAACTATTAATAAAATTAACATTATTATTATTATTATTATTGTTCTTGTTATTTCATATTGTTTATGTCCTTATTTCTATACGATTAAGTTCACATCAACATCATCATCATCATCATCATCATCAAAGTGGCATCAACAAATAGTAATATAATAATAATAAATAGAACAACATAACTACACAAGTCGGATGTAATGGTTTTGAATTACATTTCATGGATAAAATATCTAGATTTATATGTATTTTATTTACATGCGTATTGATGATTGTTTCAAAAGATAAATGTTGTATTGTTAAGATTTTATGGTGCGAAAAATTGTCATATCGTTTGTCATATTTTTGTGTATATTGGTTTTTCTATTTCAATTTTTAAATGGAAATTTCTTTAAATGAAGTTTACTTTTAAAAATTTTATGTTTTTTTTTGTTATTTTCATATAACCGCATTCCTTAAAAATGCCGGTGTCAATATCAAAATGGTCAACTAACCCTGACTGCACCAAAATGGCCTAAAAAATGACCAAAGTAGCACAAAAAGCTCTTTCAGGTCCCTCTCAGGACCTTCTGGAGGGTCCAGTCGAAAACATAGTTAGATAGTTCCTCAGAATTAAATTCTCTATCAACTGTATCCCCATGCTGGCCCATTGCTCATATTAAATTTTTCAGGAAATCCTAAAAACCGACTAAAGTCTGAAGCTGAGAGCTGATTTTGCAAATTACACAACAGCAACAAAAAAAAGTCAGGGTAAAATTCGTTGATGAGACTTGGAACATGTTAGGAAGGATCGAGAGGGTCCGAAAAACCACTTCCCGTGGCTGCCAAGGTCATTGATGAGGTCGTTGATAACTTCAGTTTAGTAAAATTCTTTGCATCGTTCACAATCACATTTTAAATTTTTTTGTAATGGGTTTTTCAAGTATTTTTTTTTTATAAACTTTCAAAAAGCTATTTAACTTTTTAAACATTCGTAGTTTTTTTTATTATAGCACATTTTTTTATAATTCAGCTAATGAGTAATTTCAAGTCAAAATGTGAGAATTTACACAAAAAAACAGTCACATATACATTTGTATGATAATGTTTTTTAATGATATTACTTTTTACTTTAATTTTTCTCTTATGAATTTTCATTTTCATACAAAGTAAGAGTAAGTGAAGTAAGTATTTATCTATGTATAACGAAAATTTCATTAGTTTAATGCATAGTGAATATTTTTTTTGTTTTATATTCATGTAAAGTGCTTTAACATATGTTTCGTTTTTATTGAGGTAAACTTTTTTTTCTATATTTTTCTATTTTTTTTAAGAAAAGTAATCTTACATTTAAAAGTTAGTAAAATTCTTACAAATTAAATTTCTGATATAAAATTAAGCTTCATTTTATTATTAGATGTTTTTTTTTTCTTACATAATACATGTAATATGAGGAAATCATCAACTCTTACATTACAATTCTTACTTCTTGTCTTATTAGTGTAATAATAAAAAGACTTTGTACAATTGTTTCATAATAAGAAATGTTCAAGTTTTTAATATATCATGAAAAGTTTTTAAATGTTCCTTTTTTATAATTTAATAAGGTTTTTCAAATGACTTCAGTCAAATTAATTTTTCATTGTATATCATTTTATGTTGAAACTACTTAATTTTATGCATGCAACTTTTTTTCCTTACAAATTGGTTTTTATTTTCAAATCATCATGAATTCAGTTGCATGAAGATGTTAAAATATGGTTTAAGTTTCGTTATTTATTATCAAGAAATTTAAATATAACTGAAAATTTAAAAAAAGTCGTGTGTTAAATGTAGACACAGAAAATTGAGTTAAAATACATAAATTTCAATGACTTGACTGGTGTAAATTGGTATAGTTTTTACATTTGGGAATATTTTCAAAACTTAGTATATTTTTTTCTCTTGTTTTATAACAGTATAAAAAAAACTTTGCACATGTGACCTTTTAGAATATGAACAATGCAAAATAAAAAGAAAAAATTTGAAATTTTAACCACTGAGCGGTTTAGGAAAGTGCATTTCGATGGGAACATAAAAACTCAAATATTTTAAAATTTTCAGAACCTTGAAAAATTTTTATATTCTTAAAAGAAATATTCAAAATTCATCTTTTTGGTTTTATTTTTGAAAAATCCATCCTCCAGTATACTTCTTTTCTTGTGTTTGCTTAATCTAATCGGCATATTTTTCAACTCTTTAAGTTTATCTATATTATTTTTTGATATTCCTCGTTTATATTTTTTATGATCATTCGACTTCTTAGAATTCATAAAAACAAATATATCATTAAAATTTTTACAAAATTAAGCAGTTGTTCACGCAAACCACATGCGTGGTAAAATTCTTTTTCTAGCATTATTTGAATTGCACTTGCACAGTAATTTTTTTTTTGAAAAACCCGTCATTTTGAGCTTTAAAAAAAAAATAACCATTATGAAATGATTTAAAAAAAAACGTTATAGTGAAAAAAAAATTAAAATAATTTGTCATTTTGAAAAATTTTGGGTTTTTAATAATTTTCAGCCTCTGGAGCCTGAATCCTGAGCCCAATCTCAGATATTTTGAGTTTAAATTCATTCTTAGAGCTCATTTATCTAACAAGAAAAAAAAACCCAATCGGGCTCCGACGGACCATTCCGGAGTATTTGATGGATTAGTCAAACTGACCTTCGGAGTGACGGCGGACAAACGGTCTGTAATATCCCATTTTTACTAAAAATGACAAAAAAAAATACATAGCAAATCTTTTTTAAATGTAGAACCATTGCACTAAGAGCAGTATTTTTTAATGTTTATTTCAGAGAAAAGTCAACGAAAATAAATAATGGAGCATTTTGTGGTTAAACTTTGTATTATACATGAATAAAATGGATTTCATGCTTTAAATTTTCATATTTTCTTAATGGTTCATGAAAAATCTTGTTATGTAAAATATTTGCTACTGAATAAACATAAAAAAAAACTTCCTTACTTTAAAAGAAATAATTTAAATGATTTTGAAATTTCGGAAACTGAAACGAAGATGACTTTCTTGAATTTTTCAAACAGATTCAACATTTTTTAACATTAATTTTTATTCTTATACATTTCATTTTAATGTTTAAATCATTCGGGAGCAATGAATAATAAAACCCATCAAACATATTTATGCTTTTGTTAAATTTTTTCTATGGAAAAAAAAAAATTATCACGAGGGACATAATTATTATAATAACAATATGCAACAACCTAAAAGTTTTTTTTTATTATCTCTTAAAGTTAAAATATTTACCCACAAATTCAAAACTGAAAGAATCTGTTTTTTTTTAAATACCTAAACACAAATATTACGAGTGAGAACAGCTTTAAATTCAAATAGTATTAAAACGAGAAAATATGTCATATTGCAGTATTTTGAAAAAAAATAAATATTTATAAACAAGAAGACATACGTTTCTTTTTAATTTATTTATTATTTCCCTTGTATAAAACACACTTTTCTACTTAAATAAAAATCATCAACCTTATACAAAAAAATAGACTACAAACATGCATAAATGTTGCTTATTTCGTAATATACTTGCATCATATGCGGGTAAAAGTGATGGAGTGTATTTAATATAATCATAACGATCTTTATTAAGAATGATTTATGAAAAGAAAAGAAGCAGATCATAAATAAATAATATTGTGTTAGTTTTGTAGTTGAAAATATCATTAGAAACCAGGCGTCTCCATTCAATGACCTCGATTATTAAAAGATATTCATGTATAAAACAACATCAGTCAATAAATTAAGGTCAGATAAGACATAACCAAAGTAATTGACTTGAAAACTAAGATAATTCTTGAATATATTTTATATTAGTAGAAAGTATTTTCCTACAAAAAAGAAAGTTATAATATTAATAACTATTATTTATGACTTTTATAATGCGTCACTTTTGAACAATAAACATTATCTTTACTTCTAAAAAGAATCTCGATATTATTATTTATGTACTTTCTATTGATTATGATTAAATTGTGTCAATTGCTTAATGTATAATGTTGAATATACACTTTAAATGCTATTCCCATTGCTGGCGATGGGAAATTGCGACGGGAAATGCAATGAAAATAGTAAAATACACAGTTTTCAGCTTATTTTATGAATTTTGAGTGAAAAATTCATATTTTTATAAGTTTAAGGTAAAAGTGACCTGAAACAAAGTTGTAGAGAATATTTCAAGCTGCAATTTCGCTAAATTGATGACCACACACGTATAGAGCAACTGAAATGGATAGACAGCATGATTTTGATCCAAAAGATAAAATATGGAGGAATATGAAACAACATTGAATTGAAAAAGTTTGATCAACAGCACAGATATGAAACCAGAAACAGGAACGACTTCATTTTGCCGAGAACTAGATCTACCTTACTTTTTAATAGCTTATTGGCGACTGGTTTGTCGAATTTTAACAAGCTACCTGATCAACTGAAGAAAGAAACAAATTTAGTGCTCTTCAAAACGGTCTTGAAATCTCACGTCTTAAATAACTTATGAAGGACTCCTTGATAACTACTGAATATCTCTTTGATGACTTGTAAATAGCTTCTGAATAACTTATAAATGACTTCTAACTTATACTGAGAAATCCTGATTGAACTGCATGAGCTTAGTGAGTGCACAAGACTCACAAAACCTAAATTGAGCCTATTTGAATCCTATTTAAGTTTCGTGGGTGCTCTAAACTCACATAACCTAGCTTCCATAATATTTTATTAGTCTAACATCTTTTTGTTTTTAACTTAGCATACCACTTAAGTGCCATTAACCAATTGGGCAGTGCTGAATCGGGATAGCAAAAATTGAAAAAACTAATCAAGCCGATATTTCATATATTAAGAGTTACCCTCTTATGGCAAAAAACATTTCGATGTATATAAATTAGTTTAATAAATTTGAGGTCAAAACTGTCAAAAGTTACATTGAATTTACAAATCTAACAAAAATTTAAATATTTTTCAAATGTATGAATGCGTAGCAAATAGAATAATGGAAAAACAAAGTAAAATTTATTTTAAGAAGAGGGTTCTCATTATTCTTAAAATTTATGAATAGATGGTTGAAAATAAAAGATGATGTTGCACTGTATATTTTTCATACGCTCAAAAATAATAATGGTTTCATGGTTTTTTTTTTTTGAATACAATATAGATCAGGAAAAAAAACAGAAAAAGTTTTTTCTCTATGAAAAGTAATCTCATTATCCTTTTTGCGTAAAAAGCTTTTGAATAATAATAACTAAGATGTACATTTGTGTTTTACTTCTTTTTTTTCAAATCAACAACAGGAATTTATTTTCTTTTCTTATGATTTCATACTTCAACTTTCCCTTGTTCATCATCGTTATCTTTCATTTTATAGAAAAAAAAGGAAAATATAATATTTATTTATCATATTTTATATTAAGCCAAAATCAAATTTCCTTTTGTATTCATAAAAAACAAAATATTTTTTCCCATCAAATAATTTGCACGATGACACTTGCAAGAAAAAAGTAGGACAAAGAAGTACTACAAGTGTTCATTTACAACACAATAAGGCAACTTTTGTAAGGATAAATTGAATTTACTATGAATGTGTGTCAATTAATTTGGGTAGGCGATTATTTACCATAATTACATATTATTTTTATTACAGAGACACATCAAAATTTCACAACCATTATTATTATTTGTAATTTGATACTTGTATTTGAGTGCCAATACAAGTGAAATTCATATTTAGATTTGGAAGAATACAAAGCTACTGATAAAGTCAAATCAATTAAATTTTAAATGAACAATACCATAAGGACACACAATGCAACAACCAATAATAATATCCATTCATATCGATACTTCAACAATTTATTTGGTGTAGATTTGAATGATTTTAATTGAATTGATGATGTATATGATTGTAAAATTTATTATAATTAGTGTTTAATAACATATAAAATTGAATTCACCTTAATTTATATATCATAAATAAACATGAAGAATGTAAATTTATGCTATTATATATTTTATTACAATATTATTAAAATGATTCAATGTAATAATGAATGTAAATAAAAGGTTTTCATATTTCTGTATAATTTTAAGTGGAAATAACACATTAAAAAGCCAGAATACATCATTAAATTGCATTTGAAAGTCCATTATACCCTTTTTCATTTTAATGAGCCTCCATTAATTTTTGGTATGGTTTTATGTTAAAATTATTATTACAAAACATAAAAACTACATCAATGAGAATGAGAGATGAAAATACATTTATATATAAAATAAAATCATCATAATAATAAACGTCTAAGGATAAGTCATTATATTTATAATAGTCATTATTAAAAATACTCTGAGCTTTTCAAGTTTCAATGAAATTTCATCATCATAATAATCATAATCATAATTAGGAAAAAATGAATAAACATGTTTTTTTTCTATTTCTATTTCAATATGTGTATACAATTTTAAATTTAGAAGGTTGTTTTTTGAAAGTATAAGGGAGCATCATTATTATTATTTTTATTATACAAGTAAAAAAGTACTCAACTTAACGTCACATCGTAATTTTTAAATTATCATTGTCTCGTTATTCTTTGCATCGTCCTTACCGATACTCAAAATTGAAAAAAAAATTATAGATTATTTTAGAATCTAGGAAAAATTATGCTTTTGAGAACGATATAGCATAAGCATATTCTTATATATTATAATTTTTTTTAAGCAGTGCCATCAACCACAAGGATGTCCAGATCAAATCAGATTTGTAGGAACTATTAAGCCTACACTTAGGCCATCAGTCTGACCTATTGTGCATACCCGTTATCATCATCCGAGAGACTTAGCTTTTATCCTGTCATCCCAAGCAGTCACCACCTTTATCTAGCCTTTAACTGAAATTGAGTAACCGTAAAAAGAGACATTTGAGATTGTAAAGTTTAATGGCCGGAACGAGAATCGAACGGCCAACCTTAAGATTGATAGTCTAACACACTAACCACTGCACCGTACAATGCTCAACACCCAACTACAAGGATGTTAATCCTGATTCAGCACCTTGCTGGGTTGGTCATCGTTGTGTCCAGTAGAATACTTTATTGGTATAATTTTACAATAATTCAATACATGAATATTAATTCTATTTAGTACAATTTCTTGTTGAAACGTCTTATCCAAGACATAAACCATTAAAATGATAGGGTGTCTTTGCTATGGTGCGTAACATTTCTACGTCCTAGATCCTGAGGCCCACGAGATCTCACAAAATTTCGTTATGATTTAATGCTGTACTTATCCAAACTGGATAATAATCACTATTTCAGCACTACAGTAAATTCTCCATATAGTGAAAAATAAGCTGTACGTAATGATTCTACATAATGACAAGTGAGTTTCTACGAATCTACAGTTTCTATTGATACTGACTTTTCATTATAAAGAATCATTACGTACAGATTAGTTTTCAATATATGGAGACTTGACTGTATTTGATTTTTTCTGTCTGCTCTGAATATCGAACCCGTGAAATCCAATACAGAACGCTAATAGCTTAACCACTTGCCTATAGAAGCAGTCATTTATTAAGGAATACTTGAAATGCAATCGACAGGTCCATTTAAGTTAAGTTTTTTAATTTATTGATTATTAATTTAAAAAAAGAAAAAATGCTAAAGACTTAATGATTATGATGATAATAACACGGACTATGATAAAATGGGAAAACACTTTAAAAAGTGAACTTAGTACAAGTAATAAATAATGTATAACACTTAAATGAATGTAATGACATAATTTAATCAACCGGCTGTTGATATTCTTGTCCTTCTTTGTTCTACCGTTAATATTTATTGAACAATAAGGTTCACCTGCCATTAAAATGTACTCTGATACAAAACATTTTTAAAATTATTATCGTACAGCAAGAAAATTTGTCTTTTATAAAATTTAACACTAAATTGTTCATTTTTGTCTTCATTTATTAATGTTGTTTACAAGGGTGCTTAAAATGTGCTACTAAGTATACAAAGTTACGATGATATTGAAAAAGTTTTAATTTTTTTTAATATTTTCATTTCATCAATATTTAAGAGGAATTTTACACGGCATAAATAATTGCAGGTTAATTGACGTGCTAATTTAAGTTGTCTAAATTTAAAAGAAGTTTCAAAGAACATTAGAATCAATGTATCCTTGGAGCAATAAATCTGCAGCACTATTTTTTTTATCTTGTTTTATAACCAAATTTGTGAGATTAAAACAATCCAAAATATGACCGTCAGCTATAAATATTAGATATAATCATTAAATTATGTTATTTTCTGCTGCGTCGCGTCAATAAAATAAAATTAGCAAAGTTAAACATATAATATTGATGAAAATTTATATCAAATATATTATAGTACGAACATAAACATTTCAATATTCATAAATCCCATGTCTAAAACATTCAATCCGAGGTTATACATTTAAAATTATTTCCATAGTATTAGTATTAGAAACATCCTTCCTTCGTTATGCATATACTACATTCATTGTTTGAAAAATAATGATCATTAAAACAGCGACTCGCATCCTCTATTGCCGCTTTTCGTATATAGAAATATAATAGTATCATTTTATTATAAATTCTTGTTTGTCTAATTATGAATTTATATATTTTCGTACAATGTCAATATTTGACTATTTTTTTTGCGAAATTTAGAGGATATGCATTTTCGATGATCATGTTTTATTTTCAATATTATGCATACAAGGCAATAACAATATAACCGGAAAATGGGTAAGCTGAAGGCCTAATTCTATGTTTTTGGCTTCAAAATTTGCATTTCAAGTGGGCACAATACATTCGGAATGACTAAAACCACAGTTCAATAGTTTTTTTATCGTATTTAAAATCGTTTTTGGGCTTTTTGAGTTATTTTTATAATTTTTTGGATTTCACTCGGCCATTTTGAGTTAGTCAGCCATTTTGGTCACGTAACATTTTTATTGATTGGTGACATTGACACAAACGGAGGGGCGGATATCATGACAGCACATCATATCGGCATTTTAAAGAAATGCCTTAAAAAACATGTACAGGTAAGTCTCTTTATAGTAATAAAAATAAGCTGTACGTAATAACTCTATATAGTGAAAAGTCAGTTTCTATAGATACAGACTAGCAAAGAAAACGATCAGCTTCAACTTATGCTTGGGTAGAAGCATGCTTAGGAATTTAATTAAAAACAGCAAAGTCTGCAATATTTGAGTGGCTTATACGTGAATCAACTTGGTAATGGGATCTGCAAAGCAATCGTCTTTCTAAACACGTACTTAATCTTATACCCAAATGGTCGGCTACTCGTACTAAGAAACTTCTAGGAATGACCACAGGTCAAGTAAAAGATGGAATTCTTTATAAGACACGCACGTGTACTAAAACACCTCAAGATAATCAATCTAAGTGAAACTGATTTATGTAGAACATGTCTTGCAGTAGATGAAACTATTCAGCACATTCTCTGTTTCTGTAGTGGACTTGAGAACAAAAGAACGAGGTTTTCGGGTGTTTGAATGGACAAAAAAATACAACGGCACTCTTTGGAATGAAATTTCATTTGACATATGATTTCTTGAAGGAAATTAGTATCGTTAAAGAGTAATATAAGTTAGGGTAAGTCGAAAGACAGCCCACAAAAAATAGTGGCGGATTGGCCATCCAGGCAATCTGGCAAATGCCAGAAAGGCCGCAGCCCATCGTCTTGTAAAAGTAAGGCTTAGCGTAAATTTTAAAGAAAATCATACAGAATGCCAAGGCTTTTATTGATTTTCAATCCGCCTCTGACAAGAAGCCCAATGAAGTAGTGGCTGAAGTTGGTATACCCTTCTCTAATCATCATCATATCTTCATAGACTTCGAACTGCAGCTAACATTAAAGATATACATCGTATTTGTCTCTTTCTTGAATACATGAATAAAAATTGTTCAGGAAAACTGATTAAACTATTCTAACTTACAGAAAAACTTTTATAACAATTAAAAGTTGTTTTGTTTGTATGGTTTCCTTTTATTTTCTTCACACAATCACATATAAATGCAAACACAGACAAACAACTTGCTATATCAAAGTTTTAAATTTTACAGCTCTATGTCTAATTTTGTCTCATTTTCCAAAAACATAAAATTAAAAGAATAGCAACTTAACTAGTACCGAATTCTTTTGAACATAAAGAAATTGAAGTAACATTTCAAAAATTTGAAGTGTCTTAATATTACAATAAAAAAAATAAATTTATCACATTTCATTGTAATTTCTTTGTTTCCTTCCAAAAGTATAACAAAATAAGGTAAGAATTTCACATCACAAATTTCACATAATGTAACATCTGAGAATACACACATGTGTATATATAAATTAATGGAAATCGTAGATTGAATACAAACTTTGACGCAAGTATTTGATAATTATCTCTTCAAGCAAATTCTCCACCCCTTTAATTAAAGCAAAAAAACGGATATATTTACATGTAGTGTGTGTATGTGTATACATTTAAATGAACGAAACGTGTAATTAATTGAAATCAGGAAAACGTATTATTATCACTTTTTTTCTTCTTTTATCATGCACACAAACATTTTAATGCTATAGGTGTTATTTATACATTTTCAATTAGAAATGTATTTTTTTTCTTATTTGTGCGTGTGTAAGCATTAAATTTAGGAAAAATACTCATTAAGTTTGTTCAAGATTTAAAGAGCATTATTTTTAAAGATTTTCTCATATTAAGAAAATCAATCTCAAAAGAAAATAATTAGGGATATTGTGAGAACATAATTACAAGCATGTTAATTTATCATCATTTACTAGAATAAAAAAGATCTCTCTTTAATCCATGATGAATTTTGTATATTAAAGGAAAAAAATGCTTTTAAAGATTTTTTTGTTCAAATCAATAGCTTGTAAAAGTTTGAATTTCATAAAAATTTGAGTATATGCATTAACTTTTGTTCGTTAAAAGTAAAATGAAACGAAAATTACGATAAAAACTTTATGATTAAAGTAAACACACAAAATAATTCAACAATAAATATTAAAAAAATATTTTCCTCATTTTCGTCTTAATTTTTTCGCAGAATCTATGATTTTTTAGAGTGGGATTATTTTCATGACCTGAATGTAATTAAAATTGCTATTTTTTGGCTTTTTATTTTCACTTTCATTCTTTGTCTTACCAAAAACTTTTAACTTGCCATTGTATTTAAGTGTATTGCACATTAAGGAAAAAAAAGGAAATTGATTGAACAAAGATATTAAAAAAAGGTTGTTTTTGTCAGGTAAAAATAAAGATACAATGTCAAGTGTCTGTTTATGATTTAATTTTAAACCTTTTTTAAAAGTGATATTAAAAGAGGACAAAAATTTTTGACGGGATTGTAACAAAAAAAAAAGATAATTTTTTTTGGTTAATAAGAGATTTTGCTTTTATATTTTAACATTTACAAAATTACAATTATCAAAGTCATTCCAGTGAAATTAAAACAGTATTTTAAAAGGATTAAATTGATGAAATTTTAGCTGAAAAGGGAATTGAAAATGTAAGATAAGCTAAATAAATTTTATTGAGAGCAATTCAATGATGTTTACTTGTGAATCAGCCATTTTAATGATATTAGTTTAACTTTTTTATGATTGTTTTAATATTGATTTTAATATTAGCCAAAAATTATGTTTTTACACTGAAAATGGTTTTTACTTCGAAATTTGCGACGAGAATTGCGACGGGAAACATATTATTACGTTTTTGAGTAAAAAAAATCATGTTTTCGTAAGTTCAAGGTAAAAGTGGCCTGAAGAAAAGTTGCAGTGAATATTTCAAGCTACAACTTTGCTGAAGTAACCAAGTCGATGATTCATAAAGCAAGAGGCCAAAAAATGGCAAAATGCACAATTTTGAGCTTATTTTATGATTTTTGGGTTAACAAACCACGTTTTTGACTAAAAAAAATCATATTTTTGCAAGTTTTAGGTAAAAGTAACCTGAAGAAAAGTTGCAGAGAATATTTCAAGCTACAACTTTGCTGAAGTAACCAAGTTGATGATTCATAAAGCAAGAGGCCAAAAAATGGCAAAATACACAATTTTTGAGCTCACTTTCACGTTTTTGAGTAAAAAATCATGTTTTCGTAAGTTTTAGGTAAAAGTGACCTGAATCAAATTTGAAGAGAATATTTCAAGCTGCAACTTTGCTGAACTGACCAAGTCGATATTTCATAGCCAAAAATTGGAGCCAGCGACTGAACAATGCACCAAAAATAGCATTTACAGTGTTTGAATTGTTGGCATTAAAAATAACATCATTCAACAAAAAGCATCATTCAAATTTAATCAAATCCTTGAAATGATATGATATTTGAATGAATAAAATAGAAACTAATCATATCATAATTTATTATTATAATTTTAATCATACATAAATTGATTTGAAAGTATGTTCAAGTCAAATAGAATATGAGATATAATCCCAGTCAAGTATGAAATGCTTGTGAAATGATATTTTAAATTAATAATGGAAGACTAGAGGTTATGATTGTTGGATTATTTTGATGAAAATTATTTAAATTTCAGTGAAGACATTTTAAAATCATGTAATTTTTGGAAATGAAATGTTCAAATTTTCTTAAATGAACAACTTTTCAAGATTTGTGGCATTTAAATTCTTAAAATTACCATAGTCACTACATGACAAGTTCAAAAGGAGTTGAAGCATCAAAAATTTGTTAGTTATTCATCCCTAAATTATCATCAAACTAATTTTAGTTTATTTCTTAACTCAAACTCATGGCATTTGCTTTTGAATGTGATTTTTGAACTGTATCGCAAAGTTTCTCATCTCAATCAAATTCAATTAAGTTTTTCAATCACAATCGCAAAAGCATTTAATATTTAATCAATTGACTTTAATCAGGGTTAAATGATTCTTTTGAAATGAGATTGAAAATTAAGTCTCTATTCACATTGTTTTAAAAGTATTAACGTGAGAAAAAAGAAACTAATTGGATTAAAAATACGCATAGACAAGGCAATACAAAACGGATTAAATTTTAATGACTTACGTATGATAGCAATAATTTTTTCTCATCACTGTACTAAATGAAAATGAGTGACTCACCTAAAATGAAAAAGAAAAAAAAAGGAAATCAGTTATTAATATAATTCTGATAAATTTAATCAGCTCAATTCATCACTCGCTCAAATAAATTACTTTTGGATTTAAAGCATATTTTTGTATTGTCCATGTATATGAATATAAGAAAATCATTGAACATTAACAATAAATAAATTATATTGTATAATATTCTTATTTTTCAATCAAAGAATACAAATAAATAAATTGTATTTACATTGAAAAAGAAAATCATAAGAAAAAAACAGTGAAATCGAGGCAAAAGAGAATAAATATCAATTTCAATTCAATCATAAATCCATGAAAGACAAATAATATAACAGAAAAAAATATATATATAAATGAATGAACCATAAGGAATTCAAGAAACTTAATACAATGCATTAACACAAGCAAAAATATAAATATAAGAGCGTAGAATAATACAAAAAAGAAAGATGAATTTAATAATAAATAATTTGAAGGAACGATTGAATTTCATCACATCACTTTTCCTTTTTTTCTTTTTATTTTATATTTTTTTATTATTATTTCATTTCATTTCTGATATTATTTACTGCATATCTGAACACATTCTGATTCATCTGACAATATCTCTGTGTGTTTGTAAATTTCTTTTTTACAGTTCAATTGAATTTTCACTTTTTTTTCTTCTTCTGTTTTTATTGAAACATTAAACTTCACAACTGAAAGCAGAAAAATGCTAGATGTTCTGTAATCGTATTGAATTATAAATATTTCACACTTTCTTGTTAATTTTACAATGAAGAGAGTTTTTACTACTTTTTTAAGAGCATTGGTATATACTTGGAACGAATGAAATGAAAAAAAATGACGATAAATTTTAACCAGCGGGGTTTAGAAAAGTGCATTTAGATGGGACTAGATTTATTGAATAAAATTAAAATTTATTTTAAAAAATCCGTTATTTTGATAAATTAAAAAAAAAACCGTCATTAAGAAAAATTCTGCCATTATAAAAGGTTGAAAATTTTTTGGAAAATCCGATTGATTGAGTTTTAAAAATCCGCCTTTTTGAAATTTTTTAAAAAATCCGTAAATTTTAAAATTTTTGTAAAGTTCGTCATTTTGAAATTTTTTTGTAAAAACCGTCATTTTGAAAAATTCCGCTATTATAAAAATTCGAAAGTTTTGGAAAAATCCGTAATTTTGATTGATTTTTAAAACTTTGCCTTTTTGAATTGAAAAAATTTGTCATTTTTAAAAAAATTGTCGTTTTTTAAAAATCTGAGGTTTTTAAAAAAATTGTCGTTTTCTAAAAATCTGAGGTTTTTAGCTTTTGACCGTTTTCAGGCTCTGAAGGTTTGAGTTCTAATAAGTTCCTTTGTCCAATAAAAGTTTTTTTTACGCAATTTATTTTTAATTTCTAACCGTTTTTAACGGTTTTTAAGCTTTGGCGGCTCCAAAACTAAACTAAAACTAAACTCCTAAACTATTCCAAAACTAATAAGTTATAAATAATCCTAATAAGCTCGCTTATTTTAGAGAAAAAACCTGACCTAACTCCAATGGACCATTCCGAAGTTATGGACAGCGATCGGTGACAGAGTGACGCCGGACAAACCGTCTGTAATAGCGCATTTTTTCTTACGAAATGCAGTAAAAATAGTTTTGGATAACTTTTGAGATTTCTCGGTAAAAAAGAATTTGTTTTATATGTGTGCAAATTAAGAAGTTTTGTTAAAGTTAACTTTCAAGGACAAGAAAGTTTGAATGGCATATCGAGAAAATATGCTTAAGTGAAACGGAATTAAACTAACATTATTTTCAATTCTTTGATGAAACATAACACGTTTGATGTTTGTAAATATGACATCATAAACGTTCAGCAAACATTTACAAAACGAAATAAGATTGTGTGTTTTTTTTTGAAACGTTGTTATTTCACATCAAGCACATAATGTTCAAGTTATTAAATAATATAACATAAATGCAAAAAAAAGAAGAGAGAAAAAAAAATTGTAATTTTTCATATTCTTTTTGCATTATCCCAACAAAATGGCGTCAAATTACATCTATAAATTACAATTTTTAGGACATGATCATATTGTATATGAAAATATTATGACCCGTTTTTTATTATTTTTATTTCTCTCATTTACTTGCTTCTTTCATTCATCCATCTATGCTAAACTCTCAACAATATGACACAAGCTATCACAAATAACTGAGCATTTACTTAAAGTTTTTGTTGTTGTTGTTATTTGTTTAACGAAAATGTGTTGCTAGCAAATTATAATTTCAAATGATGCCATTAATCATAGCTTACACACACTCTCTTCTAGTTTATAGATTTTTTTTTTTATTTTTTTTTTTTGATTAAGAGTGATGTTTTTTTTTTGCACAATTTCACAAAATTTTTTTAAACATTTAAGTTACTTCATTCAATAAAATGTTTGGATTGACATAAATGGCCAAACCATTAAAAAAACAAATTCAGTGCTCAACACAAAAGTTCAATGTTCAATTAGAATAATTTCTTATTATAATGTAATGTAATAATATAATTTTATTGATATTTTCAATCAAAGTTCAACAAAGATCATTAAAATCGAAATTTATGTCAAAATAAATGTTCAAGTTCGAAAAAATATTTTTTTTTTTTACAAGACAGGCTAAATTTATTTCATGAACAACCTTCATGGAATTTAACACGCACAAAAAATATAAATAAATATAAATAAAATCGTTTTTTTCTTTGCTATTATTATGATCAAAGAGAAAATTTGGGTTTACACAAACGTCAAATGTAAATATTTTTTGCTCATTGCACTTCAAATACTACAGTGCAATGATGTCCTTATTTTGTTTTTCATTTAAGTTTTTTTTTAATGTTTTGGTAATTTAATTTTATTTTTTACTTTGTAGTGGTCCTTTAAAACCCATTCATAACCCATTAAAATAATATTTTGCACTAACTTTAATTAAATGCATGACAAAATCAGAATTGAATTTTGAAGTTGAAATAAAATGGAGACGTCTGGTTTTTTACATTTCGATTTTCAATTTGTTGAATATAAAAATTCAATGGATTATGAAGGACAAGAGTAAACATGCCCTTATATCTGTTTATTGTTATTGATGTCAACTTGGTATTATATATGGATTTATTTTCATCCACTTTGCAATGTATCACTTTATTTTTTTTTCTTATATAGAAGAAAAAACACCTATTCAAGATAGCAAACATAATTTAAAAAGAATGAAGATGATATACACATAGTTTGATATGTACTTTTTGCATGTACTAAGAGTGAATGAAAATGGTTGGATAAAAATTTTCCTATCTCTTCATATATATTGTATTTTAATACATTTGCCTAGTTTTCCCCGTATCATTGAGACAGATAAGAATACATGTGTTGCATCAAATTAAATTTGAACAGCACATACACAGAAGGTTTCTTTCTTTCTTTTCTTTTTTTTGTTGTATGCTAAGAATGTATTTAATTTACCTAGAAGCTTAATAGTACGCGTTGCATCATCTTGAAAATAGTTGAGATAGATGTGTGTTTGTAAGAGAAAAAATGAAGACGTAAGTGGAAAAAATAAACAAGCCACTTTGCCATAACATAAGATTCCATTGTGGAACATTCTAATGCTTACAAATACTGAAGTTATCATTGTTTGAAGAAGGTATGGTTTTATAGAGAAATCTTATACAAACTAAATATTTTTTTTTAAATTTTCATTATTACTGAAGAAAAAATTTAAAACATGATGAGTTATTTCGATGTCTATCGATATTTTGCATTTCGTTAAATATTAAACGAAATTTAAAATAAAAATACTTCGAAAACTTGTAACATTAAAATCAAATAGGGTCGATAAGGGTCGGTAAGTCATTGACCGATGATTTCATACTTTTTTAAAAATTTAATGTTTTTTTCGTCAATATTTAGAAAATATTTTAAGCTGCTGAACTAATCAAGTCAATATTTCAAAAATTAAGAGGCTAAAAATGGCAAAGTACACAAATTTGAGCTTAATTCATGATTTTTGAGTTAAAATCATTAAAAAATTTAAAAAATCGCCTCGCAAACTACCTCACCTGCGGGGTTATCGCCGAGCACTGCAGGGTGATTTGCAGCGTTTTTAATTTAAAGTGTATAAAAAAGTTATAAAGCTTTAAAATTCGATTTTCCTAAAACTATCGGTATGTGGATAAACCACCCTATCATATTAATTTTGATATTGTAATTTTTACTTCTATTTTGATAACGGTCAATATTTCACCTCAAGTGTAAAATAACATCAGAGAGACCACTCGATTAATTTACATAAACATCAGTTTTCCAATTAAAATGACAAGAACAGTGTTCTTATCGACAACATTCACATGTAACACCAGCAGCAGCAGCAGCAACACCAACAACAACAAAAAATGTATATAATTTTGTTTAGTATTAATTAAACATTCGTGTGAACATTCAATGTGACAAGTGAGTAAAATAAATGAAAAAAATTATCTTTTGATGTATGATTTACCTGTCGCATAAGCTGGTTCAATTTCCTCTTCTGAATGCAGGTTCATTGGTGGAGGAGGTGGCACAATTGGAATTTGAACTGGTATTGGTATTGGCATCCGGTCATAATGTGCATATTCGAATTGACTTGTAGCGTAATTTGTGCTTCGACCACTTGTGCGACTATGTAATGTATCACTATTGTAACCACCACCAATTGAACTCATTTCAAGTACACTTGGATGACTTCCATGATGGATGCTATGGATATCGGCTCCGGGACTTGATCCTGAATTTGAACCGTGAATTGAGCCACGTGTTGAGCCAGGACACGAACCAACACGACTTAATGAACGGGGTGTATCTGATGTTGTTGTCATATAATGATGTGTATGGGGATGAGGATGTGGCACTGCATAATCACCATTGTCTCGACGTAATGTCGAACCACGTGTCAAAGTATTGCTTGCTGATTGTATTGACGGTTGCACAGCACGGCAAATAATATCTGATAACTGGTTTGCTTTTATTTGCTCGGTAGATTCACAATGATGCACTGTGGCAAAGGTATTACAACATGACTCGGCAATCAGTTTATTTTAAAATAAAAGGAAAAAAGAGACAAAAAATTGCTATAAATATATTTACACTCAATTTTGGTTGTAAGTAGTGAACATATTGAACAACGAATATTGACATTTTCTAATTAAACAAAGTATCCCCTTTTGTAATGTTATCACCATATAACATGCATGTTCATTAGGAATAACCACAAATAATATAAAACTTACAATATTCAAATGAAATGGTGCATTTCACTGAACATTGAGTGATATGCAAATATTGACTGACTAACATAGAAATGTAGTGCCATAATGGTAAAGACATTTTTTTTTTAATTTTCATTTATTGCAAATTCAAACACGAATATGAATTAAAAACATATCAAATTTAGAAAAGAATGTCCGAAATGAGCTTAATGGTTATCTACTGAGAAATACAAGTTATTATAATTTAACCCATTAACCGCCTTTACTAGAACGATTGAGTTCAAAGCAAAACTTTCTTCTAGGTATTGGTCTTTGTGTTAAAGTGAATACTTTTTGTTTCGATGAAATTTTTTGAGTTTCATACAAAAATTTTACAGGAGAGCCAATTGAAAGTGTCGTATAACATCACAGAAATACGTACAGAAATATTGTACGAAGAGGACGATATTGCATGACTTTTCGTCTTATTTCTGCTAATAATTTTCTTAATTTAATCGAAAAAATCAATATAACTGGTCCGAAATTTCTTTTTGAAAACTTCTAGGAGAAAATCGTCTCAAAAATTACTGGTCGAAAAATCGGCAAGCGGTGGTTAATGGGTTAAGAAAAGAAATCCATTTTCAAACTATTGTAATATGTTTTTCTACTTGTTTTCTATAAACTTTTTCATTTTCATGTTAACGACATTAAATTTTTTGTCACACATATTCTTGTAACAGAAAACAAAATGACCTTATACTGCTTAACTTTTAAATAATCTTCTATTTTATTAGTACTCGTAATAATGCTTGCGTCAATATAAAAACTGTATCACCTAATCCCCTTTATTTGAACTTTGGATTACTTTCTAGAAATCATCGTCTCTTCGTCTGCTCTAGATACACACACAATATTTGGCATAAATGTTCAAGTTTTTAAATGGGATTTTACCCAAACAGATATATAAATGTATCTATGTGACAGTTTCAATGATTATTTTCCAGACTGTATTTATATGATAATTGTGATGTATTATGTAGCAATATGGCATGTCAAACTATTAGAAGGTAATCCTTTTAAGCAATAAAAACGAGGATTATTGTCTTGTCATTATTATTCTATTTTAGAATAATAAAAAAAAAAATAAAAGTTCTATCTCATTAAAATAATACAAGGGAAAAATATTATAGAGATATTGTTGGCATTAGCTGACAAGTGACAAAATCCACAAAAACTTGCAATGTGAAGTGTATATATTTTTATTAACAATATTATTATCACCAAACATTGAATTTTATGTTGAAATAATGATAATAAAAATACCGAATCACCACTCATATCGTCGTCAGTGGTACTTGAAACAGGGAAATATTTTATAGATTGAAGAACCTCATTTATGGACACTTGCCAATGCAATTTCATCATTATATATTTTCATGTCGCTACGACTTATTCACTTTATTCGTATAGTATATAAAATGCATGCGACAAGCTTAACAACGAGAAGTGTGCTTATCATAAAATCAGGCTTATTTTGCAAGTACTTTTTTAAAATTAAATTTATATATCATGAAGATTGAGATACAGATAGTTAAGTTGAAATTGCACATTGTAAATTTTACACAAAAAGGGTAGCTCGTTATAAGTAGTGATTTTTGTGTCGTGACTATGATTTCCCTAGTTGCTATTCATTATTTTGAATAGAAAATGTCAATATTCACTTGAGAATTCACGTATAATAATTTTCAATTTCATATCCTTACCTGGTTACTTTCAAGACTTTGTCTCCTTGAAGTATATGTACATTGAATCACTTGCGGCGGTGGTGGAGCATTATCAAACTCAGGACTATGACACTGACTTCGACAACTCATGCTACGACATTCACTGCGACATGGACTACCACAAGGACTTTGTTGACACGGACTTTGACACGGACTATTACACACAGTGCCGCCTTGTGCATCTTGGCCAACAGCTTGGGGGCATGAATTTCCGATTGGACACTGTGTTTCTTGGAATTGTTGTTGTTGTTGTTGTTGCTGCTGCTGTTGATAGGATGACTGTTGTGATGGATATTTTGCCACTTGTGTAGTTGAAATAGATGTATTTCGTCTTGGCGAACGACCTCGATCAATGGCAGTTGCACTCCAGTAACCCCAAGCCATGATTTATAGATCAAGAATGTATCCACTTAGCAAAAATAATAATCACGATGATGCACTTCTGTATGATTGCAATCTTTTTTCCTCACTCACTATTTATTTTTTCTACGCGTCACTCGAAAAGTTGACAATATAACCTTTCTGAATGTTTCCGCCCTTTTCAATTTAATTTTTATTTTTTTTTGAATTCTAGTACTATTGTACTTTACACATTTCAAATATAATTCTAGAATTTTTTAAAAGATGACACAATAGCTGTACAATTTTTACACAGCTGTCTCTGTTGGTATACAACAGTTGATGAGTATTTTCACTTATTCCGATGTTTATATTAAACTTTTTTTCTATTATTTTCATTTTACAATTTTATACAAAAGCATTGAATTTTTTTTTAGCACTATATTTTCTAAAAATATTGTTTCGAGAACAGACCTGACAACGTTGTTGTATGTTTTCATCTCATCTAAGTGTTTAGGCCATTACTTGAAAATAAATTATTAAGTTATTTCTTGGTATTCACTTAAATTAAAACCATAAAATAAAGTGAAGTTCTAAGTTCATAATCGCTTCATTCAAAAATGTTCATGACTTTCGATCAATTTTATTGAAAATTAAAATTCAAAATTAGTGTATTTACATAATATCATAAGCTTATTAAAAACATTTTATAAGCCTCATAAAGCTAATGGTTTGAAATTTTACATAAAATGATTTTTTTTAAAATACACACGAGATAATCCATTCATGAAATTACCTTTTTTCAGTTTTATACACACATCTAGCAAAATTTAATTTACTTTTGATTTAGAAAATTCGTCTCGTTTCAACAGAGTTGAAAGTAAAGTAAATGAATTCCATAAAGATGGGTTATTTGCTCTTCAACATGGTTAACAGTTTTTAAGTGGAAAATTGCTTGAACTTTATATAAATATTATTTTATCATGAATTTTAAAGTATTCAACATACACACACATGGTTAAATTTTCTATTTGCTTTAAAAAAATTCTCTTATCAGCAAAAGAGGGAAAAAAAAAGCAAATTCTAATTAAACGGTCAAAGCATATCTCTAATAAAAAGTACCATGTTTTACAAAAAGAATTATTTAGCTTAAATATGCGTAACATATTTGTCTTCAAACAAAGAGCATTCAAGCTTATAATACTGTTTTACAAGCCAGATGATATTCATTCATTATGAAATAATAAAAAGTAATTTCTTTCTTTCTCAACATGGCAACATGAACTTAGCCAAAATAGAAGGAATTTCAGTGCATCCAGATTTGTGTTTCAAAAAGAAAAGAAGAAGATTTTTTTTTTTATTTACAGCCATTTAATGCATCATTAATTTGTTGATTATCATTTTAATTTAAACATTGTAATCAGATTTTTTGTCCATGAAATTTCATCATACGGCTAGATATTGAGATTTTTTTTAAACAGTTATATACTTTTTAACTAATTTTTTAAAGTTTTAAGTTAAAATTTTGTTGTTAAATAATAAAAATTATAGAAAAAAATGGAATCACAACCTTCTAGGCAACAAATTGCTATATATATAGTGAAAATATTACCATATAACCCCTTCAGATCAGATTTCTAGGGAGGTCCTAACAAAAGAGAAACAGCACTAAGACGGGGCTATTGACCATATAATCCCTTTACCAAGACCATATTTTGGTTTATGATTTAATGCTATATAAATACTATATTTCTAGTTCATTCGTTTAATTTGAGGATTGAGTTTTAACAATCCCACGTTACAAGACGTTTTGAAAGGCGAATGCTTTATATTTTGAGGAGTACAAACAATGAAGAGCTTTTAAAACTCCCCAAAGACCCTCGCTCCTTGTTGAGTAAGTATATTTAATTAAAAGATATTCTTAACAGGCGAGAAAAACTTAAGCCTCACATTAGAGAAAGTAAAGGCTAAGCACGGAAGACGACAGAAGAAGAGGATGTGTTACAGATGCCGGGAATCAGGACACATTGCTGCGTCCTGTGTGGATGCGCCAAGGGTCCGTTCTGTGATCCGGTCCTTGGATGGTTCAACTATCACAATCAAAAATACATGAATGGCTCTTTTTATTTTTTTTGAGAATGATTTTATTCCGAACTTTTTAATAAAGTTTTTAAATTATACTATTTATATAGCATATTAATTCTTTAATATATAGATAAAATATAGTCAAAAAAATGCGTTTTCCCTGCAAATTTTTGCCCAAAGGGAAATATCTTACAATCCAGCATAAAATAATGCCATTGTTTTAAACTTACTAAGTTGTTGTAACAATTTTCAAACATTGAAATACATAACACACAATCTGTTAATATTTTCCTAAAATAAGGCTTTATTCTAGGAACTTTAAAACATAAATATGAAATTTACATGTACGAGAAAACTAAGCCGTTTCAATTGTTTAAATAAAAGGAAAAAGAAATAATAATAACACACACACACACAAAAAAAAACGTAAAAAGTCTATAACATTTTTGAGTGCCTATGCATGTTTGTAGATAGTTAATAGAAAAAGTTTATTCTTGTTACACAGTTTTTTTTGTTCTGAATAAAAATATAGCAGAATAAGCATTTCTGCTTAACTTTTTAGCTTTCAATTTTTATCTGTGTTACATTGCCTGGATAAGCATAACAATAATAAAAAAAAAATGTGAGTCACCCATTTTTCAAGTATAACTTTTAAAATGAGAAAAATAAGCAAGTAAATCTACATTGAGCTTTGGTATATGTTAATATTATTGTTCCTGTCTTAAGCAGTGAAAGAACAAGAACAAACAACATTAACAAAGGAGCTTTTAAAAGGTATTTTTTTTTATTTGAATATACACATTCTTTTTGTTTGAAATTTACATGGAAATGTATAAAATTTTTAAAGACCTTAACTTTCTATTATTATTTTCTTAAACCTTAAATCACTTTAAAACAGTATTCTGAAAATATTTTTCTTTAAGTTTTACATCCTTAATCCTTTTTGGTCGATTTTCATATGGAAAAGTTTGGGATTAAAATTTTGTTTGTTTCTGAGTTAATTTAAAAAAAAAATAATATTGAAAAGATACAGAAAATACTGATATGTTCAATAAAATGTAACCACAATATTGTCATTCAAAGTAAACCACATAATAACTTCCTTATTTCAATTTATACAAATCAAAATTTGAATAGAACTTGTATACAAAAGACTTTATTAAATTATAAACTCTTGAATATATTTCTTTATGTTAAAAGAAGAACTGAAACCATTTCATTCAAGAAGATTAAAGATAAACTTGTCTGCAGTTTTCTATAAATGAATTGGCCTAATAAAATTGAAAATTAAATTACAAATGTATGTTTACAGGTGCACTCACATAAAAAGGAATATTTTACATTTTCTATATATTCAGACTTCTTTTCATAGAAAAAAAATGTTGAAACTCAATTTTCAATTTAATTTGAATGATATTAAGAAGATATTACAAGTAACATGTTGACTATACCTTAAAAATATATCGATTTCTTCAACGACAACTGATGTAATGGCAAAGAAAATACTTAGCAAGCAAAATTTAGACTCGATTGACATCATTTTACAAAGTTTTCATGCCTTATTTCAATGCATTTAACATTTCAATCAAATCAACATTTATATTTATGTACAAAGGAACTTTATGAAATTGCATTATTACATTATTCGGTTCATTATATAAATGAACATACAAGAAAAATACAGTGATATTAAATTAATTATAGAACGTTGTACCTTAAATTTAAGTTTTCAATCAATCTAATTATATACTAACTTGTTAAAACATTTTTAAAGAAATTTAATTGAAAAGTTGTGCTATGTTACAAAAATAAACAAAACTCAAAAAGATTACAAAAGTAAATGAATGTTACATTGAAAATCCATGTAATCTCTTAAAATTTGTCTTAATATCCTACTTTTTGTTTTTGGCTATTTAGCTTTTTAAAGTAAATTAATTCCTTAAACTTTTTGGCAAAATTTAACTCATTTAATTTTAAATTCAAATAATAATATAAAGTTATGTCACGTTCAAATATTTTATCTTTTTGATATAATTTTTTTTTTTAACATTAAGAAAATTCAAAGGACACAGCTTTTCCTTTTATATTTTGTATTTTTTAAACAAATTTTCTTTAACTGAAATAAAATCGATTTTACAGGTAAAAGAATTAAAACTACAATTTCATTTTAGTTTTTCCTCACCCTCTTCACAAAATATTTAATAAATACGCACAGATGAAAAAGTAAATGATGCCCTGAAGTAAAAAATGTTTTAATGTATATATTTTCCACAAAAATGTTTAAGGTATGGAAGAAAAAATTTTGAAAGGCAAATTATTATAGAATGCAAAGGATTATATATTTTTAGCTCATCTTCGTTGTTTGTTAAAACAGAATAAAAAGACTGGATAAATCTTTGTTAACATGTTACCTTTTTACATCTCATCAAAAAGAATTTATATTTCAAACAAAAGTTGAAAATAATTTGAGACAAGAATTTCCATAACCGAAATGTTATGTGAGTTTGTTTTGAATTCTTAAATACAACATGTTCTGACATAAGAATATGAAAAAAGGTTGTTTTTAATATAATTATGATGTTTGTAGTTATAAACAAACACTCTGAGTTGAAAACGACCCGCAAACGAGGAAAGAGAAGAATACATGAGAGCTATATTGGCAACGAAACGGAAGCGAAATGAGGACTAATGCTTGTCTACTTGGAATGTGAAATCACTCTACCTACAGGTTAAGAGCCATACAAATACTAACCAATGCTCTTTAGGGGATTGTAGGGTGCAGTGGTTAGCGTGTTGGACTTTCAATCTTAAATGTCCCCTTTTCCGGCTACTCAATTTGAATTAAAAGCTAGAAAAAGGTGGTGACTGCTTGGGATGACAAGATAAAAGCTAAGTCTCTCGGATGATGGTAATGGGTATGCACAATGAATCTGGCTGATAGCCTGAGTACAGGCTTAATAGCCGCCCTACAAATCTGATCTAACCTAACCAATGCTTTAGCTAAAAACTATGTTTCTATTATAGCATCTTTTTACGAAACCAGCTTAAGGAAAGAAACACCCACCATTGACATTAATGGCTTTAACATATAGTAGCTCTCAGATGGAACAACCTGGTCATAAACTTTACCCTGATCAACGAAGATTTTGCATTTAAGAATCAATCACTGGCGGATTGGCCATACGGGCAATCCGGTACATGTCAGGAAGGCCGCAGTTCGGTCGTCTGTAAAAGTTAAGTTTAGCGTAAATTTTAAAGAAAATCATACAGAATGCCAGGGTCATTAATAATTCCGCTCCTGGAATCAATCAGTGCTTGACGGTTATTCTGCATGCATTAACATTTAACAAACCACCTCGCCTGCGATTTAAGCGCTAAGCACTATTGGCTGATTTCCTGGAAGTTTTCAACTTACAGTGAAAAAAAAGAAAATTAAAAAAGCATTTAAGGGAAAAAAGATATTAAGATATAAAACAAAATCAGAGACAAACAAAACTTCTTAATGCCTAATAATTAATTTGAATTTATGTTTTTCCTACCAAAGTTTGCAGGCATTTTGTAATTAGTCAAAGCTCTGTTAATTGTTTATAAAGAAAACGAAATTTTTTCTATAAAAATATTCATAACAAGATTTTATGAAAGCAACCGATTTCTTCTCATTTAAATACCTTACACATAATTCAAATGTAAGATTAGTGTTCAGTAGAGCATAAGAAAATTGTTTGATGTTTATTCATGTTAAATGCACATAAAAGCTTTTGTAGTGATATAAAAGGATCAAACGAGACAAAAATTGAAATGCATATAATAACATGATACACCCAAAAAAAAATACTAGTCCACTTATTTTATTCAATTTATTTCACTTGATATCTCATCTTCTAGTCTCAGAATCCACTTCTTATATTCATATTAATCTTTATTTGTATCGTTTACATTTCATTTCATTTATTTTATATATTTTTATTATTACTGGTTCTAACATAATGATTTATGATGTTGTAAGCAAAATTTTATTCACATTAAATATAAATCAAAGTTAATATTGTCGTCCTTGTCCCGGTGTGCTTGTGTGTGTGTGTGCTGCATTGAAATACAAAGTCATAGTAAATTTACAGAGAATCTGATACTAAATATTCAACTTAATTATGTATCGTATTAATTAAAGGTATGTTTATAATGTTACATTCCAGGATATTTTGTTGTAAAATGATAAATTATTTACAATTTGTATATTTATTTTCATCTTTCCAAATCATACATTCAAATAACAAAAACTTTATTACTATACAACGCACACATACACACACACATAAACATTATTCATTCACTTACAAATGTTTGACATTATTTAACCAACCAACTTACACACAGACATATACAGTAAACAGTAAAAACAAATTCACATACAAAAAACCACATTAACAATGATAAAGAGAAAGTTAGTGATTGAAAGTTCTCTGTGAGTTGTTATGTATGGAAAATGTAAATAAATTTTTGAGGTAGATTTGTGTGTAATAAAATTTTAAAATGTTTTGTCATTACACAAAGTAAGAGGGATGTTTAGTGTTTAATTATAATAAAAATGTTTTTAATTTTTGATTTTCTATCGATCTGCATATTCATGAACGACAAAATTTTTGAAAATTTGTCAGGAAAGTTTTGACAAACTAAGGTCAGATTTTTGACTTTCCTGATAATAATATTTTTCAATGTTAAAAATCGGGAATCGGGATTTTCCCACCGAAAAGTGCCCAAATGGTGTGCCTATTATAAATTCATTTTAAGGTATATTTTTTACTTTTTTACAATTTCATCTTGAACAAACAGATTTAGAGATTTTTTAGAGGAATTTTTTGATATTTTCTGAACTAGTTTTAAAAATAATCTTACGGGGTCAGAAAACCAAAATTAGTATATTGAAATTTCTGTACGTGCTTCTATAGAAGTTATACGTATTTTTACTAGCTCTGTCTGAACAATTTTTACTCTAAAAACCAATTTTTTTGGTCGATCATTCATTTTGGGGTCAAAATTTATTAGAAAATATAAAATTTGATCAAAAATTCCTGCTGGACCTATTCCTGGGAAAGAAAGGGTTATGCTTCACTGAAAAAAAGACCTACAAATTCCATTTAATTCTCTTATCTGAACTGTTTTTTTTAAATAGAGCAAAAACAATACATTAAAATTAAAAAAAAAAAACTTTTTACATAAATAAATTTTATAATAATAATAAATGTTATGAATTTAATTTTTTTTTTGCCCATAAAAATTTAACATTTGTAGGAAATAACTTAGATAAATCCTGAATATTAATCACCATAACTCAAATAAATTCATATTATCTTTTTTTGTTTGCTAGTTTATAATTCATCTCCAACAAAAAAGACCTGCACAGAAAAACACGAAATTATTATTTCAATAATTTATATTGAAAAGAAAAAAAGGAGCATTCAAACTAATGAGAAATATTATTTCTTGTGCGACAAAAATTTGCATATTGAATTTAGTTTTATGTACTCTGAAATTTTTTTTTCCTTATTTTTTCTTGTATTTCTCGAAGATTCATATTAATGAATGTTTCGTTTATATTTTGGTGTATCATAAATTTAATAATTGCATTTTATGTAAGAGCATTGAGCATGTTTTTGTGGCATTCCATTCAATATTTCATAGAAAAACCACACACTATACATACAAACACACACACACACATACACACATAACGAATGAATTTGAATTGGAAAATTATTTTGTTGATGTACAAATTGTCATGTTTTTTGAATTAAATATATATTTATATTTATATGTGTATAAAAGTGAAGTTTTATCTGCAGTTTCATGAAAATTATATTTAGTAGACAAAAAAAAAATATTATTTGGATCATTTATTTGCGAAAAGGGACATCATAAAAACTTTGTCTGTCAAATTTTAAAACATAAACTGTGGTTGTCATTTTTTTGTATGTTCGCTTTTTGTGTTACTTTCATTTGTTTAATTCAAATTGAATTGGAGTTTTTTTTTCTTCTTCTTGTTAAGCACAATTTTAATGCTTTGAAGCGATGAAAGAACCACATTAAATATTTAAAGTTCAAAGAGATCTGTTTACTGCAAAACAAATAATAATTTCCTAATTTTTTATAAACAAGAAACGCAAACAGTGTATGAAATTTATATATTTTTTATTTTACTTTAGCACTTGGAGCAAAAAAAAATGAATGTAAAATATACGAATCAAAAATATTGATTTCCTTATTCACAAATATTAAAAGGAATCAGAAAAAATGAATGACGATGTGTATAAGATCTGTTTTTTTTTGTTTTGCTCTCATTTCCAAATATAAAGATATATTTTCAGTGTGCTTTTCGATTTTCTTCTTTTACTTTCTCTTCATGTCCTATTTTCTGTGTTTTTCATATTATATTTGGGAAACTTGAAACCTTTAATCTTGATTTGTGTGTGTGTGTGTGTAAAAAGTAAACATACATCATACTTACAAATAAGATTAGCTATCTACAATATTTTCTTCTCAGATTTTGTCTTGTGTATATAAAATAAAATAAAAATGTGGGTTTCACATTATAATACCGGGTAATTCAAAACCTTCATGTAAAAATATTTTTTGATTTCACCCTTGCACACATATGAGACATGAAATTTATACATAAATGAAAATCAAATGTCAACTTTACCACATGTTTTATTTGAATTGGGTGAAAATATGTCAAAAAGAGGTGAAGAAATATATGAAAATTATTGTGTCAAAATAAGAAACGAAAATAAAAGAAGTAGCTGCGTGTCATTGTATTTTTTTTCTTTTATTATGAAAGATATTTCCTTTTAGTTATATTTTTGCTTAAATTCGATACTCGTTGGATGAAAGAAAAAGTGGGAAAAACACAGCATGTGAGATTTTCCCACGTAGGTAATCAAAATTTTTTTTCTTTTATTTGTTTGTGTGTGTGTGTGTTTTTTTTTTGTTTTTAATTGGCAATTTATTCAAATTATAATTATTACTGCAAGGGAAAAATTATATTGAAATTGAATTAAAATGAAATGAAAGCAGGTGACAATTTTTTTTGTGTTATAAAATTGGGATGAGAATTTCATTAATACTCAAAACACATAAATGTTAAACCCTCACATCATATGTGTGGTGAAGATTTTCATATGAACACAACACTGCTAAGTTTAAGTAGTTAATCAATTTTCATTTGTTATGTTTTTTTTTTGATTGCGTACGCCCTTAATTTTTTTTTCGTACAATAAAATAATAATAAATAATCATAATATTTGTATTGAGAAAAAAAAGAAAAAGTTAAACTTGAATTCAAGTAAATACCAAGAAATTATTTTCTTATATTTTATTATTTTTGCTTTTTTTGTATTACATCACACACCTTCATATCGAGTACTATATTGTGTATTTTTTTATACTTTTTTTCACTAGAACACTTCAAGTTTTTTTTGTGTTATATACAATTCGGCTAATTTATTTCAAAATAATTTAACAAGGTTAACTGATGATTGGGGAAGTGAAATGTTTATGATTTAACTTCTATTTATTATAATTTTATTTTCATTGTTTTTTTTCCACTTGAGACACATATTTTATTAAATTTTCCTCATTTAATTTATTTATTTTCATTATTTTTCTGTTTTATTATGTGTATGCATTGTATATTCATAGAAGATTTTGACACTTTAGCAATAATTGTCAGAAGAAAACACACACGAAAATTGAAGTTACTTTTAACAACTTAATCATAAAGGATTTTGCAGAAATAGAACACTTATTAATCGTTAATTTTTAACTATTGACTGCACTAGATGATTTTGTTGATATATTTTTTTACTATTATTATAAATTTTCTTCTAAAAAGATTCCTTATTTTACGATGTGATGTGTCTCTTCACACGGATCGAACTTTTATGAATCGTGTGCTACTAATTTTGTATGGTCTCACTTTAAAAAATTGCACATACAACTACAACGACACATATAAGAATCATGGAAAAAGGAACATTTTACCTCGATATCATATGTCAAATGTTTGTACAATTTATTTAAATGAATAAAATCGTGTATTTTCGTAAGAAATGCGCATCCCTTGAAACGCATGCGTCTGTCAAAAATTTATCCCATTCAAATCACACGTATTTTGAAACCAACACATTCAAATATCAATGTTACAGATCCTCATCTAGGAGCAGTATAGAATTACAAATACAAATACAAAAGACTTTATTATCTTTACACAGTATCTGTATACATAAAGGACCCTGTACAAACATTCAAAAACAAAATATTCATGCCAGGCAGGAGACAAAACGTCTCTTTACCAAAAAAAAATAATATAATCACACAGAGAAATGTAAATATATATTTTTCATTAATGCACACAATACACACATTAAAACATACAAATCAAGCACACATATAACAAGAACAACAACTGTTTATTATTTATTGTCGAAAAACTTCGTATATATTTTGTACACGATTTGTGTGTGTTTGTGTGTGAAAAACATATTGAATTATTATTTCATACCATTCCATGATTCCCATATCTGAATACGTAAAATAATAATTGTTAGTTAAGGTTAGTTATATGTTGGCTGGTATTTTATGCAGCAATGTTTTAAAATGCAAAAGAATTACGAGAAAGCTTGTTTATTTTTACAAGGTACTAGGCTGTTCCATTAATTTTTAATGAATTAAAATTGAAATATATATGTTATGTGTGTTGAGAGTCCTTAAGAGATTGTAAGTAACTTTTACTTAGATATTTATATTCATGTAATTGAAACGCTTTCAAATTTTATTGATGTTCAAGAGATTTTATGAATATTTTAATTAAAGTTATGATATTAATCTTACTGAACAGAAAAAGGATAACAATAATTTACTGTTATTTATAGTTTAACACTGTTATAACAAACTTTTCAAACAAATGCAAGAAGAAAATAAAAACCGTTATAAATATCAATATTGTCAATAAACATTTGCTTATATGCATCTATCGTATATTGTCGTTATTATCTTATTATTACATTTTACTAGAGGATTACATATGTGAATTTATTGAAAACAAAACATACGGAAAAATATTATAATATATGAAACCATTAATGAAATAAAAAAACTGTGAATTGAACAAGAAGCAGGTGTTTTATTTTTTTATTATTACTATTATATCCTGCTCAATGATCAATAATGCTATTTCAATATGTGAATACATTTTGATTCAGAAATGCATTTTTATTATTTTATTCTAAAATTGTGTCTCACTCACTTGGATGCTGTATTACTGGTATTCACATCATTTCAATTCTCAATACAATTTTTCATTGTCATAATGGATAAAAATAAAATGAGTAAAATAATGTCATATTTTTTATATAAGCTGACATAAAATTGATATGATATTTTTTTTTTAAATAGTAATACTCTTTCAATTCACAATCCAATCAAATGCAACTGAAATATTAAAAAAAAAAAACATAAATGCTAATGTTTATTTTATAATTAGATATCTATTATAGTTCCCGATCTACTTTGGTCATTGAGCATTTGATAAGAAAAAAATAAATTTATAACATAATAATTATTAAGTTGAATAAGTACACAAAATGGTACTCATCAAGAAATTTGAAAAGCTCTTGGTCCTTTTCTTGCTCGTCATCGAGGCTAGCAAAGGATATATGGAATCGTTCTCGAGGACCATTTAGTTCAGGACAGTGGTACATGATGTGGTCAATGCAGATTGGTTCAAAATTGCAAAAATCACACGGCCCGACTAGTGCCGTAGCAGCTGCTGTTGTTAGCCTATTCATTAGGTATGAATGCGATAATCTCGTGTGTCCAGTTCTACATCTGGCCAAAATGCACTATCGTTTTCGGGGGAACTTGTCACTTGACTTAAGCCTTTGGGTATGGTCTTTAACTGTACGTGTACGTAGTCTTGTTGTGGGGGTATTCCATTGTTCATTCCATTGACTGATTATCTGTCTTCTGATAGTACTTTTTATTTCTTCACGTCTGGCATCCAATGCTTTCAAATTGATTATTTCGTCAAATTAAGACTACAGTCAACTACTTGCACCCTCGAAAGGTCCGCCCAGGAGCTAAATAGTGACTAATAATTACATACATTTACTTAATCTAATATTTAATTCTACATTTACTTATTCTAAATTAAAATAAAAAATTACATAAATTGACATTTAAACTATAATATAAATTTTTGATTTTCTTAACTAATTTAATCTTAAAACTATGTTTATCACAGTCCAAGCGCAAGTCTCCACAAAATTCATTAAACAAACCAATGCATCTATTCATAGTGCTATTCCCTATGTAATTTGTTTTGACATTGGGTTGTTGAAGCATTCTATTGTTTCTAAGTCCGAATGGATTATTTCTTATAACCAATTTGTCTTTCAATAACAGATAATTTATGTTATTTTTAATTAGATCAAAAATTAAGATACAGCATGCCACTACTTGTCGATGGTGAAGTGATATCATTTGCAAGAAATTCAATCTATGATGATAAGGTGGAAGAATGAATCGATCAGTCCAAAATCGATTTCTCAAGCAAAAAATGAGAAATTTTTAATTAAGAATCTTCTCAGGTCTTCTTATGCGGTGCTTCGTTTCGTCTCCTGGCTAAATGCTATTGGTTGACTCACCTTATTTTAAAAATTATATTAATGAATCACATTATCAAAACTCTGTTACCATTTACCGGTCAATATAATTTTATCTTATTCATTCGGTTAGAAATTTTAAATACGTATTGATTTAACAAATCTCTTTTTTCTGATAAATTTATTTTATATCATCACATACACACATTAACAACAAATATGCCTCATTAACTCGTTGTGGAAAGGTTTACTAACCACGTATAAAATGAAAATAAAAGGAAATTAATCTTTTTTATTTATATATTGAAAAAGCATCTCAATTTTCATGTATTTTCAATAAATAAATTACTGGTTTTGTGGTTACTCTTGTTTTAAAACTCTATAAATAAATAAACTATACAGACATACAAAATATTATTGCTTGCTTGTTTATAGTGAAAAGCAACGGTACCTCATTTGTATTAAGGTATAAAAGGAAAATAAGTCAATTACGAGTTGTGTATTTTTCATATGTCCCACACACACACAAATACACTAACTTTCACATAATTATTTTGATAGTCTAACAAAATACCATTGACCAGAAAAAGAAACATTTCAGGTGGAAAACTTTTTCCCTCTATTAAAATTTATTTGATAATTTTACGTGAATTCATAAAAGAAACTTTGTGAACATTTATTTTGTTTATATCAATATTACAGAGTAAGTTACTCTTGCTTTTTGATTGGAAAATTCACCTCTTAATAAGTTTGATAACAAATTTAATAAATTAATAAAATTAAAACTCAATGAACATTAAAATGAAACAAAGTAATTATAATTTTGGCCAAAGAAGAAATTTATGAACTTCTATTGAAAAAGTTGAAAACTTTATTCAGGAAATGTACTAATTTTAAACTTTCAAATGTACATTCAAATGTAATGAGAAAGGTCCAATTTTGAATCAAATTAAATTTCAACGCTTTGTTGTGAGGTAATTCAATCAAAAAAGAAAAAAATGCATTTTGAAGCAAACTGATTGAGATTCGATATCTATTGAAAAGTGTTCAAAAACTTCATGCAAGTTTAATTTGTTTTGATTGCATTGAGAAAATTCCCATTTGTTTCTCTTTTATCTCGATACATACCGAAAAAAAACTACCTTTACTTGTATTATTCAAAAAAAAAAGTACAACAGCTAGATTATATTTCAACAACTGTACAATATCAAGTTACATGCGAAATAAGAGGCCTACAAAATACACATTATATCTAAGGAGAGAGAGATGGAAAAAGAATAAAAATGGATAAAAAGTAATATAACAACTGATGAAAATTTATTGTCAGTTTTCATGTGGAATAAATTTTCTAATAAATCAATAGGATGTGGCGGGTAAATATCTACCTTTTTCAAGCATTCTAATATATATACATTTTTTTTTGCTGATAGCTTAGAAAATAAGTAATATTTTGTTTTACTTTGAAAATAGCAAAAAAAATCTGAATGTTCGTTTTCAGATAATTCGAATGAAATACTTTTTAAAGAAAATATTTTACTGCTAAACAGGAAAACTATTATCCAATTATTTCGCATCATATTTGAAAAACGAGAAGTACCATTATAGTAATAGGTAGAAAAAGTGAAGTAAGGTAAAAGTTTGAAATTTGAACATATAATTCCATGATTCATTCAAAAAAAAAATGCATCCTAACGCTATGTTAATACGAATAAAAGAAATACAGTGATGATGATGATGATGATTAAATAAAAAGAAAAGTTTTGTACAACTGCAATTTTATTCGATTTTTCATGGTGTTCGATTTACGTGCTGCATGTGAAAGAATTTCTTTGAGAGTTTAAACGATTTGCAGTTCCCCTTTTGGAATATTAAAATTAAAATTGATTTTGAGGAAACTAAACCTTCAATTGAATTCAATTCAAAAAAAAGAAACTGAAATATGGTCACTAATATTACCGTCGATAATTTCAGTTAAAAATCAATGCTTAGAGACAATTTACTACTGCATTCACCATAAATCTTGCAAAGTGATGAAAAAGTGTATCGAGGTTTCTTTTCATGCTTTGCCAATATTTTTCTTTTTTTATTGTTATTATTGCAGGAGAAAAAATCTTATTTTTTTCATACTCTTTGTTAAATTTTCTTGTAGATTTAACGGTTGGCTAAATTATTGTGTACTTTTATATTATTGAAAAATAACAAAACGAATCATATAATAATAAATAAATAAATACAGAAACAAAGTATACAATCAATTTTGAAAATATAAATAATGGTTTGACTGGCAAGAAAAAGTTTTTATTTAATTTCAATAAAAAATGTAAACATGAATATGAAAAAGTATTGTAAATAAACATCAAAAGTCTCAAACATTACATTTAACCAGACGTCTCCATTATTCATTTAAAAATGGAATTTCTTATTTCACTGTAATATTATTTCAATTTTTTCTCTTTATTGTTATGTTAATTAACCTAAGCTTCTAGTAATGTTCATATCCTTCGTTTTTTCATTTCATTTTACAAAATTTAATTCATAGACAAAAGAAAATGTTACTTTGTATCAACATTTATCTAATAGACAACGTATGCAGTGACAGGAACTTTGTTTTAAATGGCCTATTTTAAATGAAAAGATACGTCAAAAAAAAAATTTTAGAAATCATCTAATTTAGCTCTTTTATACGATAGAAAACTAAGAAAAATGAATTTTCTTCTTTGGTCATAACTCTCTAACTCCACTCTTTGACCCCACACGAGCCATTAAATGTTCAAAAAAGGCCCAAAATGGCCAAACTAAAGATATAGGGTTAACCCACTTCTACTATGGCTAGAAAAAACACTAATATATGAAAACGGAAGAGAATTTTCCAACTTAAATGTATCTTTTCTTAGTTTTTCCCACTTTAGAGTAAAATATCCCTAAAAATTTGGATTTTGTCAATCAATCATTTTTCACAACAGTTATTGACCAAAAATGATGTATAAGTCCACGAAATTCGCGGGAGATCATTCGGGATTTTGCCCATTTTTTTATATGG
>LN483451.1:396583-580845 GCA_900002565.1 Culicoides sonorensis | reverse complement strand
TCATCCCGCCATTTACATTCGAATTTATTAGTTCCACAATTGGCCGCAAAACGCCACTTCCGTGAATGCGTCACACCAATTATTATAAATCTATATATACATACAGAATTAGTACGTATATTCTAAAATTTCAGATTTTTTTTGAATGTTTTATAATTAAATGTCCAAAATTATGAAAAAGCCACAAATAGAAAAAAAATTGGCCATTGAGTTAGACTTTCTTATTGTTTTTCATAAGAATCAGATTGCATGGTCAGCCAACAATAACAAAAGAACATTAATATTCGTTGCCTGTTATTTTTTTTTCTTTATTCCCTTTAATTAATAATTATCTGAGCTTAAGTAAGTTGAATTTTATTTAAAACATGTTTTCATTTATTTAAAATAATGGGATTAACATATAACGATAAGTTGTAACTGTTGATACCGTCTATCGCGTTCTGTATATTATTTAACACTAAACGTTTCGTTAATCGAAAACTACTAATTGTACCAAAATAGGTCATTTGACCCCTTATGTATTTTAGAGCGAAAAATTGTTAAATTTGCTTGGTTTATATTTAAAATGTCAAATTATAATAAAATGAATCTAAATTGAGCCATATATAGTCTAAAGTTTTGATAAATTTCATATTATTATATATTTTTTTATATCATTTGTTTACTACTTTTTTTTTAACCGAGTATTTTTCATCAATTTTGAACATTTCTTAAATTTTCTAAAACCAGTTATATTTGATGAAAATGACACATGATCATTTGATTTATGATACTTTAGTAATTCATTAGCAAATATCAGAACATCATTTGCTAAACTGAACAAGAAAAATGCATCAAAACGAGCTCAAGGGTCAAATGACCCTGAATGGTACGATTAGTAGGTGTTGGTGTTTTCTCATATTTTGTTCGTTACAAGGAGAAAGTTTTATCATAAAAATACAGTTGAGAGAAAGTTATGAATTTACATTACTAGCTTTTTCCATTCTTAGTGATATTAAAATTAGTTTTCCACATTCAAAATTGAAAAAGGGTCAAATGACCCCTGCCGAAACATTTAGTGTTAATGTTTTTAATGTAATAAATCAAAATATATCATTAATTTGAAACAAATACTTATAAAATAATACCTAGCTTTGTCGCAAACATTATGTTTTTCTTATCCTGATTCTGAAAAAAATATATATTTTAAATTTTATAAAAAAATTATTTAGCATATAAGGCTGTTGACATTGGAATTGAAATTGTTTATGAAATTTACCGTGAGCGCATTTCTGAAAAACTTGAAGTGAAAAAAAAAAATAATAAAAAAAAAGCTTTTATTTAATTTTTTTATCTTAAGTACATAAAATTATTAATCGTAGAAGCCACAAATCATCAAAATATCAAACAAATATATTTTTTTCGTAGCGTAAATAGTTTCAACAGATTTCAATATTTGCGATTCAACATTCAACACCAAAATAGCTGTTGAAAGTTGAAAAAAATTGTTGGAATAAAAATACGTATATGCTACACAACTTAAACGTCAAAATTTCAACAATATTTCAAATTCAATTTCAGTTTCAACAGTATTGTGAGCCTGCTAATTATATTAGAGTTCATAACTAAATAATGTTTTTTAGAGCGTTAGACCAGAATATCTTCAAGAATATGTTAGTGATACAGATCTTATGAAAAATGATCTCTCTAACAATTCAAAGTTAATCAGATACTGTATGCCGTTGCAACGACCAATATCTGCAAGTAGTGGTGAACCTCTAAAAAATGAAATATGTCAGTTAGAATCAACACCACCGATCACTCAATTCAATCATTCTAATTCAACTGTTTTTTTTATTTCAACGATTGCATATGGTAAAAAAATTGAAAAAATATGCTGTGTTTGTGGTGATACGGCAGCATGTCAGCATTATGGAGTTCAAACTTGCGAAGGATGTAAAGGTTTTTTTAAGAGAACGGTACAAAAAAATGCTTCATATATATGTTTGGGAAATAAAGATTGTCCTGTGGACAAACGTAGAAGAAATAGGTAAAATAATTTATGATTTATTTGAAAGTATTTTAAAAATTGCACAATTTATTATCTATCGTAATTTTAGAATAAAGTTATAAAAAATGTTTTTTTACCATCAAAATTAAAATTTCCATTTCCGAGAGTATACTAATTGTGTTTTCATAGTTTTTTTTTCATTCTCGTACAAGATTTCTGTATGTATTTGTTTAGCACTTATACGTATCTTATTTTGGCTCTCCTGTAAAATTTTTATATGAAACTTAAAATTTTCATCAAAGAAAGAATAGATCGTAGAAGAACTTTTTGTTCAAAACTCACTATTTCTAGGAGCGGTGCGCCGTCACTCCAACACTCCGTAAGTCTGACGCTGATCGCTATCCATAACTCCGGAATGGTCCATCGGAACGAGGTCGGGTTTTTTGTTAAATAGAGGAGATTGATGATTTATAATTCATTAGTTTTGAGATTGGACTCTAGAGCCTCCAAAGCCTGAAAAATCGTTAAAAACAGTTACATTTAAAAAAAAAATTATGATTTCTTTTATTGGATGGAGAAGTTTACTAAAATGAACTTTAACTTTTTGGCTCTGAAATTAGGCTCAAGACTTGGGCTCAAGGAACCCGTAGCTAAAGTTTTCCAAGAACTTGTCCCGAAAAATTCTGAAAATTAAAATTAAAACAAATTAAAATAAGATTTAAATGTCAAAAAGAATTTTTTGTAATAATTTTTTTTCATTTAAACGCTCTTTTAGTAATTTGTGATCAAATTAAATCACTCATCAATATGAAGCATTCTAATTTAAAATGGGTGGCCAATCTCACGTTGCGCGGCCCATTACAGACCATTTCACGGTATTCGTATAAAAAGGTTAGGGAAAATTAAAAACTGATTTTGGGTTGGATCCAACCCAAAGGACCCGTAGGTGTTAAATAACAATATTGCGGACCTTAATGCAATGTCATAAAAACCAATAAATGCTGGCATGTTTTATTTTTTGATTTTTTCCTACTGAATTTCCTTTAAAATGTTAAATTTTTTATCGGTTTTAACAAAAAAAAGTTTTATTTTATTAAAAATTTTAAGACCATAATGTTTTTGAATAAAAAACATTTATACGAAATTATCGGTAAGTCATTAATCGACCTTTACAAATTTTAAACCAATCTGTACTTTGTCCCTCTAAAACCGTAAGTATGATAGAAGAACTCCTTCAACAAAAAATAAGCTTACAGAGCTGATTTTATTTATTTTATCACTTTATTCGAGTGACCATGTTAAGAACAGATAATAAAAAAAAAATCAATATTTTTAAAGGTGCCAGTACTGCCGTTTTCAAAAATGTATTTCTGTTGGAATGGTTAAGGAAGTTGTGCGAACCAATTCACTGAAAGGTATGAAATATTAAAATTCAAGATTTCTTTTAAGATTAACCCCGTTAAAAAACGATACCTAGACAAGTAACTCTGATTTTTCCTTGATGCCGTAACCATATTGAATACTTATGTGGTAAATTACCTATTTGGTTAATTACCTATTGGTAATCTTGGTATTAAGTATAATTGATTTTAGTGATAAAGTAAACGTTTGTTGTTCACAATTGTATACCTTCATTAGGCTATTAGTATATTCTGAATATGCGTATTCGTATAGTATCATATAGATTTTACTAAGTCTACGGCAAATTTTTAAAAATAATAGGACTATCTTGTGTTGGAGGTTAGGTCTCCGATTTTTCAAAGATTTAGCTGAATGGAAAATGACAAGCCGATAACGTGTGAACTTAACTTCCCTTTGGTCTTCCACTGTTTTTTCGTGGAATTCTTGCGAATTGCAAAAAAATAACTATATCTAAAGGGCTTAATCGATTTAACTCCTTGCGGATCATAAGCGAAATAATGAATGTAGAAGCCTAGTTTTGCTTGGAAATGACTTATTTTTATGTTTTTATTAACATTTTAAGCAAAAACTTGACAAAAATTTTTTGCCTTTTTTTTCGATTTATTGCGAAATTCGAAGAATATTTTTAACTAAAAAGTGGCCTAAGGTGTGTATTTTTATCTATTTTAACTTATTACAACCAGAAATTCATATTTTTATTCAAAAAAATTTAATTTTTTTAAATTTTAATGAAAATTCAGTTGGGCTCCTATAGTACCCCATGTTCCGGAAGGAGTTAAGACGATACGACTAATTATTCATGGATTTTTGAATGTGAATGGAAAATGCATATTCTCACTGGAAAAATGTGAATGCGTATTTACTTTTTGGTCTTCCACTATTTTTGCTAGAATTAAGAATTCATCACATAGCGAATTAAAACAAAAATGACTAAAAACTATTTATTCATTTTTATTATTAAATTACATAAATTAATAGTTAATATTGAATTCAAAAAAGAAGAAAATTAAGAGTAAAAACCCAATAAACTATTTTTTTAATATATTTTTTAAATGTATTATGTCATCTATGAATTTTTTGATAAATATGAATATTAATCATAATATTATAGTATAAATTCACTTTAAATACGACTATTGTTTATTTAATGATGAAATCTCATGTTAAATATCGCAAAATAATTGATTTTTCGCTAAATTGAAAAATATTTGTATTACGCTACATTTGTTTTAATGAATGAATTTCAGTTTTATGTTTATTTGACATTTCGTTATGGAATGTATTCTTCCCTTCCCAAGAAATTTTGAGCTGTTTTATGTTTTGTTAACGAGAAAAATTTACATATATTATTTTAAAATATAACACAGCTTAACAAAATAAAATCGATGTGATTGCTTTGAGAACTCCCGAAACTTTCCACTTCTTTCCACCGATATAAATTACTTGACATTTTGGAACAAAATTAACTTCAGAAAAGTTTAAACATTGATATGTAAAATTTTAAACTTAAAAGGGGAAATGACTCTTTTCTATACAATTTTCATTATTACATAAAACAAATACGAATCAGTGAATTTTAAAATTTCAAAGAGGAAAATAATCAGAATTGAAAAATCTTTTTGACGTGTTTCGGGATTTCTCAAAGCAATCACATCGATTTTATTTTGTTAAGCTGTGTAATAGATTAGAATTTTTCAAAAAAAAATGAAGAAAGTCTTTTTACTTATTACTTAATATCATTTTAATGAACCATATTTTATGCAAACTTAAGAAATATATAACAGGTTAAAATAACATTTGGAGAGCAATCATTCCGATAATTCAATTTAAAATGGAACAATACTAACTAATTGTACTAACATTAAAAATATGATCACTGAGAACAAGGGAAAATAAAACAATCTTAAATAACATTCAAATGCGTATTGCAACGTCTATCAAAGCTTATGCAAATGAAAAAAATTAGAAGGAATCTCGAAGGCTTGCGACCTTACGATGATCAAATGTTTGTTCATGTGAAGAACATCACTAAGAAAAAAATCCCAATTCCACCTATTATAAATTCTTTGAATGAACTGTGCTATTCAGACTAAGAAAAGGTATCATGTCTTGCTGAACATTTTGCTAACGTTCATGGAATGAATGTGGGTATGGGTGATCCAAGTCATGTAAATTACGTTGAATCTGTTGTAGAGAATTTTATTACAGTGAGCAATAATGCCACCGAACCAATTCAAACTAGCTGCGATGAAGTTGCCTTAATCATTCGTAATCTTCGTTCTAAAGCCCCAGGGTTTGATTCAATTAAAAATATAGCAATCAAAAATTTTGGTAAGAAAGCTCTTGAATATTTTGTGATTATGATCAATGCTATATTTAAATCGCTTAAGTCCTAGCTTTTCCCAAGCCTAACAAACCTCCAAATTTACCATCAAGTCACAGACCAATTAGCCTCTTATCAAGTCTAAGCAAAATTGTAGAGCGCATTTGTGCAATTCATTTAAAAAAAGAGCTAAGGGACAATAATGTGCTTCCAAACGAACAATTTGGCTTCAGGGAGTCCCACTCAAAATTGCATACACTCATGAAAATTTCCACAGATATTGAAAATGATATGAAAAACGAATGAATCACAGCATTGGTGAGTTTGGATGTTGAAAAAGCTTTCGATACGATTTGGATAACGGCACTCCTATTCAAAATGATTGAACTGGCATTTCCATCGAATTTAATAATGTTCTTGAGCTCTTACTTAACTGAAAGAAAATTCAAAGTGGCTATTAACAACAAAAGTTCGCCTATACAAGCAATTGTTTCAGGCGTGCCACAGGGGTCTATTTTGGGTCCTTTACTTTATACATTATTTGTTCATGACATTCCAAAATTTTCATTTTCTAAGCTTAGTATGTTTGCTGATGATACATGCATTTCAGCCAGTTCATTATATCCAAGTATTGCTATCGCCCGAACACAAGCGCATCTCAACTCGCTTTTTGATTATTTTAATAAATGGAAAATCAAAGTCAATCCCAATAAAACTACATTCACATTATTTACCAGAAAAAGAGCTTTACCAACGGACCTGTAATTGATTTACGGAACAACACCAATAACACGGAATGACTCAGTCAAGCTTCTTGGATTAACTCTTGACCGGAAACTAAACTATAGTCAACATATTGAAAATGTGATAAAAAAATCTAAAAATGTTTTGTCCCAGCTACACCCGTTATTAAAAAGTACAAGTGGTCTAAGTGTTATCAATAAAATTTTCATGTATAAGACTTTTGTGATGCCAATATTGACTTATTGCATACCTGTTTGGAATGTAGCAACCAAAAGCAATATAAACAGGATTCAAATACTCCAAAATAAATTTTTACGAAAGATCCTGAATCTGAGATATAACCCTTTAACGCACAGACAAGCATCGAATGATACAGTACATATAATGGCTGAAATTGATTGCATCGAAGAATTCTCCAAAAAATTGACTTTTAACTTATAATAAAAAATATAAATATTTAAATATAAAAATATGTTGGATCACTCAAATTCACTGATTCAAAATTTGACAACAATTCCTGTGAGTAGGATGACAAAAAGAAATAGTTTCTTTAAAATCAGAAACCTTATTAATGAATTAAGTGGTTAAACTTTTATTGAATTCCCTTCTTTGCATTTGAATTATTAGTTTATAAGTTACATGTTAAGATTTAGGTGTAGTAGTAGTTTTAAGAATACAATAGTTTTAATGGTGTGTTTTTGACAATTTTGTATTTTGCACATTGATTATGCCAATTATTTCTGCCATTGAGGATCACTGGAAAAGAGCCCGGATGAAAAGCGATGTACAAAAAATTATGTAGCGTACAACCCTGGTTTTCGAATTTGAATATTCTTATCATTTTAAGAGAGATTCTTTCTCTCTCACATCAACTATGTGAAAGTTGCACACTGATATTTTAATGATCGTTAGACGATCACAGACACTCATAAAGTGAAGACACGAAAATATTTGATTCCATGTAAATTAGTTTTAAGTCAACAATTAAAATATATATAAAATTAAAATAAATTAGTTCTTGATAAAGTTAATAAATAAAATCAATTTAATAAACCTAATAAAAGAACTAAAATGGTGACCCCGAGTTAAAATAATAATTAAAAACAAATTTTAATTGACAAACAAGTTCAAACACGTTACCGGCTAAATCACGAGAATCGCCATTACGGAAGTAATTTCTAGAACCCGTCATTACAACGTTCTAGCACACACTTGGATTCAACTTAAATCATCCAACCAACTTCCACAATCATTATTTTGAACGATTCCATAGCCACCAACAAAAATTTCATGAAAAACCATCAAATTACATTCAACGCCATTCAACACAATAAAACTCAACTTTAAATCGTCTTCACCAATCATACAAATTCTATGTATGAAATCTGATCTCTAACAATTAAAAATTGCTGTCTGTGAAACTCTGGAACTTGCATTAGCTGGCACGCTTAATGCCACAGGTGAGAGAATAACCTTTAAAATTTCATTTGGGCATATATTGGCGGTTAATGTTTTGCTTATGTTTCGTTACATGTGACGTATTTCAATTTAAACCCACTACAACAACGCCTAATTGCCAAATTGAGCCCGCAAAAGTATTCCAAAAATACTTAGTTACAACAATTTTGCCACAAAAATCATCCAAAAAAGGCATTCATCACACACAAAATTTAAAAGCACGTGCAAACAAAAATCATCATTGACGTCGCAAATTATCATCATCAAAAAGACAAAATTCATCATTGAAAAAACACCCTCTCGTACACACGTATAAGTATCGACATCAATACACATATAACGCATCGCATGCAAACAACATTGTTGTCTTCAAAACACATCCTTGTACGGGAGAAATTCATGTTGTAACAATTTCTTTTGGTGATCATCAAATTTTAGTGTGATTCGTCATTAATTCTCTCACCAAAATATCGGCAAGTACACAAACACATTTTATATTCAACGTCTCGTACACAACGTCATCAACGTATTTTCTAGTACGCAACCTAAATGTATTATTTCTTTGACAAAATATTCAATGTTTTAATTCAATTTAAATTGAAATTAGTGTTAAGAAACCAGCTAGGATCAATCAATATTATTTGATTTATATAATTAGCTCAGGAATCGTGTCTTCTCTTCGCGTATAATTTTATTCAAAATTATTTTCATTACATTTCTAAATTTAGTGTGCTTCTTTCCATTTTTGATATTTTTTATATCATATTTATTACTTAAAAAGAGCATTATGGCTGAAAACAACGCAGTAGCTCTTAAATTACCGTCTTTTTAACTTGAGAAACATAGTACAAGAACGAACAAAGTACGACTATGTCCTTTCCACCCTCTCACAAGAAGTTATTTCGTCCGTTTTTGACGTGATACAACAAATTTCATCGGATCAAGATCAAACTCCTTACACTACTATCAAAACTGCACTTCTAGAACGACATACTCTTAGCGAATCTTCGCGAATTGAAGCATTACTATCCGGTTTCGAAATGGGTGACAAAAAGCCATCCGAATTTTTTCGTGACTTGAAAACCTTAGCAGGTACATCTGAAGCGGTTAATGACAAATTAATCCTTAGCCTGTGGATGCGAAGACTACCTCCAATGGTTCAAGCAACTTTAAAAGCTGTGCCAAAGACTGAGATCAAAGACTCTTTGAGTCTAGCTGACAGTATTTATGAAATACATTCTAGTCAAAGACCGGTGGTGAACACAATTTCAAGTTCAGAATCACGGGATTCACTTTTAAGTGATTTATTGAAGCAAAATAAGCGTCTCGAATCCGAAGTGGGGGAATTACGTCGTTTGATAATGAAAAGATCTGATGATGAAAATCGAAATGATAATCGAGGAAGGGGCCGTTCACAAACTCGTTCATTCTCGCGTGACCGAAATAAATCAAAACTTTGTTTTTATCATGAACGATATGGCGACAAAGCAAAGAAGTGTGCCAAACCATGTAACTTTCAAAATGACCCAAAATAGACCGGGTTACTGTTAATGCGGCACACAGTAATCCAATAAAATTCAATTCTAGCCGCTTATTCATTTACGATGACGACACAAAGCTTACATTTTTGATTGACTCTGGTTCCGACGTATCCGCTATTCCGAAATCAATGGTTCATGCTCCCATAAAATCTGATGTATTAATGTCGGCTGCTAACAACACGAAAATTGAAGTTTTTGGAACAAGACTGTTACAGCCAAGTCTTGGGTTGCGTAGAAATTTTCCTTTTCCATTCACGGTTGCCGACGTTTCAAAACCAATCATTGGCGCGGACTTTCTAAACAAATTCGGGTTGCTTGTTGATATTAAAAACAAACGTATCGTTGATCCAATGACAAATTTGAGCACTCACGGTACAATTTATCATGGTAATTTGTTTACTCCCAAGTTTTTTGGAATTGATTCACGCTGGGGAGCAATCCTTAAAGATTTTCCGTCGCTCATGAATGCTCCTAACTATCACAACGAAGTTAAGCACAACGTCGTGCACCATATTTTAACCAAAGGAAAATTACCCACTTCCAAAGCAAGACGTTTGACACTACCGAAACTTAAAATCGCGAAATCAGAATTCGAATACATGGTCAAAGTTGGCATTTGTCAACCATCATCATCACCATGTTCTTCTCCGCTACATATGGTAGAGAAACGGGACTCTTCAGATTGGCGTCCATGTGGGGACTATCGACGACTAAACGCGATTACCGTACCTGATCGATACCCAATCCCACACATACAAGATTTTGCGACAACAATTGCTGGCTCTGTGATTTTTTCCAAGATTGATCTTATCAAAGCATATCACAACATACCAATTGCCCAAGAAGACATTTACAAAACAGCAATTGTCACACCTTTCGGACTTTATGAATTTAAACGCATGCCATTCGGGTTAAGGAATTCTGCTCAGACATTCCAGCGATTTATGAACCAGGTCTTGCAAGGGTTAAATTTTGTCTACGTCTATATCGATGATGTGATTATTTTTAGCAATTCAATTAACGAACATGAAAAACATCTCAGATTGTTTTTTGAACGATTAGTCGAATACGGGTTAACTATTAAAGCGTCAAAATGTTTGTTTGGAGTTGACCGACTTGATTTTCTTGGACATGAGATTTCTCCAAAAGGTATAAAACCCTCCTCAAACAAAGTCCAAGCTATACTTGATTTTCCAACTCCAAAGACAATCAAACAAACACAAAGATTCATCGGCATGGTTAATTTTTATCACCGATTCATACCGGCACTATCGAAACTTCTATCACCTTTATACGATCTTGTGAATAAATCTCAGATTAATTCCCCAAGAAAGAAATCAACCCTGTCACAAGAATTTTCGTGGTCAGTTCAATGTCAAAACGCGTATGATACTATCAAGAATGCACTCGCGAATGCTACTCTTCTCGTTTTTCCAAACGTGAATTCAAAATTGAGCATTTTCTCCGATGCATCAAACACTGATGTTGGTGCTGTTTTACAGCAATGGGATGTCGATCATTGGCAACCATTGTCATTTTTTAGTAAACGTTTAAGCCCAACTCAATCACGCTATCCTACATTTGACAGAGAGCTTCTGGCTGTATACCTCGCAGTCAAGCATTTTCGATACTTCATTGAAGGTCGAGATTTCACAATTTTCACTGATCACAAGACACTGACTCGTGCATTGCACACACGGACAGAACGAAGTCCTCGTCAGGAAAGACAACTTGATTTCATTTCGCAATTTTCATCCGATATCAGATATATCAAGGGTAACGAAAATGTTATCGCGGATACACTCTCAAGGGCAAACTCTGATGAAATTTCATTCACACACTCGAATCTTGTTAGCTTAATCGAAGCACAAAAACATGATTCCGAACTCAACTCACTTTTGTCCACGAACAATTCAAAATCTTCAATTAATTTGAAACAGATCAATGTTCCCGGTACAAATTTTTCGATATGGTGTGAAGTTTCAACCGGAAATAACAGATTATACATTCCTGAAAGTGAACGTAAGAACATTTTTAACCAAGTGCACGGTCTATCTCACCCTGGTACACGTTCAACGCGTAAAGGAATTGTTTCTAGGTATTTTTGGCCCAGTATGAACTCCGATATTTCTGAGTGGTGTAAAACATGTGACAATTGTCACAAGAACAAAATCCAAAGGCACGTCAAATCACAAATCGAACAAATTCCGATTCCATCGAAACGATTCGAACATGTCCACATGGACATAGTGGGACCACTTCCACCGTCAAAAGGTTTCACGTACTTATTGACTATCGTTGACAGATTTTCAAGGTGGCCAGAAGCTTATCCTATGCGGGATATGACCACCATTACTATCGCAGACACATTTGTCAGAGAATACGTTTCACGTTTCGGTACGCCAAGTGAATTGACCACAGATCAGGGTACTCAGTTTGAATCCAAACTTTTCGCGGAATTATTAAAACTTTTTGGTACTCACAGAATTAGAACAAATGCTTACCATCCACAAGCTAACGGAATGGTCGAACGTTTTCACCGCACTTTAAAAGCTTCAATACGCGCAACTGAACACTCATCTGAGTGGGCCAAAGAGTTGCCACTTGTGCTATTGGGTATACGTTCTACATACAAAGATAGTATTAACGCCACGCCAGCTGAAATGTTGTACGGTCAAAATATCCGTCTACCTGGCGAACTTTTTGTTCCAAGCGAAAACTCTGATTTGACTGATCCAATGAACTTTGTTGATAAATTGAAAGAAACCTTTCGTAACTTGAAGTCAAAAGACACGCGAACTTCAAATAGTACTTACTTTGTTCCAAAAGATTTAAATTCTTGTAAACATGTATATGTTCGTGTGGATCAAGTACATAATTCATTAACATCACCATATGATGGACCCTACGAAGTTATTCGTCGCTTACGGAAATCTTTTGTCATCAGTCGTGATGGAAAACATCAAACTGTTTCCATTGATAGATTGAAACCTTCGTTTTCAATCAACGAGTCAAATTCTCAAAAGCGGGTTACTTTTGACATTTGATATCCGCCAAGCTGCAGAGGGGGTCCTGTAGCGTACAACCCTGGTTTTCGAATTTGAATATTCTTATCATTTTAAGAGAGATTCTTTCTCTCTCACATCAACTATGTGAAAGTTGCACACTGATATTTTAATGATCGTTAGACGATCACAGACACTCATAAAGTGAAGACACGAAAATATTTGATTCCATGTAAATTAGTTTTAAGTCAATTAAAATATATATAAAATTAAAATAAATTAGTTCTTGATAAAGTTAATAAATAAAATCAATTTAATAAACCCAAAAAGAACTAAAATTATGATTATAAATAAATACCAGTTTAAAAAAAAAAAAAAACTAACTAATTGTACTTCGTGAATTTCGAAAAAGTAATCTTCTTGGATTGTTCGTGCTTCTTTAATAACTTGCCTTATAGAAGTCTCAAAAAGACCGAATGAATCAATTGCATGTTGTAAACTCGATTTGACAAAAAGATGCTTTTCAATTTCAAAGTATGTGAGTGTTAAATAATTAACTTATTTTTTTGAAATTATTTCTTCTTTAAATAAATAGAAAATGTTTACATATAAAAAGACTTTTTTCATTTTGATATACCAGTGCCTTTGATGTAAATTATACAAAAATGTGTTTGAAATAAAAAATTTAGAAGTGGTTGAATTCATCCATTTGTATTTTACTTCGTTCAACCCTGTAAATTGATGTCAAATAAACGTCAAAACTTTTTCTATATTTGATAAGATCTATAACGTACGTTACAACTTGTGGCGGATTGCCAGAAGGGTCGTCTTGGTTTGGGCCGTAAAATGGGCCGAAAAATCAAAAACTTATTAGAAAATTTTAAAAGTGGGCTGAATATTTATTTTTAACCATTTCTAGTGGATTTCGTTATAAAAACTCTTATAGATTGTGTGTATGTCGTCACTCTTTGATCTTGGGATTATTATTCTAGAATGATAATCATGGCCGGAGCTTAACCGGGCTGCGTTAGGTATAAAGTTCTCGGGGCTTTAAAGTTTGGTGATGTAAATTATTTTTATCTGTCTCTCTCTTTCATAATTATTTATACCTAAAATTTTGAAATAAATCTTTTATGAATTTAATGAATTTTTTGTTTACCTTTCTCTTTTTTGTTTTATTAGATTTATTCAAATAACTCGAATAATTAAAAATAAAAATTCAGATAATCGAAAAAAAAATACAAAAAAATCATTTCATTAAAGTCCAAATATTTTGATATCAACTTATCATCATTAAACTTCAAAAAATTTTGATAGCCAACTTATTATTTCTTCAAAAATTAAAAATTCTTTAAAAATTATTGAATATTGATCCAACGATTTTTCAATAGTTTATTTAAAAATAAATTATTTGGCATCAAAATTGGTTGACTTTTCATATAAAGTTAATGGGCGGCATCATTTTGAAAATTTGATGTTTCAATGCAACTGTTAATATTTCTCTTTACTTTTCACAATCTTTTATATCTAAATGCGGAGCTGCGAAGCATTTTCAACAAAATAATTAAAGTTTGAAAAAATTAATTCTTTATCTCTCTCATAATGTTTAATATCTGTAATATTGCAAAATGAACCGTATCGAAAACTGTTCCAAATGATTCTTAAGAATGTTTTTATGAAATTAACACAAAAATTTGCAAGAAAAAAAATTTATATTTCAAAATTGGAGAAAATTGAAAAACAGAATAGGAGATTTTTTTCCATTTCAAACTCAGCGTATTTGATCAGCAAAAAAAAATCTCTTCAGGGAAAATATTTGGGCCGTCTGCCAGGGCCGAAATTAATTGCCAATCCGCCCCTGCTTACAAGCCCATAGAAAATTATGAAATTTACTTACATGATATTTTACATTCTCAAAAATAAAAAAAAAACACCAAATTTGTGTTGGTAACACAGAGTTTTCAATACGATAATACAGATCAAATCTTTTTAATTTCACATCTCAAAACATCTCACATCTTATACTTGCAAAAACTCTATAATTACTACATGTTTGGACGTCCTTTCAGATTTTCATGAAAACGTCTCTGCATACTTGCACACTCTCTAATTACACACATCCATTTTTGCTACATCATTTTCTAATAAAAATCATCTCCTTATTTGCACCATACAACATTTTGTTTACCACACATCTGAAAATTTGTACGTGTTAGTGTGTAAATATGCATAAACGCTTTGTAATGTATGAAAAAGTATTCAACAGGTTCTGAAAATGTCGAACAAAAATATTAAGAATTTCATCAAGCGGAAAAACGAAATTAATAAATAGTTTATTTAATTCTTATCAAATAATACGCTCATTATAAAAAAAAACAAGATGTTCCACAGGAGGTTTTTTTATTTTTCAATAACTTAAAGACATTTTTTCCATTAAAATCATGTATTTTTTTTGTAATATTTTCATGTTCAAATTGCAATTTTAATTCAAATGAAGTACCAATATGAACTGTTTATGTTATAAAAGCTCCTTATACGAGATAAAAAAATAATTTAATTAAATTTAAAATCAAGTAAACTTAGTAAAAGAAATATACCGGTCATTTTTTTAAACGTCAAACTTCCTATACTTGCACAATTTTTATTTGTTAAAATATTTTTGGTACCTTGAGACGTGCAATTATAGAGATTTAACCTATACTAATTATGTCCATGTTTAAGCTGTTTAAAATCAAGATTCATACATGTTACGATGATTTCTGATAGTTGGTAATTTTGATAAATGCAAAAAAAATTAATTATGTTACAAGAGTTGGATAAGAGATATCAGCGTTCCTCAATAACATTAAAAGCTGTTGAATTAAATAATAAAAGTTTCAACAGTTGAAACAACTGTCAAAATTTATGTAGGCGTATACGTGGTTTAATTTAATTAATTTTTTAAACGATTAAGCTACGTTTTCGCCGTTGAAACTATTGAATTCTCGTTGAAAGTCAATTTAAAGTATTTTATATATCATTATTAAATTTGTTTGACAACTTAATTCAAAATAAATAGATAGTTTTATTTATATTTCATAAATAAAACATAATTTTTCTTATAACATGAAAAAAATTTAAAAAAAATTAAATAACTATTTCACGAGAATTAAATGACGCACTCACTAAATAAAGATTTAAGCAGTTTTAATTCAACAACTTTTACCTCTTATTGAGGAACACAATCATTTCATGTTCATTTATGTATATGACCTGCATTAAAGTTGTCCAGTTTTTTGAGCTGAAAACTTTGGTGTACAAAATGTTTACGTACAGCTGAAAAAGTCTATAGGGTTGTGCAGTAGGTCCTTTTTTTGTATGAGAACCCCAATTTTATTCGAGTGTGGGACCATCTACGTCAAAAATGATGAATATTTGCAGAAGAAACTAGAGGTCTATTTAGAACGTCAACATATAACTGTATCAAAGAAATAAAGCAAAAACGTATGTGAATATATTTTATAGGTAACGTTTGCTAAGTTATTTAACTAATAATTCTTTATTTTATATGTTAATATTCTGACCAAGCATTGCTTTTTAACGATAAAAATTAATATTATGAAATATTTTCCTGAATTAAATTGTTAAGGAGATAAACTTTAATTACGTTAAAGAGTTAAAATAGTTTAAAAATAATAAATAATAAGTTATGAAATTCAGGAAATTAAAATGTCAAAATTTGCGCAATCGAACCAGCTTTCAAAAAATCTTACCTAGAAATTTTTGTCCGATATCTCGTATACGAGAAAATGAGGAATTTCCATCGAATTTTCCGACCGTGAAAATTTTTTCCAAAGAAAATTTTCGTATAATTTTTTTAAAAAGATTAAACATTTTCTTTCAAATTTGCTGATTATCAATTTCAAAAACACAAGTTTTCGAAAAGTGAACTCAAAAACATAAAACAAGCAAAAAAATTAGAATCTGAAACTTGTAGTTTTTGTTCTAATCAATAGCAACATTTTCATTAATTTTTAACAAGACACTCATGATTTTTGAATTGATTTTTGATTGAATTTTTTCGCTTGCTTTATGTTTTTGAATTCACTTTTCGAAAAATTGTGTTTTTGAAGTTGATAAATTTCAGAGGAAAAGAGAACTTCATAAGATTTGGAATGTGATTTTTTTACTAAATAAAAACTGAAAAGTCAAGTTAAAACTTTACAAATTTTGAACAATAATATTGAATGACGACCGAACGTGCGAAACATTCTAACGGTTATTTCAAAACATTTATTCTAGTTATTGTTCCCGTAAATAAACTTCAGTTTGCAGATTCTTTAACTCTTTGACGCTTCGTGGTGCATATCTATACCATCACTTAAATAGTAAAATTTTTTATAAAAAATAATTGGAAATTGTTTGCAACTTAGAAATTAAAGAAAAAGTAAATCATGAAATTTGTTATTCACATACAGCGTTTTTGTACGAATTTGAATGAGACATTTGCCTCTCCTGAAAATTGTTTATCTCACTCATTCTTCTTAATAAAAATTTTGTTTCTTCTACTTAATCTTCAACTCGTAGAACAAAATTTTTATAAATTCCCATTGGTTAAGGCTTGGCCGTCAAAGAGTTAAATAGCTGCTTATTTTAAATGTTTTAAAAGGATAAATAGCAGATGATAGTAAGTTTATTGTTTGAATAAACTGTAAGAATAATATCGTTTAACTTTTTTTTATTTTTCTTTTCATTAATGGAAACTTTGTTTTATATAGGTCGCCGTGGTCGTTTGCCTTCGAAATCAAAACCTCCATATAAGTGTCCACGTAGTCCCCCAATTTCACTTATTACATCATTAGTTAGAGCTTATGTTGACACAATACCAGATATGACAAGCTTAAATTACATGTATTTTAATAATCAAAAAGAAAGCTTTTGTGAATCAGAACAAGTTCAACAATTTTACAATATATTAACCACTAGTATCAATGTTATAAAACAAATGGCTGATAAAATTCCAGGTTTTTTGGATTTTACATTAGCAGATCAAGAAATATTATTTCAGTCTGCAGCATTAGAATTGTTTGTTCTTCGCCTTTCATATAGGCTGAAAAGTACAGATTCAAAGTTGATATTCTGTAATGGAACGGTGTTACAAAGAAATCAGTGTCAAAGATCGTTCGGTGATTGGCTATCAGCTATAGTTGAGTTTAGTAAAAATCTTCATGATATGCAAATCGACATTTCTTCATTTTCTTGCCTTTGTGCTCTTGTATTAATTACAGGTAAGCTAAATACGCATAAGTAAATGAAAAAATATAATAATTTTTATCATAGATCGGTTTGGTATACAGGAATTAAAGAAGGTGGAGCTCTTACAACAGAAAATAGTCAGTAGTTTAAGAGACCATATAACGAAAAATGATAATGTACAAAATAAATCGTATTATCTTAGTAAACTATTAGGAAAACTTTCCGAACTTCGTACACTAAGTGTTCAAGGTTTGCAAAGAATCTTTTATTTAAAATTGGAAGATCTTGTTTCTACACCACCAATTATAGAACATATGTTTTTAGCTTCTTTACCATATTAATGCAACAAAATAAATGTTTATTAATTTAAAAGTACTACTACTAAGAAAACTGTTGTTAATTGAACCGGATCGAATTATTTCAAAACGATTCATATGAATCAGTCAGGTAAGATGATAGACTACCAATTTACTACCAGCTATTTTCGTATACTAGCCGATTTTGAAAGCTAAGCCGATATTGATTATGGGAGATAGGAGTTGATTAAAGGAGTCGTTTGTGGGGCACATTCACGGATCTTCTAGTTTGCTACTATCGAAAAAAATAAATAAATTTGAAAAATTGAATGATACCAATACACTTTTTTGTGCGACGGGAATTTTCAAAAGAAAAAAATAGAATTTTAAAACAAATTTTTCCGTTTATGAGTAAAAAAATCATGTTTTTGTACGTTTTTGGTAAAAGTGACCTGAGGCAAAGTTGTAGAGAATATTTTGGGCTACAATTTTGTTTAAATGACCAAGTCAATATTTCAAGTACTAAGAGGCCAAAAATGGCAAAATAGATAATTTTGAGCTCATTTTTCGGTTTCCGAGTAAAAAATCATGTTTTCGTATGTTTTAAGTAAAAGTGATCTGAAGCAAAGTTGTAGAGAATATTTCGGGCTACAATTTTGCTTAAATAACCAAGTCAATATTTTAAGTATTAGAAGGCCCAAAATTACAAAATACACAATTTCTGCCATTTTTTTTCAAAAAATACATGCAATTGACCAAATAATTAAATATGTTGTGTCTGAATTTTTGATACAACATACAAACATATATTTGATTGATTGTAGTCTGGAAAGGTGAAGAAAATTTTCGTCAAAATAATTATATGAAAAAAGCCAGATGAAGAAGTTATTAACTTTTAAAATAAACTTTTATAAAAAAAACTAAAAGCTTACTAGAAAGGAAAAATAAGAAGGTTTGAGAAAAAAATTTTTTTTTAGAAGTTGAATTTTCACATCGAAATTTTTGAGAAAATTTTTCCATTGCAAGAACCTTAATCCGAGTGTATTAATCAGAAACATTCTAAAAATTTCTAGGACCACAATTAATCTTTAATACTCAAAATTTAACGTTTTGAAAATGTTGTAAAAGGATTCAATGATTCTCAAAACCTTCTGGTTTTTTCCATTTTAGTTAGTTTCTATCTTTATAGAAAAGTGTATTTCAAAAGTTAGGCTGTTCCATTTTTTGTTACTAGTCTCCTCCTTCTTTTTTATTTCACAATTAATTTATCATTTTTTTTACAAGCCTATATTGTAGTCTCTACTATAATTTTCCAGCCTCTGTAGTTTCCAAGGACTTGATTTAACTTATTAACCGCCTCTCCTAGAAATATTGAGTTTAGAGCAAAACTTTCTTCTAGGATTTGTTCTTAACTAGCCCGACATCTTTAAAACATGTCTTATTATTTATATTGAAAATTGGAAGAAAATATTCTCAAAACTTCTAGGAGAAATTAGGCTCCAAAGTTACTGGTCGAAAAATCGACCAGTGGCGGTTAATGGGTTAACCCTTATATAATGTTCTAGACTCATTGAGTATGAAAGTGTTTATGAATCAAAAAATATAGGGTGACCAGGTAGGATTTTCAAATTTTCATCGTATGATTCTGAAAAACACATCCTATATCTAAATCCAACGGTGAAAGTTTTTTCTGAAACAACACACATTTTCATTAACATTACATATCTCTTAAAGAGATGTGTTTATGTATTTTCTCTCATCTGAAAATTATCAACTTCAAAAATTAAAAGTTTTTTAAAAAGTGAACTCAAGTTGATAAATTTCAAATGAAAAGAGAATTTCTTTAGTTATCCGACCTTAGTTTAATCAAACAATAAATTAATTTTTTTTATAAACTGAAGATTGAAAATCAAAAACGTCTACATCTACACTGTAAGTTGAAAACACCCAGCATTATATGTATAGACTAAAAGTAAGCCCATAATATTGGAATTTTTTATCCGACTTAACAGGAAATGCATTAAAAATTGCATGTATCAAACGCCCTTTCAGAGTCAATCAAAGATCTCCGTCAGTGGACCAAATCAATTTTTACTTCGGTCGTTTTCAACTGACAAAACTGTCAGAAAGTTAAAAAAAAATGATGGGACTCGTTTCATTGATAATTAAGTTTTAATTTTAATAATTATAAATCAATTAATGGCTAAATGTTTAAAAAAAACCGGAAAAAATAACACCATTTTGAAAATAACGACCATTTTGAAAATAACCACCATTTTGGAAAATTTTCGCCATTTTGAAAATATTTGAATGACATCTATGACAAATATTACTCATTTTTTCATATCGGCTTGCATCAATTTCTTGTAATTTGTATCAAAAATTTACAATTTTCGCTCTAAAACTCAAATGTTTTTACAAAAATTAAAATGTTGTATAAGATTCTTAAAGATGTTTTTCTAATTTTTTCTACGACAAATATTTATCAAAATATCACATTTCAAAAAATGAAAATTCTGTAGGTACAAAGTTCAAAAACTTGCCGTAGACTTGCCGTAGAGTTGCCGTACAGTTGCCGTATACGGCAACAACTTGCTGTATACGGCAAGTTTTACGGCAACTTTTGTTTTTACCGTATAAGTAGATAAAAAATGGAACAATTTGGATGTTATGGAAATTTAATGAACTATACTGCCGTTGCAGGTAAGAACGACGCACCTACAAAATCTACAAACTGAGATACAGTAAAAATTCCAATAAAGGATATGAAATTTTAAAATATCTGTCTCTTGCTGAGAATAAATATTCTCAATAAGGACATCCCCTATATGTTAACAAAACAATAAAATTGCATCCGACTTTTTAACTAATGCGATAAATTTAAACAAAAAACAAAAAAATATCGAATTTAAATACACATAAATTAAAATAACTCCAATTTGAATTGGTGAAGAGTAAATTATTGCTATCGAAATAAATCTGAAAATGGATACAAATGAAAATTTTTTAATATCTGGATAATGGAATGAGTTATCTTCCTTCATAATCGTAAATTCGTAGAATAATTTTTAAGAGTGAATACCAGAATTCGACATTATGAAAGGAATATGCGAGGTTACAGGAATTCGAACAATTTAATGACTAAGAATGTCGAGAAACCCTTGATGAACTAAGAAAAAGTGATATTAATGATATTATCATGAAAAAAATGATGATACATCGTTTGGGTTAAATTCAGAGCATGGAGATTCAAGAAATGAGTCGTGGGAAGTCATTCATGGGCCTTTGAAATTCATTATTGTCATAGTTATAGACGAAAAAGAATATAGTTCCATAAAAAGCTCATTAGAGCATTTAATTGATTTTTTTTACAAATTAGTGACGCAAAAATGGAAAAATTATTGTCAAATGAAAATAATAAAAATTTCCCGTGAAATAAATAATGTTTTGTTACAAATTATTCCTTAAATATGAAAGTAAAATAATTTGAACATTATAACAGACAATTTTAAAATTTCCTTATTGAGAATATGTCCTTGTTGAGTAGTTATCGCTGATTAGAATTTTTACTGTATTTACAGTTTTGTATTTTTGATCAGTTTCTGCTCTGTAGCTCAAGTTCTATTTTATATTTTTGGAAATCAATGGTTGTATACTAAAGGTAGCCACATTCTTTAAATCTTGTGAAATTTTTTTTTTCATTTTTATGAGCCTTATTAGGCTTATATTGAAAAAGTCGTTCTTGCCTGCAATATTTTCGTAAAAATGTATTTTTTGCAATAAATTTTTTGAATTTTTCATATGAACGCTCTTTTTGTGATTTGTAAGCAATTTAAATCACTCATGTATGCAATTTGAACGCTCTAGCAATAATTTAAATTTTTTAATACTTAAATTGAAAACAGTTATTTTTAATGAAGCATCAATATGAAGAGACAAACACTTCTAACAGATTTATTTGCAAAAAAACCCAGATTAAACCTTGAAAATGATACACTAGACGTTCAAAAAGAGCATGCTTTAGTTATTCCAGAAAAAAGTAATGAAGAATCCATAGTAAATATTGAAGAGTCTACTCATGGAAATAATGTCACAGAAGAAGAAATGATTTTAAATAATTTATCGCAAATCACATTCAATGCACCGAGTCAAAGTGACGAAAATAAAAGTGACGTTTGCAATGAAAGTTTTTCGTTGTCTATTTGGAGCAAAAACCAGCAAAATGATTTTCTTCACAAATATTCTTGGTTAGAAATAAGAGCTAATGATAGATTCGGCTGCAATGTATGCGCTAAAGTTAAGACTTTGAACACTCAACAAGTGCAATCAATTCATGTTTCTGAGACTTTTTCCAAATATGCAGTAACTTTCACAGGTTTCAGTAGAGATGTTCAACTAGCTAGTGTGAGAAAGAAGTTAAATGAACACAATTCTTCTAAAGCTCATTCATTGTGCGTTTTAATACTTAATCAATCGTCGTCGAAGGAAATTGAACATGCTATTGACCGCTCAAACAAACAATATTTCGAATCCACTTCTAAACTGTTTCGTACAATTTATTATCTTGTAAAGCAAAACCGTCCTCTATCAGATTTAGAAGAATTAATTAAATTGCAAGAACTAAACGGTGTTGATTTAGGACATTCTCTGCACTCTCGACAAACTGGAACAAAAATCGTTGAATTTTTGTCACGCACTTTCAGAAAAAAGATATACAACTATATTATTGAACAAAAGTCTCGTATTTCAATCATGATTGATGAAGCAACCACAGTTTCATCAAAAGCGGTGTTGATTGTATTTTTAAAATGTGCGATTAATAATGAGTCCACCACAATTTTTCTTGATTTGATATAGCTAGAAAAAAAAAGATTCCGATACAATTTATAAACAATTGATTGATTGTTTGGGCAAACATGGGTTCACAATGGATTATTTGAAAAGTTACTTAATTGGATTTTGTAGTGACGGCGCTTCAGTAATGCTTGTAAAGTACTCCGGAGTCGCTAGTAAATTCAAAAAAGATTTTTCGAACATAATTCTGTGGCATTGTATGGCTCATCGTGTACAGTTAGCTTTAGAAGACGCTATTAAAGACGTGCAAGGAATAAATACCTTTCAGAAATTTCTTGATCACTTGTATGCATTTTATCATCGGTCCCCCAAAAGACAATCTGAATTAGAGAAGGCTGGCAAAGATATGGAAATTTTAATCCAACAAATGGGCAGGGTTTTTGGACCAAGATGGGCTGCATATAGTGCTAAAACTTGTGTGGCCGTCCTAAATAATTATTCAGCTTTAATTAAACATTTGGGATCTATCACTGGACCACAAACATCTGCTTTAGTTGGCATGCTTCGCAAAAAGAGTTTTTTAATTAATCTTTCCTTGATGGCTGATATATTGGGTGAGCTTAAATTATTATCTGAGGCCTTGCAAAAGAATAATATATCAATTGTTGATGCCGATTATTACATCAACAGAACGATCAATTGCCTGTTGCATTTAAAAAATAATCAAGGCAAATATAAATCAGCAGCAAACAATCAGAAGCTTTTGGAGTCATCGTGTTTTGCTCAAACAAATGACCACCTTTTTGATAAATCCAAATTAATCGACGGTACTATTAAATCTTTGAAATTACGTATGTTTAGCAATGGTCTGAATGATAAATCATACACAAATTTGCTTGATATTTTTATGATTCTTGATGAAACTAAACTTCCAACAGACGTTGCAAATCCTTGGAAAAAAGGAGAGGAAAAGTTAGAAGAATTGTCGAAAATTTTGAGATTAAAAATTGAAATCAATGATTTCCGTGACTTTATTGATAAAAGGGAAACTGGCGAAACGATAAAACTGGCTAAAAACTACATGAATGTCATTGCCGTTAATTTGGCCCAATGTGAACGAGGATTTAGCCAGTTGAATCTTATCTGTGATAAAAATAGAAATCGTTTGGGTATTGAAACCATTCGTGATTTATTGGCGATTAAACTTTTGGGAAAACCTTTAAATTCAATTTTTGAGAGAAGGGCACAGAACAGCAGATTCTCGTCAAAGCATTCACACCAAACCATCAGAGTTCGACAGTAAAGATGAAGATAATCATGTATTTTGGAAAATATTGTAATATTCACTAATAAATAATATTTTGGATTGCATTAAATCTTTATTTCTTACTATTTAAAAAAAAATTGTTGAAGCGAACCGGTACTCCCGATTTTTACGTCACATCGCTGACCATATTAAAGGTACTTTTATGAATCATATATTGTTCCAATGCCAATACGGTAAAGCAATAAAATTTGCTTCAAAAATTTTTGTTTTTTTGTTCTACGTATTACTTCTAGGTGTTCTATGGACCGAACTTCAAAAAAAAAAAAAAATTAAAAACAAGAATATTCTTAATTATTTTTATTTATTTATTAAGCTGAGCAATTTTGAGTTTTATGTTTTTTAAAATCAGAATTTTGGAAGCTGGAAGTTGCTTTCAAAAGCAATTGATGGATCCACATTTCTCTATGTCTACATTATTTTTTTTTCATAGATTTTTGCTAATTTTTATTTCTGACAAAGTTCGATTAGAGTTCAAATAAAAAAGTTACGCCAGGTTTAATTTTAAAATGTTTTGGATCCAAAACAAAGATTACACATGTGTTAAGAAATAAAAGAGAAAATTGTTATGTTATGATATCGTACTAGCCAGAAATCGCAGATATCCAAGATCACCTCAGCCACTTTATATCTTTGGGCTTTTTGTAATCCACATACATCATTTTATATGTACTAGTGTTGTCTTATCCTAATCAATGTGAATATTGTCTTTTCTCAAATAGTAAGAGTACTATGAATGATTCAGACATATGACAATCTTATGTAGCGTAATTTTGGTAGGTGGTTACCCATCCAACAACGAGCACCATTCACAGCTGCTTAACCAGTCGAACGAACGATTGTATCCTAAACTACTGTACCAACGGTACGCTCAATCATAATCATCAATGAACATATTTTTTTTAAAATTACTCATTAACCGCCGCTCCTAAGATATTGATAAAAAGTTCTTCTATGATTTATTCTTCAGATTAAAATGAAAACTTTGCTTTCCAGTGAACATTTTAGATTTCATATAAAAATTTTACAGGAGAGCCAAAACAAAATACGTATAAGTGCTATACAAACCTCGATAGAAACCATGTACGAGAGAGAAAAAAACACGACTTTCCTTGAAAGTTTAGCTTATTTATTAGTTTGCTATAAAATATCTTAAATTAAGAGTCTAAGGGTCTTCCAATTTCATTTGGTGTTTCTTGCCACATTTTAAAAAAAAACCATAAGGGATGGGTGTGTATATATTTCTCTCAAAAATTTTTTAAAGCATGAAACAAAGTTATATTAAAAGTATTTATAATTTATTTTGTAATTATTAGTTTGCAGTACGTTTATTAGTGGTTTTTTACCATACTGAATAACTTTATTTTCTTTTTTACAATCTTCTCATAGAAGAAGACTTGAGAGGACAGCAAATTCGCCAATATTTTGGCCAACGAAACATATTTTCAAATATCCTTTGATATTTTTCTTTTCTGCAAAATATTGGAAATTTTTTCAAAATGATCCCAAATAATAATCACAATAACTCTGCAGAATGGAAAACTAACACCGAACATATGCATTCATACACGTTTGACACTTAAAAAAACAAAAATGTATTTCTCGTAAAAATGAAACATAGTTTTGAAACAAATTGATATCAAATAAGTGTTTTATTTCAAAAAATTTAAAATCAATTAAAAATTTATTTTTTACAGATTTTAATAAAATTTACAATAATACACTCTTGATCGTCGTTTAAGAACAAAACTCAGGACAAAATGTTCGTTATCTAGTAGTCGATAACCATCGATTACGAACTGTCAAACTGATGTAAACAAAAAGACAAATTTTTCATCAATTTATTTAAAATTTATTTTATCATTAATTTAAAGTTTATATGATACAATTATAAGATAATGTTAGATTTATAATTTAATGAAATAACAAAATGAATAAACCAGTCGATTAAACAAAAAAAAATGAAGAACCTGATTATTCAGAAAATGGTGAAGAGTGTGTTCTAGAAGTCGTATTTGAGAAATATTTGTCTGAATATGTTTTGGAAACAACAGAAAAATATCTTTTATAATCGTATATAACATTTTAATTTAGAAAAAAATGAGTTTTAGAGTGAAAATTCTTAATTTTTCATAAAAATTATCCAATTATCTATTATCCAAAAACAATATGGTTAAACACTCATGCTTTTGGTGATTCATACAGGTGTCTTGCAATACTCAAATGTTTGGTTTGCATCAATTGCTTATGATTTGTATGAAAAATTAAAAATTTTCGCTCTAAAACTCAATTTTTTTTACAAAAATTAAAATGTTGAAAAAGATTCTTAACCCTTGGAGATCCCTAAGAAAAAGTTACGTTCGGGTCCCTAGGGTGACAAAACAGACAATGTGATGTATGAAAAAAATGTACCTCTGAATAAGAACTACAATTTTTCTGAACAAAGTATACCCGAAATCCCTACGAAACTCATGAGATAAAAACTTCATAAGAAAAATGACCGCAAAATACGGGTTTTCTTCAAATTTCAATGTTTTTGCATGCAAAACTATATTTTTGCACTACATTGTTAATTGACTCCTGAGAAGAATTTTTAGCTATAATCAATACCTACATTTTTGCTGAATATAGTGTACATTGGAATCAAATATTTTCTTATGAAAACTCAATTTTTAAGTAGAAGAGTATTTCAGAAACAAGGAAATAAAAGGGAAAAACACAAAAATCGCTCTAACTTTTTTTTTGCCAATGCAGGATTTTAATATTTTGGATTATGAACCTCCTCGACATGCCTGACAATGCTGCATTTACAGTTTTTATGGTGGGCGCTAAAAGTATTCTGGCGAACCGTGGTGTTGGATGATCATTATTTTGCAGAGTCTATAATCGTGATCTTTATCATAAAAGCAAACATTCATTTATTTACAACTCTGGAAAAAAGAAATAAGAGAATGATTTTCCTGAAAAAGTGTTTTTTTAGTTTGAAAGTGCACTGGATTTTGTCTGTCATGTGATAATAAATTTTGAATCACATTTGAACAAAAAGGTTTGAAAGTGCAGGGGGGAAATTCAATGAAAGCAAGTATTAAATAGATTAAAAGGAAATATTTAATATACAAAAAGGAAATGTGCTTTTTATGAAATGGACCATTTATCAACTTGTCATTATTTTAATAAAATTTCAATTAAAATTTGAAATTCATTTCAATTTCTCTTATCTGCTTATCATTTTTGTAACATAATTTGAAAAGAAATGTGAGGTGTGTTAGAAAAAAATTCATTTAAAGATTATTTCTAATGAAAATTAACGGTCAATTAATGAAAATACCTTCGCCTTATCATAATCGTTAGTAAAAAAATGAACTTAATTTAAAAAAAAAATAATTTATTTAGATTAAATTTTCATAAATTTAGGATTAAAATATCACTATTTCCCTTTTCCTCTAAGAAAAAAACATTCCCCTTACATTTTTTTTTTCAATAAAACACAAAAAAGAGCACAGCATCAGATCAAACAAACACAAACAAAAAACCATTGCCAATCCATTTAATACATTGTCTGATATTTAATAGAAATTCTAAATTACCTTAAAATGTTACACTGCCGCCCTCTAAATACCACCATCATCTATTCCATGGTATATGATGACATTAAACTGCCTCCTGTGTGTGTGTGTGCGTCTTTCATTGTAAATTGTCTGTATTTAATTTAATTTTAACTTTTAAAAGCGATACATTTCAATTTTATTTTACTAAATTCTAAATAGATTGAACTAAGGGATCGTGAAAACAGAAATAGGACGAACTACTAAGCAGAAAAAAAGAGTGAATTCAATTATTGTTCTTTTTTCTGTTTCATTGTTGTGTCATGCAATTTTACGTTTATCATTATTCCACTATGTAATAATAAAATTCGGGAAGAGGAGTTACTTTGTCATTTTATTGTCATGTCGTTTTTATGAAGGTGATTATTATTAAATTGGATCAAATCATCAAATGAAAGGGAATGAAATTGACTTTATCCTGGATATTTGTATTAATTTAAAGGAATATTTCACTTTTTTTGAATTTCATAAGAATTTTACTGTTACCTGTCCATTTACTGCCCAAAAAATGATAAAACAGGTATTTTTGACCTCATTTTGTATCAAAATGGTATAAAATTCTTATCAAATAAGACACAGACTCATCTTTAAATACAAAAATGATAAATATTCCATCTTTTGTCTTACCTTACAAACTTTACTCACATATATTTACTTAGTATATCATTCATAAAGCATTCAAATGATGATCCATTTATGTTACGTCTTATCACTTGCTTCAGATTAGCACACTCTCACAATAATTGTATCACACACCAAATATTTACTATTTCAATATTAATATATGTCACTTTCAGAGTTAAAATACTTAGTTTCAAAATCTGTATTGTCTTTGTCGTGTGTCATTCATTTGTTTGATAAATTGTTTACTTACCTGACTAACTGACTTGTGTGTGAATTATAGAAATATGCAGATTAAAATTTCAATGCTATTTTCCTTTTATCATGAAGAAAGTCAAGTTACAGGAATTCATTCTGTTTGATGATGAGTAATTTAAGGTATTTGCGTAGAAAAACACGTTACGGAAGCAATTTTTGCTATCATTGTTAAAATATTTTTGTTTCATTGAAAGAAAATGAGCGCACTTTGTGTTAATGAGTTTAATTAAATGCCGTTTAAAGAGGTGAATGTTACAATGCAATGGATAAATATTTGAGTCTGCTCATTTTATCTCAAGTAAATGCAATTATGAGATCCAAGTTCAAATCATTCCCTTATGAAATTCATCGGATTACATTTTTAAAACCGTTTAATTGTCAAAATTTCTCATTTATCCATATTCTAAAAGTCATAAGATAAATAAATTGCATTTAGGTTAAATTTTCGGTTAGATAATGATAATTTATGTTTATTTTATAATTTATTTATTTAATTGCTGCAATTCTATTTGATAATTTTTACAATCAAATTTCAATAAATTATAAATTTAATCGAATTGTCTCATTTCCAAAACAAAAAAAAAAACAAACATTATGAGGAATGAGATGATGATAAAATTAAATTTAAAATGTAGTTTTGTTTTGTTTAACTTTAAATTTAATTAAAAACTCTTTTTACTTACACTGTAAGCTGAAAACGCCCCGCAGTACAAAGTGATTTGGTCCGCAGATGGAGATCTTTGATTGACGCTTACACAACGTTTGATGAATAAATTTTTAGCCAAGCGCCAAATGCGTCAAATTCAATAAATACGACAAACGTTTAAAATGCCAAACGCTAATTGCACAAAATTTGCCAAACGCCAAATGCCAATTGTGCTAGACGCCAAATGCCAATTGTGCTAAACGCCAAATGCGTCAAACGCTTAAAATGCTAAACGCCAAATTCATTAAATACGTCAAACGTTTAAAATGCCAAACGCAAATTGCACAAAATTTGCCAAACGCCAATTGCGCTAAACGCCAAATACGTCAAACGTTTAAAATGCCAAACGCAAATTGCACAAAATTTGCCAAACGCCAAATGCCAATTGTGCTAAACGCCAAATACGTCAAACGTTTAATATGCCAAACGCCAATTGCACAAAATTTGCCAAACGCCAATTGCGCTAAACGCCAAATACGTCAAACGTTTAAAATGCCAAGCGCCAAATGCGTAAAATTCACTAAATACGTCAAACGTTTAAAATGCCAAACGCCAATTGCACAAAATTTGCCAAATGCAACATTCGCCAGATGCAAAATTCGCCAAAATGAAAAATGATTTGGCAAGTGACCTGACTACCCCCTGCGCACTCTTACATTCCACGCTTATTATGTGAGGCGGTTTGCAAGGTGTTTTCAAATTACAGTGTAAGCCAATCAAAGATTAAGACCGGAAATGACTCTCAAATACCTGAATAACGTAAAAGTTACAATGAAACCAAATATTTGTCACCTTTTTGATGTCTCATCAAATTTTTAAACCTTTTGTATGTCTTTTGAACTTTCATTTCCTTTTTTTCTATAATTCATTTGAATTTGAATTTAATTTTAATTCAATTTTTTATGTATTTTTTTTTAATCAAATAGTCAAATAAACATATAATAAAAATTGGCCTGAAATTTTCTCCTTGATCCATAAATCACTGACAATTTAATTGTGTTTAAAATCAATTTCACTTTAAAAGGAAACGAAACCCATAAAATTCTTAATTTTATAAGGGAATTGTAATATGTTGTCAATAATTGTATTAAATTTATATTGGCTCAATTTGTTGCAGACCGTATTGTGTTCTTTTATTTGAAGTTTTGTAAGGAGTAACATTTAAAAAGGAGAAAAAAAATTGAATGTGTTTATAAATTTCAATTGTATCAACTTCCGTCCCTTCCTCTTTCTTTTATTTTCAATACAAAGCATATTATTAGGTCGATTATCATCTATTTGGTTAAATTATTTTATGATTATTAAATTTTTTTTAAGTCAGTTTACAATGAGAGACGAAAAATTTTACCTAGAAAATGAAATTAAATCTGCTACTTTATGACCTTGAATTCGGAGGTAAGATTTAAAAATATTTGTATAATAATTTTGAACAGATGGTGAATGTTCTTACAAATCCAATATTTGTTCAATTAATTTAAACTAAGACTTATTTTCTGAAAATATTTCCATGAACGAATTTTAAATGAAATATTGATAAAATTTTAAAGATTTATCAAATTTACTTGTAAAATCATTTAAAGTGATATTTCATCATCATTACAAGGAAAAAAAAATCGATTTACCCATTTACCTACTTAAATCTAAAATGTAAATACATCTAATATTGAATATCAGACAGATACATCTCAGAGTGGTATCATATAAAATTACCATATCCCATTTAAGATACGTCCTTAAATATTTTACGCAAAAAAAGGAGAAATTCCATCCTTTATGTTGTAATTCTCGTAATTCCTTACATACCAAAATACAAGACAAATGTGTTTAAAGCATATTTGAAGCAAAGTAGACATGTAAATGCAACAAGGATATGCTCCAAGTCGATATGATACACTGTGAACTGAAATCTGCTTGGAATAGTCTTGTTAAAATGAAATAAAACGATAAATTTGTATGACTTTTAAATGTGTGTGTGTAATTTTTTTTTTTTCATAGGAAGTTAATTTTATCGATATGATACACATTTTTATGTTTCCTTCTTTGAAAGTTAAAGCAGAGAACAAGAATTTAACGTTAAATACATAGTAAAGGGCACCCAATAAGGACATGAAATGAAATATGATGCCCAATTCATTTTTTTTCCTATTTTAAGCATAAAAAATCGATTTTTATCTGTCGATGCAAGGATTCGAGTTAAATTTACAAAAATAAAAATATAAGAACGTTTCTTGCTGTTTTACTTTTTTTCTCAATGAAATTCAAAACTCAAAACAAGAAGCTCTTCTTTGTTGTATGTCACAGCACGAAGATGTTCATTTCGAATCAATTAGCTTTTATCTTAGAAACTTAAAGAAATCTTTCAAGGTGCAATTTTTTATTTTTACATATTTTGACTTTAAAAGTAAATAAATAAAAATAAATCAAAGTAATGCACAAATTCATCAGTTTTAAAAAAAATACAATTGAATAGAACAAGTAAAAATATTGAAAGTGCTTCCTTTTGTTTGAATTTGCTACCTTTACATACCTTTCTACAAAAAAGATTTATTGTCTCTATTTGTGTTTGGATCAGTGTGAATATGATTTGTATTTACAATAATTGCAATAAGATGAACAAAGAATGATAATAGCAAAAAAGAACAGTAAATTGAAAAGAAAAGTGAAAATCAGTTGAGCAGAACGAATTTTATTTGAACAGAAGACGATGCCGACCAAATCAATACAATTTCGACCGAAACATGAACATGAAATTCAATACGAACTGTATTTTTTTTATATTTCGTTTTTAATTTTAAAAATCATTGATTTCTTGTGCACTTACTTCATTTCAATTCTTACTTCAAACAAATACTGCTCATTTTATTTGGTTTTTGGGGTCTTTAGGTCACAGATAGATGATCATTGATCATGATTTATTTGAAAATTTAAATTCCAAATTCTACAGTTATTTTATTTTTTACTAGTATGCGGTAGATCGAAATAGTTCTTTAAACGTATTTTTAAGCAAAGTCTGTTAATTAATGTAAATTTTTTTCATAGTTAATTAATTTAAATAGCGCCAGATATGGTGTCATTTTCACCGCCCATAAAAAGATTTCTTTTTTTATGTTGCTTTGAGTATTTTTTTCTATCCATGATCGAATATCAGTCAAGCGTGATCTATTACTTTTTGTTTTGAGTTAAAAGCGTTCGTTTTTGATCATTTCATCCAAAGATAGGCATACCATTTGCGCACTTTTAGGCGGGACAATCCCGATTTTTTGTTGAATCAATGTCCCGATTCTCGATTTGTCCTACATTTGTGAAAAATACATTGAAAAATATTATTATCAGGAAAGTCCAAAAACTGACCTTAGTTTCACAAAACGTTCGCTGATGTGTATGCAGATGGGGGGCTTTTTGTGAAAATTTTATGTTTTTAGACTTTCCTGTTTCAAGAACAACAGTATGTCTGATGTCAGTCCGTATGTTTGTAAGTCCGATTCTCCGTTTGTCTGATCCATCAAATACTCCGGAATGGTCCATCGGAGACTGGTTGTCTTCTTTTTTGTTAAATAGAGCAGGATTTAAGGATGAATTTAAACTCAAAAGATTTGTAAAAAACGTTAACATCTGTAACTCCGTAGAGGTCCTTAAAAATTAAACTTAACCCATTAGATTGCTTTGAGATTGGGTCAGGTATAAGAGGCAAGGTAAAAAGGTAAAAAAAGTCAGGTTAAAAGTCGTTGATGACACCTGGAACATATCGGGAAGGGTCCAGGGGGTCCAAAAAACCCCTACCAGAGGCTGCCAAGGTCGTTGATTACTTCAGTCTAGTGGGCACCAAAGCCTGAAAACGGTCAAAAGCTGGTAAAAAATTATTTATGCAGGATGGTCGAAAATGATAGTTGTGAATTTGTACACTCATTATAAAATTATTTTCAAATAGGAATAAAAATGCTTAAATTCTTATAATAATTCTCTAGTTCTATCAATGATTTGGATGGAATCTTTTGTGCTTCGTTTACGACTAAATAAAAGTCATTTCTATCTAGTTCTTGTTTTCGCCCCCATTAAGTTTTTGTCATATGTTTGCTTGCAGGAACGTTCAGATGGTTTGGATGATTTTTTTTTGCCTCTTATACTCTTTCTTAGTATCCCACGACGGTGTTAAGCCAAATTTCTGCATGACAGAATTTGATTGTTGGTCAATTATATCACAAAGTTCCAATTTACCGATATTTACGCGATATTAGTTTATTCAACACAGAATGGTCTCCTTTAAGTTTGATTACTCGAATATCCCATGAACTTGGAAGTTTTTCAAGTTTTTTTGCCTTTTAATAAAATAAATTAAACTTACTACACTCTGGGAAAGGGTGTTCTCACTGGTTTTGGGTTGAGAGTGTAGACGATTGAGCTTAAGAGCTAGTTTTTCTCAAAATCCGATTCGGTGAAGCAAATTCGGAAGTTTGGGTTAAATATTTCCTCTACTTAAGTCTGATCAAAACACATCCAAAAACTAGTTGGTCGAAAATGATAGCTGTGCATTTACACTTTTTTTCTTACAGTTCTCAGTCTTATTTTATTATCGTTTTTTTTCATTTCATTTCATTTCAAAGCTGATTCCAAAGTGAATCGTGATTTTTTTTTCCAACTAATTAATGGTGAACTACTCAAGACAGATGTTTCGAACTTTGTTCATTAACTCATAAATACATCATATTTTTATGTGATTCTGAACACTTTTACAGATAATGATCATAATTTTAAATAATTAGAAGCTTAAAACAAAAAAAAACTAAAAAAATCATAGAAAGGTGTGTATAAAATTATGTTGGAATATAATTTACGAACGTCTATTAATCATTTTTATGATCAAATAACACATTTCACTGAAATCCTACTTTCAACTCTCATGTAGGTAGATTTAAATTCAGATTTCATGTGTGATATATCTTTGGAATGAAATGAAACCTAATTTGACGTCACGAAATACAAAAAATTTCAACGTGACACACTTTGATCAAAATTAAATCGAAATTTCAATTTAATTTGCTTGAGTAATCGAACCTTTTATTATCTCTCACGTTTTTGATACCGAATCAAATTTAATATGAAAAAAATAAGAGCAATTTTCATTGAAAGTGAACAATCACCCACATTTATTATGCTTTAATGCAACCAAAATCGATAGCATGCACATCATATACAATCAAAATTATTCCAAATTATTTATTGATGAGACCAAAAATTTTATATTTTTATTTTCATTTTCATTATTATTAGAATTGCTCACAGTGGTTTCAAAAATATTAATTCAATTTCCAATCAAAATCAATCCAAATTGTAATTGTAATTTTTCCTTTTCAATATCCATGTACACATAAATTTATTTTAATAGATAACCTGTGGTTAAAATTAAATTCATATTGAAACGTTTCCATGCATTAATGTAACTGATTAGTCTCGTTGCGAATTATGGTTTGTGCTCTCATGCAAATAATACAATAATATTAAAATTAAATTTGGTTTATGTAAAACATGTATATTTCGATTATTTGGTTTCAAGTATTAAAAGTTTTGTTATATGTATTTGACCAGAATTATATCATTCAGTTTTAGTTTTTGTTGTGTGATAAAATGTTGTGAAAATTGCATATAAAGATAACACACGTTTTTAATTCATAAAATTTTTGTTATCTAAATTTATCTATTTGAAGTTGAGTGTGTACTTCTCATGGGAATAATTTTGTGTATGAATCAACTTGAGTTTTGAATTTAAAAGAGACAGGGGTGAGTAATATTTGTATTTTATGTTATTTAGTTTAAAAAGAAAATATTTGGATGAGACAAGTCAAGAACAAATTAAGTTGATTGTATGACGTTTCCAGGAAGGAATGCAATTATTTTGAAAAAGGGCAAATTAATATGAATGTTTTTTGAATCAATATGACTCAAATGGTTTTGAGTTGAATAAGAAAAAAGAGGAAATGTTAAGGGTGCTTTTCAAGAATTATGAAATTTATCATTGTTTGCTTTGAATTAGGGTGTCTAGAATAAAATTTGAAGTTCTGAATTTTCTCATACTTTACTTTACACCTCATCCTTCCTCAGGGAGTCCAGACGGTCCTCATGTTGAGCAGAGGCCATCAACAAAATGTCGCTATCTAGAACGTCGGGTTGCAATTTGTTTCAGTTCCCCAAGGTTGTTAAATTGTGCCTCATTTGTCTCTGTAACCAAGTTGCCATCAGGGAGTGTGAAGCGTCGCCAGGTGTTCCTTGGTCGAGTTCTTCTACAGCTACTTTGTGAGTTGTATACAAGTACCTGGCGGAAAACTTCTGAAGGGTCTTTTCGTAAGGTATGCCAAATATAACCAAATTTTTTTCTATGTATCCCCATATTTAACTGGCGACGAGAAATTTCAACATGATTGTATCTTTCGATGGCTATTAATTTTTAACCGTTTTTTTTCAGGATATTACTTTTAATTTTATACATTTAAGGTAAAAGTGGCCTGAGGCAAAGTTGCAGAGAATATTTCAAGCTCCAACTTTGCTGAAGTAACAAATGACATATTTCATACAAAACAGACTCTTAAAGAGGTCATAAACTGCTAAAAGCACAATTTAGAGCACATTTCACGCTCTATCAGCAAAAAGTGAAAGGACACCCTATTTCCCATAATCAAACCACTTTTCTTCATTGTATCTTTTAAAAACGTATGATAAATTTTTGTTTGAAAGTTAAAATTTTAAATGACATGGAAGAAATATGGGTAATTGTATTGCATTGTAAATAGATGCATGTGGAAAATTATATACACATATATTTTTTAAATGAAAAAACAGAAGGGGGATTATGAAATTTTACAAGTGTTTTCCTTGTTTTCCACTCTCTTGCCTATGAACAACATCAGACAATTTAAAATATATTTTATTGCATATCCATAGACAGTCATAAAAAAATTTAAAAAAAAAAAGACAAAGAATATGGTAACCACTTTGAGTAATTAATTTGTGGGTGAGGATTATGCCAGTTTGAATTGTTATGAAAAAAAAGATAAATACTAGAATTTTAAAGTGGTTTTATGTTCTTTTTGACTTTTTAAAAGGCGTTTAATGTCAAACTTAATAGTTCATTCACTTTTATGGAGATGGAGATGAAAGTAAAGATGGTAAAGGACTCATATCATCAGTCTGGTCCATTGAGCATACCTGTTATCATTATCAAAGAGCCTTAGCTTTAATTCTTTCATTCTAAACAGTCACCACAGTTATTTAGACTTTAACTTAGTCAATAAACCGGGAAAAGGCACATTTGAGTTTGTAAAGTTTCATGGCCGAAGAGAGATTCGAACTGCTAGTCTGAAGATTGATCGTCCAATACTTTAAGAGCCCTAAGCAAGACCAGGTTGAAGGCACCTTGTGATTTTACGTCTCTGAACACTTTTTTTAATGACGACTATTGTTCAAGCAGAAGTAAACTGCACTAATAGTTTACAAATTTTATTTTAAATACATGAGCACTTCAAAATTTAACTTTATATCCCTTTTATTCAATAAAACAATGAATTTCCATTACCATACATGAATATGCAAAACATGTTGACACGATTTTCCCACAGATAGATAACTTTTTTCCTCCAAATAACATTCATGATCGTATCAAAAGCACCTCAAAACCACATTTTATTGGTAATATCATGCATCATTGACAATTATTTGACACGTTAAATATCCTGCCTTCTGTCATGGAAAATAATTTTAAATGTAATAAAACGGGGTGAATTTCATGCCTTCAATTCCGGTCTCCATTCATACATACTCACAATTTTTTTTTTAACATCCGTGTGAAATGTTTTAAAGGTAATAATCAGTCAGTCAGGGAGTTAAACACCATCCGCGTGACCATAATTAAACATTCATACATACGAATTGCGTTAATGGCTGTGAGTTGTGGGAAAGCAAATTAAAATAAAAAGCATATCACTCATGTGAATGTATAATATTTACTATTTTGTTTTAAATGCTTTAACTAATTGCAAAGTACAATAAAAAAATATTACGGAGAAAAAAAAAGTAGGTTAATGCTCAGTTAATGCATATCATGGAGCCATAAGTGAGTTATTATTTGCCTCATTGGACAATTTTGATAGATTATGACATTCATGTGAGTGTTGTAAAAGGTTTTTAAAAAAAATTTAGAAAATTTATAATTTATAGGTTGATTGCGTGACTCAATTATTGGGATTTGAATATTTAATATCTGATTTTCAAATGAAATGGGACTCATGTTACAATAATTTTAATTTGTTTCTAGGCTTTTTGATATTTAAATTAATGGGTCTCGTGATATGAAGTGATGGACATGAATTTGTGGTCCCAAGAAATATTCTTCGAACATACTCATCTTAGAATAATAAAAGTAACAATGAAACCACTTCAAAGTACCAAATCATTCACACTTCAATTTTTCCATTTGTTTTGTTTCAATTCAATAGAAATATAAAAATAAATAATTCCTCCTCTTAAATCTATAATAACAATAAAAAAGGCACGCAGCATAAGTCATTAATGCTCATAATGCACACAAACACTACCGTTCTCTTGTGATACATTTAAAATAAAGCACTTAACACCGCTCATTCTATTTTTTTTTATTGTTGTTTACATAAGTCTTGTTGCGTTTTGAAATGAAACGCGTATCAAATGAGCATTTGTGTGGAGCATGAACTTGCATAAAAATTCTTGTTTAATTTTTTATTTATTTGTTTGTTCTCTAATCCTTTCGAAAATGGTCTGGACATATGTTTTATTACATTTTTCATGCTCAATTGAACCCTCTTATAGTAGTATAAATGTGTATTGTTTACAATTCTGTCGTGTGTAATTAGTAAAACCTTTATCTAGACTTTAGTCAGCATTAAGAACAATATAATAGTTAGTCATGCTTCTGCACTTTAATTTGTGAACCATTACCGGGAATATGTATTTTTTTATATTTATTTTATTCACACAAAGGTAGAGCACCACCAAAATAACAATTATAATGCCTTACATATGTTCGTATAGTTTTTTTAAGCATGAAATATTTATTTAAGTTATTTTTTTTTCTACTCTTATTTGACCATACAATATATGTTTTTTTCTTTTATTTTTATAAATTATATTGTTAATGCCTTGTTTTGAATTTTTCTATTTTTTTTTGTTACATAAATGAGTAGGTTACACGGAAAACAGTGTAAAAATGTTAATTGTAAAAGTCTAAATTACTTAATGGCCATTAGCATAAAAAAAATTTGAATGATTTTAAATGGATTATGTAAAGTAATTTATAGTTTTTAGAGGTAAAAAAATAGATTCAGTTACGAGGATTTGATGCACTATTTTGCATGGCTACTAAAATGAAGCCTGGTATTTTTGGAACAAACAGTTAGAATATGAGCAGCTATTTCCTCAATACAAGGTTTAAGCTTCAATTTGGTAAGAATGTCACCTTGCTTTCTCTCTCCACTAAGCTTTATTTTCCCATATTACATAGAAATACATAATAAATAATGTCAATTCAGACTGGGGTAGCTGTTGTCTCGTATGTGACTTCAAACTCTAATTTGGCTAATCATGAGAATAAAAAGAACTTCTACCTCCTTCATACTTTGGGCCCATTTAGGTTTTGTCATCTGCTAGCTTGCAGAAATGCTCACACACGTCATTTACACAAACAATGATTTGGACAATTCTTTTACCCCTCAAACTTCCCCCTCTTCCTTGGTATCCCACGACGTTGTTAAGCCAGATTTCTGCATGACAGAATTTAATTGTTGGCCAATTGGCCAAGCTTATTTTTCTCAAAATCTGATTCGGTGAAGCAAATTTTTTTCAAAACCATTACAGTTTAATGTCAGCCGATCATAAGCTGCTTCAAAAAAGCATTTACTACGCGTGTACTGGCATTTTTCCAACAAGTTTCTTTTTCCTCCCTCCCTCCTGGTCGTCTCTTTGCCTGCTGTATTGATAAGGCTCTCTTTGTTATATGATCATCTTGTCTTCTCAAAACATGCCCGTATCATCTTATTTGTCTCTCGTCCAGTTTGGATGTTATTGTTTCTTTAATTCCAAAGCTACCATAAAGGTATTTATTTGGCAGATGATCAAGCAAAGCAACTCCAGTAATCGCAGTATCTTATTTTCAGTAACCTGCATTCGGTTGTTGTGTTTTTGTAGGCGCGTCGAAGTTTCGCTGCCATAAAGAAATACAGGCTTGATGATGGTATTGTAAATTTTCCTCTTTAATTTAACAGACATTCGTTTGTCGCCTAATACTCCTAAAACTGCTTTGTATTTCAACCAGTCTGCTTGGATTCTCTGCTTAACTGCTTTGTTACACAAACCGTCTTTTGTAATTAATGATCCAACATAAGTGCCATGATGTCTATTTGCCTCTTTTTCATGATATTTGCTAATTCGATGGATCTGCTTGTAAGTGATCAGAATGTACAGATCAAACTTTCGCTTAGTCGCAGTCCATTCTGATAAGAAAATGTCACCTTGCACGTAAGAAACTTATATATGATTTGCTTTATTTTGACTAGAGAGCTTTTACCATTCTTTTAATCAAAATCACTGAAAATACAAAAGAAATTTTAATAAAAAAAAAACTTTACATAGCTTTTTAATTAAAACAAAATAAATTTTTACCATAACTTCCCGTATTTGTTACAAATTTCCAATTGATGCTATCTCTTCAAATTCAATTAACAAATATTTACTCAATTCCACAACATCGGCAAATAAAATACCATATATCTCATGCATGCATGCACAAAAGCCAACTAAAATTCATATAAGCGCAATTTTAAACTGTTACCTCCAGGTATTAACATTCAAATATCATTTATTGCAATATAAACACACACACACTCTCTAATAAAAAAACATACATCGCCGATTAAATCTCTAATATAATAATGATAGCAAAACATATCAAGTGCATACCGCTTCGCGTTATTAACAGCTGATTAAATTTTTGCTCATACGCAATTTGATTCCATGGTCGATGTTGATTTCAAGTGCAATATTCTATAATATGCAGTGATCAATGTTAAATAACAGTCAAATGCAATAACATTTTATTGCATATGTGTGTGTGTGTGTGTATGTACATGAAAATATTATTGAATAGACAAATTATTTTAATATAACCCTAAGGTATATCTCTCATAATATTCAATGAATATACGAAAGATTTCAATGATGGTTAGAAAAATTTTTAATATAATTCAGTAAGTAAAATGCATTCAATGTGTGAGAGAATTTGATTTCAATTCATTTGAGAGAACATACAGTGAGAATGAGAGAACGATAAAGAGAAACAAAAATAAACGTGTTGCATTTCATTGTGAGTACAAGACAATTTTGAGTTAAAATTATCGTTTCCCTCTCACAAAAATTTGTATGGGAAAAAGGTTTTGTGAATGAAACTTATCGTTTTGTTTTGAAAAAATAACAGCACAGACAAAAAACATACAAATAACAAGTCAGTAGTCGAATAGACGTTGTTAATGCCGGTTGAGCATTCGAAATTTCATTCATTTGATTGTGGAATTTTATTACGATAAATTAATTTCAATCGAAAAGAAAAGAAAAGTGAAATTACACAAAATTTAATAAAAAATTATGAATAAAAATAAAAATTTACTTTAAATTTAAAATTTTCTTTGCATATCATTAAAAAATATAATAAATTAAATTAAAAAAATATTCCCATAACTGCTGAAAATAAAAATAATTTTATTATTATCATTATTATCATTAAATTTCATTCAACAAAAATAAATAAATAAATAATAAAATAAAATACAATTCAATTTGAATCAAAAGTGATAAAAAAAAAAATTAAAAAAAAAATGATATGACCTTTAATGAAATAAATTTTGTATATTGAATTGATTAAATGCAACTGAAATTGATTGAAATTGAATATTAAACTAAAATAAATATGATGTGCAATAAATAAATAAATTGATTGTGAAAAAAAATTAACACTTGATCTTATTATTATTATTATTATTATCATCAAATATTGAAAAAAAATAAATTTAAAATATTAATAAAAAATTGGTGTTTCAAATAATAAAATTTATGATCGTCATTATGGATCCCGATTCAAAAATTACATTTGAAATTCCATCCAGCTTGGATTTGGAAAGTTTCATTAAAACAAATAATTATACACTGTTATTTAGTCAACTGCATTCGGCAGACTCGCATAATAATAGACTTGTCAAAGATTTGTTCAATAATCGGAGTAAGACGATGAGTGACATTGAATATGAACGTTTTATGAATGAAGTGTGGATTACACTTGTTTTGGTACTTTTTATATTATCAATTGTGTTTTGTTTGTGTTCCTGTTTGTTGTACCATAAATTTAGGCAGTGGAAACGAAGTGGTAAGTAAAAAATTTAAATGAAATTAATTTTTAAAATGCATAGTTATGTTTCACAGTTAAAATTAGGATCCATTGCTCACATTCCACAATTTAAATTCCATAACTACCCTTGCAAAGCTCACGTTCCCTTAAAATAAGATCCATTGCTCACATTCCACAATTTTAGTTCCATAACTTACATTGCAATGCTCACGTTCCCTTAAATTAGGATCCATAGCTCACGTTCCACAGTTTTAGTTCCATAACTTACATTGCAATGCTCACGTTCCCTTAAATTAGGATCCATAGCTCACGTTCCACAGTTTTAGTTCCATAACTTACCTTGCAATGCAAGTTCCCTTAAATTAGGATCCATAGCTCACGTTCCACAATTTAAGTTCCATAAATTACCTTGCAATGCTCACGGTCCCTTAAATTAGGATCCCTAGCTCACGTTCCACAGTTTTAGTTCCATAACTTACCTTGCAATGCTCACGTTCCCTAAAATCTTGATCCATAGCTCACGTTCCTCAGTTTTAGTAGCATAACTACCCTTGCAATGCTCACGTTCCCTTAAATTAAGTTCCATAGCTCACGTTCTTCAATTTTAGTTCCATAACTTACTTTGCAATGCTCCAATTCCCTTAAATTAGAATCCATAGCTCACGTTCCACAATTTAAGTTCCATAACTACCCTTGCAAAGCTCACGTTCCCTTAAAATAAGATCCATTGCTCACATTCCACAATTTTAGTTCCATAACTTACCTTGCAATGCTCACGGTCCACAGTTTTAGTTCCATAACTACCCTTGCAATGCTCAAGTTCCCTTAAATTAGGATCCCTAGCTCACGTTCCACAGTTTTAGTTCCATAACTTACCTTGCAATGCTCACGTTCCCTAAAATCTTGATCCATAGCTCACGTTCCTCAGTTTTAGTAGCATAACTACCCTTGCAAAGCTCACGTTCCCTTAAAATAAGATCCATTGCTCACATTCCACAATTTTAGTTCCACAACTTGCCTTCCATAGCCCACAATCGATACGTCACATTCCTTCCAAAGAACCACTTTCGCATTTCAACACTATCACTCAACACTCAAATCAAATGAAATTCCAGGAAATTCACATCATAATTGAGTACTCAATAAAATCTCGACTCAAAAGAATGTAGATTACCTTCATTTTTCTCAATAAATTCTAATACAAAATTGAAAATAATTGTATTTAATTGAATACAAAAATATTTGTTTCTTAATTATCATATCATCAATTTAATTAAAATATCACTTGATATGTACAAAAATGATATGCGCCAAAACAAAAATTCTCAACAACGTGACATCAGATAAAAATTATGGAAATTTTTCATCAATTTATATTATTCAAGTGTTTTAAGTAAAAATAAATATTTGAAATTTAAAAAGTGAATGAAAAGCACATAAAAAAGTGAGATCAATGGGTCAATTAAAACAAATGATGTCAATATTTGACTTTCACAAGAATCAATTTAATGTGAGTGAGTGTTTTTTGAATTGAAATTGAAATCGAAATTAAAATTAATGTTTTGTTTGTATGTAAATTAAATTGATTGGATCAAATAACCAGATTTGGAGTACTCAGAAAAACATTGAGGTGTATGTGGAAGTAAAACCAATAAATTTTGCTAGTGACCTAGTCACTTTCATTTGAAAGTAAAAAAAATATAAATAACAATATAAAATAGATGGAAGAATGTGTTACATAAAACACTCATGATATATGATAGTAATTTAATGTTATAAATTAAAGCAATGTAACAATGTTAGTAGTTGACTTTCTGCATTGCATCAAATTCTTCATTATTATTGTGAAATATTTTGTATGAATATGAAATTTTTTTATAATTGTGTAGTTTTGAGTCAAAATTTTCAATGAAATTACTTTTGAGGACCCTTTAAAATAATTTTCAGTTAAAACGATACAATTTTTAATCTAAATTGAAGATACAGACTAAAATTTCACATCAAAATAATAATCACTTAAATACACATTGCATCATATTTCGTTAACTATTTTATTGTTTTTTTGTATTGAAATGCACTGTTTATGCAATTTTGTAACAATATACGAGACGCCAATCTAATTTCAATTGAATAAATGTATCAATTATTGTTGTATTGATGATCAATCGACTGATTAGATCAATGTCATGTATGATGTAACGAGCTAATACACAATGCAAAATATATCTTCCGTGATTTGATATAATCAAGGATTTTTCGATTTATTTAAAATTAATCTGCCTGATTCTATAAATAAATAAAATTAAATGCTGATAAGAAATTTTTTAGAGTGTTTGAGGAAGCTCATTGCAAATTTTTTGTACAAATTACGTTTTTAATGTAATTTGCCATGATATTTCAGTTAATCTTCATAAAACTTATCAATTTAATTGAAAAGGCACATATAAAACTCTTATCTAGGGTGATTAACACGCTTTGCGTACTAAAATTGTCCATGAATATTCAAAATTCATGTTAACCGATAAAATTTGTATCAAAAATGCATTTAACGGACAGACACACTAACAAAATGCACTCAAAACAGTATTTTTTGGAATTAAATTCATAAAAATTCGGTAATCAACTGTTAATTACTTAAAATATTCTGGTTTATTGTATAATTAAAAGATTAAATTAAGAATTAAAAAAAAAATAACCATTAAAAAAAAATATTCAAAAAAACAAACAAATTGATTGTCACATATTTTTTTATTATTTGACGTAGTTATCGCTTCTTTTCATTTTATCATCATTTTTATGAGACTTACCGAAAATCTTATCAAATTTGATTTGAAACACATGTATTTTTTTTTTAGTGCATTTCGTAAGAAAAAATGCACTATTACAGACGGTTTGTCCGCCGTCACTCCGTAAGTCCGTAAGTCTGTAAGTCCGTTTGTCCGTTTGTCTGTCCGATCCACGCATAACTCCAGAATGGTCCATCGGAGCGAGCTCGGGTTTTTTTTATTAGACAGAGGAGGTCTTAAGGATGATTTTAAACTCATTAGTTTTGAGATTGGGCTCTTGGATTGGGCTCCAGAGCCTCCAGAGCCTGAAAAATCGTTAAAAACGGTTAAAATTTTAAAATTATTTATAATTTATTTTGTTTGGTGGAGAAGTCTACTAAAATGAATTTAACTTAATGGCTCTAAGATTAGGCTCAGGAATTGGGCTCAGAAGTTGGGCTCAAGAATTAGGCTCCAGAGCCTGAAAATGTTCAAAAGCCCAAAATGTTCGATTTTTTCAAATATTTTTTTTTAAATATTTTCAAAATGGCGGAAATTTTCAAAATGACCGTTATTTTCAAAATGACCGTTATTTTCAAAATGGCGGTATAATTATTAAAATTAAAACTTGATTATATTCAATGAAACGAGTCCCATCGAAATGCACTTTTCTAAACCGCCCAGTGGTTAGAATTTCCCATTTTTTTATTTAATTTAAATTGATTTTATTTTTGAGACAAGTGATTTGCAAAAAAAAAACAAAATCATACTCGTGTTATGAATTGATTTAACGTTGAATTTCAAGATAGTGACTTTACTGTCAATGAAATATTTTTTTTTGCTCATAAACAAATTTTAATTGTAATAAAATTTATAAATGAAATACAAAAAATATGTATACAAAAAATTAAAAGACAAGATTTTTATTCATTTATTTTTTTTTTTGTTTGTTTAATTGAATGATTTATGTATGTTTTTGATGTTGTTGTTTTGTTTCGAATCTTATTCCAGAATATATTTTGCGCAAAATAATTAAAATTTAATTGAAACGGTTTACGTAAAAGTTCATTGTAGCCATTTAATAGATTGAGTAATAGCAAGTTGACAAAAACGAATATAAGATTTGGAGGGTGTGTGTCGAATGACGTCTTTTTATTATTATTATCAATGTCGCTTAATTTTGTAAACAACAATTTTATCAATTGATTACGTTACAGCACTTACCCATAAATTTGTTTTTTTTTTTTCATTCGATTTCAATTTAAAGTTTATAAGATAATTTTGGTTTTTACAAAATTTAACCCTTTGACGTTTAATGGTATGCTTATTGTTGAGGGATCGGGTTTGTCATCGTGTCACGCACTGAGGATAACTCAACCTATAAAAAGAAGTATCGAAAGAGAAGCAGAAGTATTTAAATTGACACTAAATTTACTTTTACAGGAAGGTCGACTGCGGCCTTTCTGGCATTTACCAGTATTATGTACTGTATTTACCGTATGTTCAACCCGTCACTGCCAAAAGAAATGGCAAAAAAACAAAAATGTCAAATTTGATACCCTGTGTCCCACACTGCTCCTCTGTCCCTCATGGTTTTATTGAATTCCAAATTAATCTTGTAAAATATTTTCTTTGTACTTAGTCACTTACTTACTTTCAGCTTACTTTGTCGCTTACTTTATTTTTTACTGACTTATTTCCTTGCTTAGAGTGAGGTAGGGTAACAATACTCCAACACAATCCTAAAGGGTCCTATTGTGGTTATACTATCTTCAGTGACCTTAACTTTTACTTTATGCAAGGTATAATTATTATATTTTACGTACAGAGCGCGTTATAATTTTTCCGCTATCTATACACATACGTATACTTATATGGAATTATACCTTGTATAATACAGGCGTAAGGGTGGATCTTCACTTTAAACTGTCATCCGGGAACTATTGTACTTTCTTACTCACTTATGTTCTTCCTTACTAACTTACTATCCTACTTACTTGCCATTTCTGGATGTAAAAATATAATGAAAGTTGTAGAAAAAAATTTCCCTCAATAAATATTTTCTTAGTACTTTCTCACTAACTTACTTTCTTATTTTCTGACTTATTTTATTACTTGCTTAGGGTTAGGATTTAGCTGCCTCCACCACGGTTCTAAAGGGTACTATTGTGCTCATACTATTTTCAGTAAGGCTAAGGGTTTACATTGACTTTACTTACTCACTTATTTCTACCTTACTATTGATTATCCTTCTTAACTTCTTACTTACTCTAGAATTTTTTGTATATGAAATAAATCTCTTAATGATTTCCCAGCCAATTTTATTTCCATTGCTGGGACACAAAATATAAAGAAAGTTGCACAAAAATTCTCTTAATAATTCATCAATACAACCACATCGGACATAAAACCTAACAACATTCAATGTCAATTAACAAATAAAACTCTAATGAACAGCTGTAATTATCTTCTTATTATAATTTTATATCTATAATTTTTTTCCTGCTCATTAGATAAATTAAACTCCAATCAATCAACAGACACAAATGCATACATACAATGTTTTTATTGAAGTACAGTAAATAAATTACAATCACTTACCTTGTTATAAGTTATTATCTTATTGAAATTTAACTATTCTCGCAGGGGCAATGTTTGAATGTCAATTTTTATTTGAATATATATTCAAACGTCATCATGAAACAAAAAATAAAATTTATTTTGTAGATACATGTAAATTTTCATGTAATTACCGTTCAATGTTAAGGTTGATTGTCATGTTCAAGATTTTTACGAAAGACTGGGTTAACAAGGTGCGTTTTTTTTTGTTTAAATGTCAAGATTTAATAGAAATAATAGTAAGTGGAAATGTGTCAAGTTTTTATCTTAGACAAAAAAAAAAGTTGGACATGAAACAAAATTTTACTGTGGTTTGCTGTGATTCATTTGATTACACGAAGAAGAAAAATTTCCTTGGCTATTACTTGGAGTGTGTCATTTTCTTATGGGAATGCACACTCAAGATTTATCTTTCCAAAGATAAAATAATTTATATTTACATTAAAGGTGATTCACTCTTTACTTTTTATAGTTTTCTTTTTATAGCTGATAAGAGAACATTGAATTTGATATCTACGGCACATTTCTATCCTTATTTATTTTTATTTTATCTTTTTGTGATGCATTCTCAAGTTAAAATGCTTTGTGCAGTGATTCATGAATATACGACCAAAGCACTTTCATGTACATGAGCACAAACGCTCTTAAGGGAATGCTTGTAATGAAAGTGCTGTAAAACTTTCATAAAAATACTTGTTAAAAAAATTGTTTTACTCTTCTTCTTCTTCATGTTTTTTTTTTCTTCAGTAAGCAATTCTTTATCAGCAACCAGCAAGTACTTTATCTGTACATATATCCATCGTTTCACTTGACTCAGTCTCACTATTTTTATTATTATTATTTAACAATATTAGAAAAATTGTTCGAGTTTGACCTACTTATGTCGTTTAAGTAAAAAACAAGTAAAATGAGAAGAGTATTCCATGTAAAAGACAGGAAAGTAACTCTTTTTATATATTCAAAAATGTAAGAAAAAATGCAAGTAATTCTTCATTGACATTTAACATTTTCTAAAATCGTTTTGAAGTCAAGTCAATTGAATTTATTATTTACATTAAAATAAATAGAAAAAAAAATTACTCTCGACCTAGCCTTCATTTTTCAATAAATTTCATATAATTCATATTACCATTGTATGACCTCTTTTGTAGTTTAATTTAAAGATTGTTTGCTATGAAATTGAAAGTAAATTTATAAAAAAAATCATATTGAATTCCATATTTCTTTATTTCAATTGAAATTGATCATCGTTACAATAAAATTAGGTTGACTCACCTTAGAATGGGCTTGAAAATTAACTTTCAATGAAAAAAATGTCGTTTTCTATTATTTTGAGTTATATCCAAATAAAAATCATAAAAAATGTCATATCATCTTATTTTTATAGTTCACAATACAATAAAAAAAAAAAACATAAGAAGAATAGTGTTAATGCAATCATCAACGCATATTATTTTTGGTATTAGGCCGACTTGAATTATGGCTGATAATCTTTCGAGTTAATCTTTGAAAGAAACATAAAATCACGAATTTAGGGCATTATTATGACATATCTATGAAAAGAATTAAAGTACTAACAATGGTCTTAATAAGTGAAAGATCGTTAAAAATATGACATAAATTGATTGTCGAGTCGACGGATGAAAGACCTTCAATAGGTACAGTGGATTAAATTGCATTGAAAATAGTTTTTGGTGGGTTTTCTGTTAAAATTTTGAAGAAAATGTGAATTCAGGACCAGTTTATGATTAATTTTGATCGGTCATCCGTCTGTCTGTCCGTTCACGTAAATTGAGGAATTTTGAAATGTGGTGCAATTTTCAAAAATGTCCGAATTTTTCAAAGCCCCGATATTTTTCAAATTGATTGAAATCCGTGAAATTTTCGAAAATCGTGAAAAGTTTCAAAATCGTAGAACTTTGCAAAAACACAAACAATTTTCAAGAATCGAAATTTTTTGGAAAAACTGCTCTCTGAAATCGCGAGATTTTCAAAAAAAATATTAAAAATTACAAAAAACAGCGATAATTTTTTTACATTTTAGGAAAATTTAAAATTTGCAAAAACTAAAAAAACGCGAAATTTTTAAAATCGTCGGAATTTTCTACAAATGCGAAAATGTTCAAAATCGCGGTAAACTCCAAAAACGCAAAAAAAAAATTTAAAAACTGTCGAATTTTGACAAACCGCAGAAGAATTTTATCTCTAAAATCGCAGAAAATCGAAATTTTCCAAAACAACATAAATTTACAAAATCTAGGAAAAATGCGGAATTTTGAAAAAGCGTCGAAATAACCAAAATCACAAAATATCTAAATATCGCAGTAAAGGTTGAAAATTTCAAAATAGTGGAAGTTTTAAACCCAGTGAAATATCTCAAAATTTTGAAATTTTTAACAGCTGCGAAAATATTTAAACTCACGAAAAACTTCAAAATTGTAAAAAATTTAAGAACTGAGGAATTATCAGGAACAGCGAAAAAAACTCGGTATCCTTTTAATCGCAGAAAACGGTCAAATTTCAGAAATCACATAAATAAAGAAAATCGTAGAAAAATTCAAAAATTTAAAAAACCGTGAAAATTACTAAAATCTTAAAATTTCTTAAAGTTGCAGAAAATTGTCAAAAATTTCAAAATCGTGATTCTTGACCGTGAAATATCTCAAAATTTTAAAAAATCTTAAAAAAATCGCGAAATCAAAAACCTTCAAATTTTCTAAAATTCCAAAAACATTTCTATCGAAATGCGCTTAAGTAAATCGTTCACGTTTACATTTCATATTTTTTTTCCATTGTAACACTGCACTACAAACTCTTTCAATGCATTTCCATTCAATTTTGTTCAAATTAAACTTTAAAAGCAATTGATTCAATTACCCACTTGCGTTAATTGGAAAAGATACATTTTTATGTATTTATTTATTTATTTATAAAATAAGCACAAGAACAAGAAAAAAAATTAATATTCTTGCATTTTATAATAATCATTTAACTCCACGCGCATGTTGTTATATAGTTTTCCATATTAAATATTTAATAGTAAAAGAGTCACGCAAAGGCACAAACAAATAATAAAAAGAAAAATATATCACATTCAAAATTGAATTGTAACTTTTTTGCTTTGTTTTTCTTTTCTTTTGATATTGCAACATTTGTGCCAAAATTTAATAGATTTTGTATTCTATTTAAAAGTTTTTATGCACTTGTAACATATACAAACATAATTGATTTTCATTAAACTATTAAATTTATAATAAAAACAATTCTCTTTTGGTCTCTCTCTCTGTAACATTATAAATTAACATTGTAAATAAAACAAAAAAAAAATTGCATGGCATTGCATTTAAAATAAAAATACATATAAATAAAATATATGGAAAAATAATTATTATTATTATCGTATGTTTACATAAAAGATTTGTCAATTATTTGATTAAATTTTATACCATTTTCAATTTATTTTATTTTATTTAGCCATAAAATTGTTGGCAACAAGAAAAAAAAATTAAGGGTGTATTTAAAGTGAAAAATGTATTTTTAAATGGGCACTGCATTAAATTCTAGGGCAAGGATAATGATAATCAGTTGAATTTTGTACATTTGATACATATGTTAGGAATTTTTTTTTTGGCTTTATTTTCAATGTCCAAAGTGAATATCTTTTGTTGTCATCGTGTCTTGTTGTTGTTACAATTAAATAATCAAATGTACCAAAATTTGTGCTAAAACACATGTCTCATGTCCGACTTTTATCATGATTTATCTGTTTTGTGTAAAAGTTTCTTTGCCAAAAATGGACAAAAATTGGTCCTATTCATACATTCACTACAATGAAAAAAAAATACATGGAAAAGGAAGATTTTTATTTTGATTTTTTTACATTTAAACGATTTCAATTCAAATTTAAAATGAATTTCATGCTAGAAACCAACAAAACAATATATAACTCAATTAACATGATCATAAAATGTAACCAGAAAAAAACAAATCTTATTTCCTGGTACTGGTGCTGGTACTAATCTTCCTTCATATCACATATTTTTTTTACATTGTTTCATCCTCATTGTTTTCTGTCTCTCCATTAACAGATTTTATTGGCACTTTTATGATATTTTGTTCATGTTAAATGTTTTACAACAAAATAACGTTCAAATCGAACTTATTAACAATCAACAACAACAAAATGTATCAATGCAACGTGCCTTTCATCAAAGAACGTGACTTGTCTTGTGTACTTTATGCTTTAATTTTAATTTTTAATGGAAAAAAAGAGCAAATAATAACAATAAATTAATGGAAGGGGTTAATTGTTGTGTTAACAATCTTTCTCTACAGTTTTCTATTAAAATTGTAACACTGTTGTATTGTATTTTTTTTTGTATTTTCAACATAAATTTTGTAAATAATGGAAAAGATTAACAATTTCAACATTATTGTGAGTCATTCAAATAAAAATTATACTCATATTCAAAGGAAAAAAAAATTAGCGTGACAGTTTTGGTTTTAAAAGGACTGAAATTCACAATCATGATAGTTAATAGGAAATAAATGAAGTATTTATCACCCTTTTAACCCTTATTTGAATTATATTTTGAAAAGGACTCGGTTATTTGTGATTTTAAGACATATGGTCATTTTTATTGATGCATGACAATTAATTTGAATCATATTTCGGATATTCAGATTCAGATTAGCTACGAGTCGGGATCATTATGCACCTTCATTATCATAATCAAAGGACACCATTAGATCAAATCAGATTTTTAAGGGGGCCCCCACAGAAGAGAACCAGCACTAAGACCCACAGACCTCATATCTGATGAAGAAAAAACCAAATCTAGAGAAACAGCTAAAGTAATAAGAAGCCCACTTGACCTGGTTCAGTTCAGGAAAGTGACCACACCTTCTCAGAAAGTTAAGCAGGGCAGACACCTTCACTTCTATGATGGAATCAATATTGGGGAAGTACTCACCCAGCGTGATACCACGCAATCTGACACGCTTGGGACATACACAAAGCAGGTGAGCAGCAGTCTCCTCTTGTTCAGGCAGCATTTGCACATTGGATCTCTTTAGTCAAAATGACTGAAATGATAGTCTAGAGTACAATAACCAGTGAACATACCAACAACAACTCTGAGCTCAGTACGGTTCAATCTGATCAGTTGTCTAAATAAACTGGAATCAGGTTCCTTGATAAAGAGGGGAGTCTGTCTAAGACTACCGGCCTGATTGGACCACCATTCCCGGAAAAGCCTAGTCTCTCTCTCTGTAAGAATTCATGCAGGTCACTGAAAGCGACAGAACCGGTTCTGGTGAGTAATTGATGGCAGAAATACCATTTCTAGCAAGAATATCAACTTGTTCGTACATAGCACTTTACAGTCTTTTACTGTATCTAACCTTGAACTTCAATTGAAGAGATGTATTGAGATTTATTTTGAGCTCTACAATTCTGTTTAATATGACCTTATGAAGAGCGATGAATTGAACTGTCTTAGATGCATCGTACAGTCCCTCATATCAAAGGGACGTTGTCAATCCACTTACTTAGCTGGCTATACAAGCAATTACTTAGTCAAAGCCTGTTGAAGGATCTATTTCCAGTGTTCTCTATCTAGCGCCACCTGTTAACGTTTTTCCACTCTGAAAGCCCTCAAATGCAAAGGGACGTTGTCAATCCATCTTGCTTTAGGTCGCCCAACACCTCGCCGGTCGTCTGGATCATGACGGAACAGGGTTACTGAGGCTTGGTTAGAGTCCATTCGTGCTAAATGGTCGGCTCATCTTAATTTGTTTACCTTTACGATTGCTGCAATGTTTGTTTCCCCATATTCACGTTATAGGCCAATTATTAACCATATTTATTCTTACAATTCTATTTATACATTTTCAATTACAAAGACACGTTTCATTTCATCATTATTCAAATGTTACATCTAGGAAAAAAAATTAATCACACACTGTCACATGTTCAAATAATCATATGATGAGACATGAGTTAAAAGATCTCGTGTTATAAAAATTACGTCTTTGATTCATTTTTTCTCATTTTACCATGATCAATACTTTATGATAATAATAAAAACGCGTAAATAACACTCTCATTAAGCTTTAATATGAATAAATCATTTAAATTCATTGTTTACTTATATATTTACACACAAAACTTAACATCAAATTAATTTTCCACTTTAAAACGTAATTAAAACTTTTTCATTTAACAGCAGAAAAATGCACAGAAGTGTTAATTGCGATATTTGTGTGCATGGATCGCTTGCTGTTAATGTGCATGAAAAATAAAATTAATTTTTTGCAATGTAAAATGCAAAAAACCACAGGCTTTAATTTAACGAACGCGTATAGAAAACTAGAAATAGACATTTTAATGAAAAGTGAGCAGATGAAAAAGTTTTGAACGAAAAAATGCTTAAAATAAAAGTTAATATTTACTCTGCCTCACTAAAAAAAATATTGAAATATAAACTTTTAAATGAAGGAAACAGGAATTCAGAGGCAAGGAGAGAGAGAAAGAGAATTAACGAACCATAAAGGTGGAAATGTCATATTTTAAATGTAAAGTTCTCAGTACGATGCATTTTAAAAGTTTTAAATGTTTATAAAATATTTTTTGAAGTATGTTTTTTTTTTAAATTTCCATGCGGTTTCTGTAATGTGATTAAAACTATCAATGTAAACTTTTAATGAAGTTTTACTTCTAACTCAAACACCTTCATTAGGAATTTCATTCAAAATTGAAATTAATTTTAACCTTCATGTCAAAATCAGTAATTGTCCAATTCAAATCATGATGGATTAATTTACAAAAAGTATCACTTTCAAATTATTTTTTAAAAGCCTCATTTAAAAAAACAAAAAATAAATCCATTCAACTTGTAACAATTGTAATTAAGATCTATCAAATGCAATACATTTTAACACTCATTTAATTCAATTTTTGAAGTTTTTGCTATGGTTTGAAAACATTATTACTGTCAATCAAAATTAAAATTATTATTTTAAAATGGAAGGCGTGTATTATAAATATTTTTTTTGTGTTTTTGAAGTGTTTTAGACAAGGGTTTAATTTCATTTTAATTTGATCGTGAATTCAATTTGTCTCATTAAATAGAAAAAAAGTGTGATCTCGATGAAAATGAAAACGTGAATTGACTCTTTAAATGTCAGTGTCTATTAAAATTCACCAGTAACGATCATAAGACACTAGAAAATTTAGGTCAAATATCACACTTACTGTGCGATTGATACATTTCGACGGCAAATGTGATATTTCGCATATAGCACATCAATCAAAAAATGCATTTCGATGGCAGTTTGTTCATTTATTCATCTTTTTGCTAAGACTAATTTGTCTTTTAACTCTAGTTGATGCGATTTTAATAAGATCCCCAATTTGCGAAAAACCGGCCATTTTTCAATTTTTTCAGTTCTTTTTACCGTTTTTTTAAAGCCCAATCTCTAAGCTTTTGAGTTTTAACAAATCCTTATAAAGTCATCTGTCCAACAAAAAAATCTCTCATTTTGATCTTTTTTAAAAAAACCCCGAATTTAAAATTTTTTTGAAACATAAAATCAAAATAATTTGAAAAAATCGGACATTTAGAGCTTTTAACCATTTTCAGGCTCTGAAAGCTCTGGAGCCTAACCCTGAACCTAACCTCAGAGCTAAGTAGTTAAAGTTCATTTTAGTAAATTTTTCCATCCAACAAAACAAATCATCAATTTTTAAAAAAATTTAACCGTTTTTTAACGGTTTTTCAGGCTTTGGAGGCTCTATAGCCCAATCTCAAAGCGTATGAGTTGATTAAGCGAATCTTAATGACCTAATCTCTCTAAAAAAAAATATCCGACCTCAATCCGATAGACCATCGGGGAGATATGGACCAAAATGAATGAGTTTCTGTTCCAAACTGTTTTTCTTACGAAATGCACTAAAAAGTCAGAAACGAAGTAATTTCTACAAAAAAATTTTCTTAATGCGATTTATCACACAAGCCGTCGATTTTCATTTAAAAATCCAAACAATATTTAAAAAAAATTGTTTTAACTGTAAATAAATGGGGTAACTCAATAAAAAGTTTCATTAATTGTTTCAGTGTTACACTTCATTAAAGTATCGTTAAACTTCAAAATTAAGTGGGATACAATTTTAAATTGAATTGAAATTTAAAAAAAAAATGATGCAAGTTCCATAATTGAACGTACACGAAAAAAAAATACTTTAAATAAAAATTAAAACGAAATTTAATCTAATAAATGGACCAGATTTTGACGAGTAATTTTTTTCAATTAGAGTCAAATTTATTATCAGATCACATTACATCGAGTTTGATTCTGATTAAAATTGAATGAACAAAAAAACATTAAGTGAATTTATACTAATTGATGTGTGCCGGTGACGCATTACATGAATCATTTCTTCTACTTTCCATCATATTAAAAGAAATTTAAAAGAAAAAATGTAACAAAAATAGATTTAAATAAATAAAATAAAGTGCTCAAGTGTTTTATTTTTAATCTCTCAAGGGATATAAAAAAAAATGTAACATTTTAATTTTGTTTGATCCTTTTATCGAGTCAAGTATTTTTTTTTTGTATTTCTTCCTATATTTTAAGTCTTATCTTCCTCATACATGAAAACACACACAATATTTGAAAAGACAAGTGTAACATATTCTTTTACAGATGTTCTTGTGTCACTTGTACAGTACAAAAAAATGAAAAAAATGTTATTTTTATGATAAAATTATTTATTTTTAAGAGAGAGAAATGCATTTTAAAAGCACTTTTATACAATTTTAATAAATAAATTATAAAAGTATTTTATCAAGAGACAACAAAAAAAGGATGCTATGACAAAACTATTTTGATAATGTGAATTAACGTCTGTTTTTAATGAAGTTTTCTTAAAAAATGAACTTTGTAGAGTGCATTCATTTGATTTACTCTTAATATTAAGTAATAGTAATAAAATATGAAAAAATAAAATAAAACGTGATCGTGAACGCTATACACGAGCGCATTTCTATGCATCCAATTTGAGTTTTATCGTTACTAGCTTAAAATATCGTTTTTTTGATTTTATATCGTTTTTGAGTAAGTCGACCATTTTGAGTTTGCCGACCATGTGGGTCAGGCGACGTTTTTTAATAATTTGCGACACTTTTTCCTTACACGGCGACATTTTTTTATTGATTTGCGGCACTTTGTTAATGATTGGCGACACTTTTTTAATGATTGGCGACATTTTTCAATGATTTGCGACATTTTTCTTATGATTGGCGACATTTATTCAATGACGACGGACAGCATGACCGCCCACAACACCGACATATTTAAGAAATGTGCTTAAAAAACTATGATAAAAAAAATAAAAATGAAACTACAAAATATTTTAAAAGGGTAATAAAAGGCATCAAATTTGTAAAGTAAATGTTTACATTAAGATATTTCATGTTGGAAAAGGTACACCAGAAAAAAAATAAAATTTTAAAAAGAGTTTACATTTAATTTTTTTTTGTTATCTCTAATATCATGAACTATTTAATGTGCATTTAAAAGAATAGTTGTTTTAAGTTAAAATGTTGTGAGGAAGGAAATATTTATGAGGTGATTCATGACATTGTACAATTCTTTTATTTTTAAGATGCATGACATGCATTGAGACAAGTGAAATGTAGTAAAATTTTATCAATACACAGATTAAATGCATTTTTATGATTTTTTTTCTAACACTTTTCGTTTTCGTTTCTTTTTTCTTTTATTTTAAACCACATTTAATTCATATGAATATGATGCATTTTTATTTTAAAACCACATCTTTCATATTTAATGGTTTTAGGGCTGTCATAAAACTCTTATGTAATATAAATTATTATGATGGATGTGTTGATAAATAATACGCATCTATGCATTTGAAAGGAAAAAGGCCGCTATTTTGTCTGTTATTTTTTTTTAAATGTAAAATGCATTTATCTCATATTCATAGACTTGAACTTGAATTTAATTGAATGTAAATGTTTTTTTTTTAATTAAATTGGTTAACATTGACCTGAAACGACCAAACATTTGGATTTCAATGTCATTTAGGGTTTTCTGGTTTAGCTCTCAAAAAATCTGATTATAGTCATCAACGAAATTATAGTTCGTTCTTAGCGCCCTCTGGAGTGACCTATCGAAAAACCTAGATACCAGGCGCTGTATTTTTTGATTCTCTATCAATCTGTGTACCCATTAACCACCTTTCCTTTGGAAAATTTTTCAGGAAAGTCTAAAAACCTACTTCAATTTCACAAAAAGCACTCTCAGCGCCCTCTGTTGGGTGCAATCGAAAAACGTAGACGCAAGACGCTGTAATTTTTTTTTTTGAATTTCTATCGATCTGCATACTCATCAAATTTTTGTAAAATTTTGGAATAACTGAATTAACCCTTTCCTTACCACAAGCCCTCTGGAGGAAGGGATGTGTCCCCACACACGTTTTCAATGAATATAATTCACTTTTTGACGGTTTTTCCTTCTTTCTTCAAAGAGACAAAAATCTATTTAAAAAATATTAATCAAGTAAAAAAATACCACTTCAACTTATTGATGGGAAGAAAAGGGTTAAAAAAACTGTACTTGAAAACAATTTTCTTCCCTTTTTCCAAGCCAAATTTTAAACAATAATTCATCATGAAAATGTCTGTCTAATATTTATAACGGAAGAGATAAAGTCTAGACGTCTCTTTGAAAAAATAATAATAATAGATGTATTTTTTTTCATATTATTTCATATCATCATATAACTGTATTAACTTCCCTATCACACACACACACACACACACACACAAACACATTGAATGCAATGCAATTTTACTTTCATCGCATTTCAGCTTCAACATAAAAGTTGAAAGTTTATTATTGTTATGTTCAATTGTGTTGAAACTCAAAAAAAAAAAATAAAATCATGTTCCATGACCCAGAAATGTGAGATAAAACAGCAGTAAATTGAAGAAAAGAAAATTTACTGGGCCAAAATGTCTTAATGTCCTATCGCAGCATGAGTTGAGACAAAATAAAATAAACAATTTCATTAATTATGACTTTTTTTTGCTTCTTATGTAACATTTTTTTTGTTCTGGGAAATGTCCAGAAAAAAATTTGTTTGAAACTACTGAAGAAGTTAATTTATTACCAATAATAAACATTTAAAATTTTTATTAGATCGTTAATGAAAGTATGCGGTAATAGAAAATATTAATTGTATCACATTGAAAATAAAAAAAAAATCATGAGCCTTGAATTTAAATTAATTATGTGCATATCACATACAAATGAAAAAAACACTCTTAATTGCATCACGACACACGATAAACGATTTTGTCAACAGCCTGCAGCTAATATAAGTGAAATAGAGTTGTTGTCATATTTCATTTATTATTATCATTTATTATATCATTAAAATGCCTCGTATGCATGTGAATGAGAGAGATGCAAGTGTTATTTATCACAATTCAATTCAGAACTAGTGTGATATTGGGAATTTTTTTTTTGTATCTAAATTAATTCAAATATGACGTGTTTCTGTATTTTTTTTTTGTAGTGTCACACACATGTTTCATAGAATTTTAGATATAATTTATTTATTTATTGGATGCTGTTAAATATTCAAGTTAAAACCAGAAATTACGTCGGTCGGTGAATATTTTAAACAAGTATTGATTGCGATTAGATCATGAATAATTTTATCATTCAGATTTTTTGAATTGAATTTAAAATGAGATTAGAATAAAATTTTACATCGTGTGTTTTTAAAGTAGTTGACCTCCAAATTTTATTTTTTTTAAATATTTCAAAGGAAAGTGAATTGATGGGTTTCATAAAATACACTTAATGGTCAATCGTGGTCTCAATGGGTCTTATTGTGGGCACTTCAAAGTTCAAAGAATTTTTTTTTACACGAAATCATCAAAATTTCCATTTTATCATATGAAATTTTTAAATAATTACCTATAACCCTTAAAAAAGTGATTATTGTCAGTTCCATTCATTCTACAGGAACTTAACTTGATAAAATATTATCATTAAACACATTTTTAAAAGAAGTATGGTACAAAAAAAAGTAGATCAAAACAATAAATCAAGACAAAATTCGATTTCTTACCTTTTATATATCAATTTATATCGATATCACACTCTACCTTCCATGATAAAGGCAACGGAAGTGCACACACACATAAAAATAAAACATTTTAAATGGTCTTATACCTGAAAATTGCTTTAATAGCACTATAAAATGCTAAAAACTAGGACATGGACATGGAAGGTGTATTTCAACTTCACATTTTTTATTTGTCTTGCAATGAAGACAAGGATGTGGTTTATCTAACATCCATTTACTGTTCAAAATGAGTGAATGAATTGCATACGTTGCATTTTATGTGTTAGACATTTTTTCTTTGAAATGATATTGAAAATACATAAAAATGAGGTGAAAATTTGGAGTGACTCAATGAGAAGAGAACCGAAATTGCTTTTCAAAAACCTGTTAGCGATTTTGAAGAAGGTAATCAATCAAACTGAACTGTAAGGTAAATTAGATTAGATTATATATGAACCAGCTCCACCCCGGATCCAATGATTCTATTATGTTCAGCCGAAGCTTCCATTGTAAGCGCCTTTTATCTATGGTCTAACCATGTGGGACCTAAAATTTCACTCAGCGCCCCTAAAAATTCCAGTAGGGTTTTTATGTATTCTAAGTAATTTTCTAGGTAACATTTGAAGCTCGAAAAACACAAATTAATTTTCATGCCCGAGCCCCCGTGAATCATACCAGGCACTTAACCAACTCGTTCAACGAGCGCCGCTGTAAGGTAAAACGTCCAATCGATGTCCAAAATGGACCGCTAAATGATTTTTTTATAATAAATGTCCTTCTTAAAGATGACATGGACGATTCAGACACATTTTTTTTCCTTAAAGCGTGTGATGACAAATCCATACAAATTCAATTGAAATAAAACAAAAATGTAAAACAAAACCGAGATATAACAAAAGTGTAGACACAACATGTGTTCAATTTGTGTTATATACCTAAAAAAAAAGTTTTGGATCATATTATACGAAATCCATAAACTTCAACATAAAAAACATTGAAAAGAACTTTGAAAGTGCATTGTCAATTCATTCATTCATTGTCTTCTTTCCTTTTCATTTCATTTCAATTCATTTCATTCTCAAAATTTACTCAATATCTGTTTTCTTTGTTTATTCTTGATATTTTATGCATTTTTGGCCCAGATTTTTTTAATGCACATTCATCCCAGTATTAAGATCGTACGCACGATAAGACAACAATAATGAGAAATCATTATCTTCAGGATTAATCATCTTGCTTGAATTGCTTGAATGCTTAAAAAACTTTGTAAGGTGATACGAAATTAGTTCAATTTCTTTGCTCTTTTAAAATTTTATTTTTTTTTTTATTTTTCTGGATAATCATTTAAAATGAAAGAAATTGCATTCAATGCACTTTTATTGGCATATAATTACAGTTTTGGAATTGGGATGGCCAGAAATTTAATTTTAAAGGAAATAAAAGTCCCTCAAGGGATTCTACATAAATTTTATATCAAGATATCTTCAATTGAATTATACAAAAAAAATCAAAAGTTATGTTAAATGTAATGGCAAAATAAATTTAATAAATAAATTAAATTAAATTTAATATCAAAAGGGCAAACATTCAAGAAATTCAATTTTAAGGTGTGGTAACTTCAATTTCATTCAAATTAACCTGAGTAGAGTGAACGTGACTAACAGATGAGACTTTAGTATGAAATTTTTGTAAACTATTGTCAAAATTAGAGTGATTATTACCGGACAGTCACTGTGCGGGGCAAAACGTATCGGCTGGCGAAATTTACCATTTAAACAGCATATAAAACAATAGGCCGCACAATCATTAACTATGCGGCTCCTATTTTGTCACCACAACTAGCAAATACGCATTGGAACAATTTGCAAGCAACGCAAAATGGTGCCTTACGTATCGCCACTGGTTGTCATTTGATGTCCCATCCAGACCACCTACAAGCAGAAACAAAAGTCCTTCCAATTAAAATTCACAACAAACTACTCACGAAACAATTCGTGACTGCATGTCACAAACCAGAGCACCCTAGTAAGAACATAATCAACTCAAATACACCTCGTAGAAATATACGAAAATCTGCTAGGAATTTTGTGCCTGAAATCTCATCATTGTTGAATGGCAATAATGACATCGACGGCCAAAACTATAAAGCTGCGATAAAAAACATTCACACTACAACTGTATCAACCGCTATACAAAATCTTGCAGCAAATAAAGTGCTTGAAACTGCACCCCCTCAAGTATCATCTGAAGAAACAAAATTACCGAGGCAAACTAGAACTTCTCTAGCTCAACTTCGTTCAGGGTACTCAAAACTTTTGAACAGTTACCTCTTCTAAGACCGCCTTAGAAATTTCAATCTGATATCTCCTCCTTAGAAAAATTCTTGAACCAAACATTATAGACAGATTATAGACATCACAATTTTTCTGCCAATTTGAGGTAAATAAAATCTCCATTCAATTGAATATAAAATTGAACAAAAATCACCAATTCAAATCGATCCTATCACTCATAATTAAACAAAAATAAATGATCTGTATTGATTTTCATCATTTCATCAAACAATTAACCACACCTAGTCGTCATGTGGCTTATTCCTATCAAAATACAAAAAAAATCGCATAATGTGGATACAATTGAAAGGTAACCAACCAATTTATTGCCAACTGCATCATTGTGTATTCATTGCAGCAGTTTCATCATTTCATTTTATTTTACAAATGTTCAAAGTTACAGCTTTCGTATTATTATTTATATTCGCCTGCACATTTTTTCATACTAAAACAAAAGTCCGGTGATCAACTTTGTGATAGTAAATGGAACTAAATGTAAAATTTTATTATGTGAAAAAACAAAAAACAAAAAATTTAACATGAAAAAACTTTTAAAAAGTCTAACTTTATAGTATCATATCGTTGTAACATAATCGCGGGCATCAAAAAGTATTTATCCATTCAAACTGAGGATTTACCACGTGCAATGCATTTATACTGAGAAATAAATAATTTGTGTGTGTGTGTGTGTATTGAAGAAGAGAACAGAGCAGATGTTAGTCAATAGAACCGAGAAACACAAACATATAGACCGAAAAAATTATGGTGAGTGTGTTGTCATTTGAAATTATCATTGTATGAATTTTAAATGCGTATGGACTCTTATGATGCAAGTGGTGTCCAGTTTATGTAATGTCTGTTTTCAAATAAAAGTGAATTAAAGGGTTGAACAACCAAACAAATTCTGTTCTTCTTGGAACATCAAATCTAAGATTAGTCGAAGGAACGTGATCGTCCATCAAAAACGAGGACGCGATTCAACAAATTGAATTGAAATTTTCAGTTTTTTTTTCGTAAAACACAATTCTTGAATGACTTCCAGTCCTTTGATGACGAAAAATGTCCATTTTTAAAATAAATGTGACGTTAAATGCAAAATTCACATTAGTATTCGAATAAAAAAAAAAATGGGAAATTCTAACCACTGGGCGGTTTAGAGAAGTGCATTTCGGTGGGACTCGTTTCATTGAATATAATTAAGTTTTAATTTTAATAATTATAACGCAATTTTGAAAATAACGGTCATTTTGAAAATAACGGACATTTTGGGCTTTTGACCATTTTCAGGCTCTGGAGCCTAATTCTTGAGCCCAATTCCTGAGCCTAATCTAAGAGCCATTAAGTTAAAATTCATTTTAGTAAACTTCTCTACCCAACAAAACAAATTATAAATATTTTTTAAAATTTTAACCGTTTTTAACGGTTTTCCAGGCTTTGAAGGCTCTAGAGCCCAACTTATGAGCCCAATCTTAAAACTAATGAGTTTTGACAAATCCTTAAGACCTCCTCTGTCTATTAAAAAAAACCAGACCTCGCTCCGATGGACCATTCCGGAGTTATGACCGGATCGGACAACCTGACAAACGGACAAACTGACAAACAGAGTGACGGCGGACAAACCGTCTGTAATAGTGCATTTTTTCTTACGAAATGCACTAAAAAGTGAACCACAAAAAAACTGTCTAAACTACATTTGTATGACAGTAGTTTTGTCGTCCAATGTCAGGATTATGTTGAAATATTTTATAATTCATTGCATTGCAAATTCACATTAAACATTTAAAAAAATATTTAACTAAATAACAAAATTTCGTGATATTTCATGATGGAATTTAATTCCATTCAATTCCAAGCTCTAGTCCGATTATAAATTATTATTTGAGCATTCAAAACATGTCTTTTTTATAATTATTTTTTAATTAAAAAAAAAATGATAATCACTTACTTGATATATTGAAAAAAAAATACAATGTTAATTGATTGCGAAATCTTCTAAGGATAGGCTCAATAGAAACATGTCTCAATGAAACCAATCATAACTGGATCATAACAAGATGAAATGGAGAAGACGAACAAAAATATAATTACATTTTATTTCCATGAATGTAAGAAGATATTTGTAACTTTTACTCAATTAAAAAGAAAAAAAAATTTGTGTTGGATGGCAAGAAATTAATTAGAAAAGGCATCTTTTTTTTCTTTAATTTACGACGTGCTACACTTTTTAATCTTAAAATTGTTGATACTCTTTTGCGTGACTGTAATTTTAAAAGAATTCTATTTGAAATGAGATTCCGTTAAAAAATATCTTCAACTGACACAATTTCATTATTTTTATTATTATTTTTATTATTATTTTTATTGTTACACAACAAAAAAAATTGATCCCATAATCTGACAATAATATGTTTGACACATAATTTACTGTATCATCCAATATTTTTCATATTTTATTATTGTATACCATTGATTCCTTTTTTTTCTCTGTGTTTTGGTTACAATCCAATTCAAAGTTTTATAGATTTAATGTAAACAAAACTCATTTTTTTGAATATGATTCAAATTCAAATTCACAGTATAACATTTTATTATATTATTCTCTTATTATTATTATTATTTCTGATCAACATTGACACACCATTAAATTCCCATGCATATTCTATGTAAATGTAATATGATGTAGTTTATTCTGTTTTTGTCGGTGGTTTTTTTTTCTTTTGATCAGAATATGCTACTAAGCTTTTATTCATACAAATATGCCTATTTTTTATGCATTGCATATCATTTGAATATGAAAACATAGAAGAAATAATCCTTTTTTAAAATAAAATGAAAAAAAACATATTTTTTGTAAACATTTCCTGTTGATTTTGAGTAAAATGCGATTTTGGGGAGTTTCATGGTGTATGTAAGCTCAACCTCCTCTAAAAAGTTCGCTCATTAAAAATTAAGATATAAGAGATTGTTAAAACAACCATCCTGGTAAAGAGGTGCTGATTTGAATATTGATAAGAGGAGATACTGAAAGGTAACTTAAGCAAGCCCGTGTAAAAAGTTAGCTCATAAAAAACTCGATGAAAGGATGCTGATTTGAATATTGCTGGAAGATAACTTAAGCAAGCCCGTGTAAAAAGTTAGCTCATAAAAAACTCGATGAAAGGATGCTGATTTGAATATTGCTGGAAGGTAACTTAAGCAAGCCCGTCTAAAAAGTTAGCTTATCAAAAACTCGATGAAAGGATGCTGATTTGAATATTGCTGGAAGGTAACTTAAGCAAGCCCGTCTAAAAAGTTAGCTCATCAAAAACTCGATGAAAGGATGCTGATTTGAATATTGCTGGAAGGTAACTTAAGCAAGCCCGTCTAAAAAGTTAGCTCATCAAAAACTCGATGAAAAGATGCTGATTTGAATATTGCTGGAAGATAACTTAAGCAAGCCCGTGTAAAAAGTTAGCTCATAAAAAACTCGATGAAAGGATGCTGATTTGAATATTGCTGGAAGGTAACTTAAGCAAGCCCGTCTAAAAAGTTACCTCATCAAAAACTCGATGAAAGGATGCTGATTTGAATATTGCTGGAAGGTAACTTAAGCAAGCCCGTCTAAAAATTTAGCTCATCAAAAACTCGATGAAAGGAGTTGCTAAAATAATTACCCTGTTGAAGAGTTGCTGGTTTGAATATGGCTAAGAGGGGTTGCTGGAAGGTAACATAAGCAAGCCCCTCTAAAAAGTTAGCTTATCAAAAACTCGATGAAAGCATGCTGATTTGAATATTGCTGGAAGGTAACTTAAACAAGCCCGTCTAAAAAGTTAGTTCATCAAAAAATCAATTTAAGGGGTTGCTGAAACAGACCTAGTTATTCAAAACTGTTATACAAACCCTAACTGAAAATACGCTTGTTTATATTTTTCACAATTACGTTCCAAATTTTTTCCACTGATATCTTGTGTCTCTGCGGCATATTTACAGAAATAAACGTATTTCATGTATGATTTTGTTGGTTTTATTTCATATCATAATATAATGATATTATTATGATGTTTGTTCAGCTTGAAATGTGAAATAGACAAGAATATGTTGAATTTTGAAGTAAATTGTTTGGAAAACTTTTCATAATTTGAAGTAAATTGAATTTGAACACCTTTAAGAGCTCCAAAACAAAATAAATTTCCTTATAAAAAAGGAAAAGTGATCCAAAAATGTCTGATTTCCATTCAGACAAAGGAAATATTTAATAAAAAATTGAACAGCAAAAAATTGACAGTTTCGTATTAAAACATATGACATTTGCCATAAGCCAGGTGTATTTGTTTTCTATCTTGCTCTGCTACCTTTCTCAAGTTTTGAATGAAATTCATATGTTTCTTTCATATTAAGTTATGTCTGTCTGTAAATTCCATTTCATTTCATTCCATACAACGAACATCACACGCCTTCATATTTTAAGCCTTTATTTATTATTATTTTGTCAGAAAAAGGGGTTTAAATTTGATCAATATACTGGCAATTTTTTTATGCATATAAAATTTTAATCCCCATCTAGCTACATATTTGAATATTTTCGATCATTCTTTTTCCGTTCACAATTAATGCCATTATAAGGGTATCAACGTACTTTATTGTGTCGTAATTTCAATGTAAATACAAAATTTGTACAATTCACACACTTTTTGTGACATATTTTATGACATATTAAAATACAATCTTATTATTTATTGTAAATCAAAGTAATGAATGAAATTACTTTGAATGAAAAGAAATAATAAAAATAAAGGAATTTTGTACTATATTCAACATGCAATCAGAATAATCGTAGTATGAAATTGCTTTACATTAACACAATTCAAAGTAATTCATTATAAGTGAAACGCATTATCATTAAATTTGAATCACTGTTATTATTTTGTGTTTAACGAATAATTGAAGCTTTTAATGAAATTATATGAATTAGAATTTTTTTTTGAATGAAATTAAATGGTCAAAGTCGTTTTGTAGTTTTTTCTGTGTCATTTTTAACCTGTATTCGAACTTTAACCTATCAGTAAAGCAATTTTGGAGAAAATTACTCAAATTTCAATCAAAAAAGTATCAAATGCCATACTCAATCATCATATTGATAATACATATTTATGATAAACTGGAGCAAATCAATCCATCAAAGGTGATACATAATCATTTTTATCTTTATTACAGTGATAGATTGATTTTTTTCTTCGTAACATGTATCGCTTATTTACTTTTAATGCTACACATATTTTTATACGCATTTAATATTAAGGAACCAATTTTATTCCTGTATCTCATTTTTTTCTTGGTTGCTATTAAACTCCATGACTAATCCCCTTTGTATCGATATATATTGATATTATTCCATTATCACTCATACTTTCATTGAATGGAGTGTGGATTGTAACAAAATTGATTTTTAGCTACTTTAATATTATATGAGATTGGGATATGAGCAAAAAGAAATTTCTGGAAATGAATGTTTACTTAAAAAAGATATTGTGTTATCTATGATGTTGTGAAGTAATGTTTTTTTTCTGATATGTTGCCTAGATATTGTAATATTGAGCTAAATTGGTAATGACATGACACAAAAAGGTTATTAGAATTTTTTTTACTCACTTACGAAAAATGTGGATAACGTTCCTGAAAAAACATGCAGAATATTGAAATGGTGACCTTGGATTTTTATTCATATATTAAGATTTATGGCATGGCAATGAAAGGCTCACCTTCAACATCAATCGAGGGTGCTGGCTCAGATCAGATTTCTAGGGCGGTCTAAGAAGAGAAACAGTTCTCAGACCTATAAACGGGTCCATTGTGCATACCCATTTATCATCATACTGATGAAGAAGAAACCAAATCTAAAGAAAAAACAACTAAAGAAAAAAGTCCACTAAACCTAGTTCAGTTCAGGAAAGTGACCACACCTACTTAGAAAGCTAAGAAGAGCAGACACCTTCACTTTTATGATGGAATCAATACTGGGGAAGTACTCACCCAGCGTTATTCCACGCAATCTAGCATGCTGAGCATACACAAAGCAGCGTTTGCACATCCGATCTCTTGAGTGAAAATGACTGAAGTGATAGTCTAGAGTACAATGACCAGTGAACATACCAACAACAATTTTAAGGTCAATACGGTTCAATCTAATCAGTTGTCTAGATAAACCGGAATCAGGTTCCTTGATAAAGAGGCGAGACTGCCTAAGAGTACCCGCCTGATAGGATCATGAATGATTGGCTAGCTTACCTGTAAGAATTCATGGAGGTCGGAGAAAGCGGCAGAACCGGTTCTGGTGAATAATTGATGACAAAAATACCATTTCTACCAAGTATATCAGCTTGTTCGTTACCATGCAAATTGCTGTGGCCTGGCACTCAAAGAAGGGTTACTTCGTTAAAACGAGATAGGTTTTGAAGTACAGTTACGCACTCAAGAAATAATCTAGAATTAATGTGTAAGGAAGTCAAAGCTTTAAGTGCAGCTTGATACAAATTCTGATGCAGATTTTGGCTCCAGCAATTTCCAAGGATCGGTGAGCATATGAGCAGAATAAAATAGCGGCAATCTCTATTTGAAAGGGCGCTGATTACCAATGAGCCTTAACTTTTATTCTGTCATTCCAAGCAGTCGTCACCTGTATAAAAAAATTGAATTGGAGATGACTTTTCAAAAAATCATTAAAATTTCTAATAAAATTCATTTTCAAAAAAACATTCACTTTCATGTTTATCTGTAAACAAGATCAATAAAGAACACACATATATAAAAAAAAAACATGAAATGAAAGGTGCTGCTGCCATGCTTCATGCTTTAAAATCATGATAAAATTCTTCTTTTATTAGCATTTTTTTTAACTTCCAATTAGTCGTGTTTTATCTTGAATTCGGAATCAATAAAAATGTTTCTGATTAATTTATGAAAAAAATATTAAAAAATAAATAAATATAAACATTTATCTAGAATTGAAGTATTGAAGTCAGTTGCTAAGTGACTTCAGAATTTTTGATGAAATTTAAATTGAATTTCTTTTATTTGATGTTACACATCATATTAGATAAATTGTATATAAAAATGAGTTATTCATCTCTCTTGGTTACCTTAGTTACATTAAATTTGATGGAATCTTATTATATTTTTTTATTCCTTGAAGTGTTTCCTTTGAAAAAAAACCTTTATCAAATTTAAATCCATTTATATACAGTGGTATAAGATAAAAACAGGTCATCGACCCCCTTTTTCAATATAATTCAAGTTAAATTACATTTTCATACTGAACTCCTTGTATTTGGCCTACCCTAAGTAATAAAACAAATACAACGCATCACAATTGCAATATTTATACAAAAAAGTGTGTATAAAAACATTCCTAGCATTTATTTGATTGTATTATATTTTTTTTGGAAAAATAACTGAATAATTTAAACAATAACAACAACAACAAAATCTAAAGTATTATCTTAGAAAACCCATTTAAATGCTTACAGCTGTGAAAATTGCCTACAATATTATTTGAATTACACAAAGCTATTTATATTAATGTTCTATGTTAACTTGTCTTTACTTCATGTTTTTTTTTTCTTTTTTTTAAGACTGCCAAAAAATGAATTATATATAAAAAAAAATGAAATCGAAAATGAAAATCCTCCTTCTGTTTATTTATTTATTTTCATTTAAGTTTATTCAGATTTCATTTAAACATGAACATTATTCAAATATCACCTAAATGTATGCAATGCAATTTAAAAGTGAATCACTTGATACGAATTTTGTCCATTTTTGATTTGAATTACATTGAAATTCATTTCAATGATTTATTTTCAGAAAATTTCAAGGTTGATTTTGTTATTTTATTCCTTAAATTACGTAAAACTGGTCTTGAGTTAAAGGTATTGCATACTTTTAGGATTAAAAAAATGAATTTCCAGTTTGATTAGAATCATAATTGTATGAAATTTTATTTGTAATAAATGATACAATAATAAAAAAAATATAATGAGAAATAAACCACAATAATGAGGACAAATTTAATGCATATAAGTGCTCAGTAAAATTTTGAGTATACAGTCAAGTCTCCATATAGTAAAAAAATAAGCTGTACGTAATAATTCTATGTAGTGACAAGTCAGTTTCTATAGATCTACAGTTTCTATAGATACTGACTTGTCACTTTATAGAATCATTACGTTCAGCTTATTATTTTTACTATATGGAGACTTGACTGTACTTATAAATAATAAAGAATAATAATAATTTTTTTATTGCAAGAATTATTACCCACAATTTTTAACAAATGATCCACATTATTTAAGTATTCAGTATAAATGTAACGAAAAATTTACAAAATGATGCACCAATGGGGAATATTTAGGAGACAAATTCTTCACTCTATGATAATAAAATTTAAAATTTAGTTAACATTGGATATAACCCAGGAACATATTTTATTTTATATTTAAATGCACGCGTTGGAAATTTATCGTTATTAGGTAATGTGTCCCCTTTTGAATATGAAATGCAGTAGAACTTTTTTTGTGCTATGAAAAATTGATATAATATAACACATTTTTATGGTTAATTTATTATTTTTTAAAAGGATTTTAAAGGAAAATTGTCTAGTTTTTGTAAGTTAATAAAAAACCGTTAACGTCTCAAAATTTTTGAATAATTTCATTGCAACAGGATTTTTTAGAACAAAATTTGAAGTCTCAGTGTAATTGATTCCTTTAAAAATCTTGTTTAATATTTTTTGACCAGTAAATTTCAACAAAATGGATTAGAAACTGAATATTACTTTAAATTTAAATTTTTAAAATATGAGACGATCATATTTCAAATCTTTTGTCCACCATGCTTATTTTTCTATACATGATTTTTTAATGAGCTTAATTTGTGATATAATGTCTTTTTATTTGTGTTTCTTTTAACTGGTTTCTTTTATGGTGAATATTTTTCATTTAAATATGGTGAATAGTGATATGAATCACTAAAAGCCTTTTATTATTGTAATAATCGTATTAATAATGTGTGTCCAGTCTAGTGAATTATTTATTTATTTACTTCATAGTCGAAGAAGTCTTATGTGCATTAATTTTGAATGAATGAAAAGAAAACGATGTAGAATTACATTTACTTGGTTCATATGTGATATAGGACTAAATGCCATATTTTAAGCTTTAAATTGAACTGACGACATTGATTTACTTCTTTTGTTTCCATTTCTATTCACATTTTCTTTATGAAACTCCTTGAAAATAAACAACAATATCATGTTTAACCGGCTTTGACTTGGAGTGTTGATATATGATCTATTTTAATCACAATGAATGTCCGAATATCCAAACGCAATTATGAGCCACACAATAAAATATTTGATGTTCTTAAAGCGAAATTCATTTTTATATGAATCACGATATCGGTTCATCTACTTGAATGCTATCAAGGGGGAGTTTTGGACAACATATGCAATCTTATGTGAGTTGAACATGTTTTTGATGTCAAAGGAGAAAAATCTTACAAGGATGACTAACCACAATACAAATAAAAATAATAATAATAAAAATAAAACTTCTCAAATATTATGAGTGAAATGGGGATGCAGAATGCGGTATGCAGTGTAACAGCTTGTTATTTGAATATACATTTATTGTGAAGAGTAATCATTAATTTCTTCTTTTCTTTTCTTCAATTTTTGATTGCTATCGTTTTTGTGTGATATTTATTTTTAATGGGATACATAACAAGGCATTTATGCAATTCAACTGTGTGGTAATTTATTGTGTGGGACTTTTTTCTTTCATTTTCAATAAATAGCATGGGATAAATTACAATTGATGGGGCACTATTTTAGTATGATGAAAGGAGTTTTCAAGGTAAAATAGGCAGAAACTTGAAAGGCACCTTCCCATAGCAAAGCATATGGGGCAGTTTTACACAATTTAACACTAAAATGAAAATGGTGAATGCTACGGCTAAGAAATCGGTTGCGGAACGACTTACATAAGGCTACACACGATTTCCTTAAGAGTCTGGACCCGATGAGAGCAAGTATTTGTCAAACCAAAGCACGAGGTGAAATGCCTACTGCTTGGAGGACTTGAAATTTGGAAAGGTACCTACTCAACTGATGTGTCTTGTTCCAATGGGCCATCATTTTGTACAAAATATGTCTTCAACTGACCTGAATTGACTCACAGACTTCAGTTTCCACTAAAACCTATTTAAAGCTAAGTATCCCTGTCTAATAGCGTGCACATGCATGTTTGCAATAACGTGTCATATTTTGATAACAAATGAGATCAAAAATTCTTTTTTATTTGAAATTATTAATGGAGTGTATAATAATTTTTCTTCTTTTCTATTCAAGTCTTAGAATTGTAAATACACTTTTTGCATTATGATCCGATTACAATTGTTATGAATGATGCACCTTTTTTCCCCCTTTTTTAATATAATCGCACTGTTTATTTGGTTTCTTTTCAAAAAAAATATATATATAATTCCATTACTATTTTGATCACATATCAACACAAATTAAGAAAAACATATTTCATATTCACAGTTGGATTATTATTAGTGAGACGTGTTTGTGTGTGTGTGTGTGTGCCATGTATGTGACATTCAATGCAATTTCTTTGCATATTCAATGTAATTTGAAATGAGATCTTGTAAAAATGTTTTAACAAAAGATTGTAATCCACAGGTTCTATCAATAACATTCGCTTATTTATTGTAAGCATTTTGCTTGTACAAATATTTTTATGTGAGAAGAGCGTGAAAGAGATGATTCATCAATTTCCTATAAAACTGTCCAGACAAGTCCTCAAAGTGCTTTGAATTGAATGCATTTAACCAAACATTTTCATTATTCCATTTAAATTTAGCTGTAACCTTCCTCATACATCGCGATACGATAATATAAAATTTTATGAAGAATCGGCATTTTTACCTCACATTTGTACACTTCAATCCCAAACAACACCTTGTGAAATCATCATAACATCATGTATTTAAATATTCCTTGAATGTTTTGAGAATAAAAATGCACCCTCTTTAAAATTGATCATATATGATGGTAATTTTGTCGCCTTTTATCTCATTTCTTAGCATTATTAAAATAAAAATGCACACATAAAATGAGAAAAAATTTCATACACATGTCATATAACATAAAAAAATGTATATGATTGTCTTTTATTATATGTTCTACTTTAAAAACAGTTTTTTGCGGTCGGAAATATTCAACGCGGTAATATAACGTCTATAATATCCAATAAAATTATATGAGGCACATATTAGGCACATTTTTTCTACATAGAGCATTTTTGTGGAAAACAAAATTTTTTGACACCACAAAAAAAAAATAAAATAGGTCGTATTTTTTCATCACATTTACCTTTAACCAATGTCCTGAACATATTTTCGTTCATCTAAATTTTTATTTTTACTTTTTTTTTATTTTTAAAGGTTATTAAAGTGTGTGTATAACATGACACGATCCTTAACTGGATAAACCTTATCCTTATTCCATCCATAAGTATCGTAAAAAAAAACAGTGGTAATCGTTTATGAATATTAAACGATACGATATGTTCTTGCTTGAATCTCTTCATTTTTTTGCTTCTTCTTATTTTATTATTATATAAGATTCTTATGGAAAATTCCTCAAGTAGCATCATCATCATCATCAAATATAAATATATTAATAATATAAGAAATGTTGATGATGATAGAGTGCTCTGAGCTAAAATATATAAAAAATACTTTCAAAATATGTATCGTTAAAAATGTAAAAAATTTTCAAGCAATTTTTTTTCTTACTTTTTTTATGTGTGTTTCTGTTTTAAAAATACAAAAAAAAATTGTAGATAATAAATGCAGAATAGAATTAAATTAGAATCTGCTCACGCATGGGTGAAGAAAACGAATAAAAAATCAGACAATTTATAAGATCCTAGAAAATCCTATGTTTGATCCCTATTTTTTTCATTTTTATTTGTACAGATATTACATTTAAATTAAGAAATCCATCATAAAGCTTTAAAAGACATTAAATGAAGGAAAAAATTTCATGATGAATCATAACATGAAAGTAATGCTGATCAAATAATGAATATGAGTGAAGAAAAGGGGACAATTTCAATGATTTTTGTTCTGTCCCAATAAAATATGCTTTGATCCTTGATGAAATCGAAGATTATTTAAATTTTATAATATTAAACATTTTTTTTTTATTTGCTCAATGTTAATAATTTTTTCATTTTTTTCTCATTTTAGGTAAGATACAGATAATTTGAGTAAATTTCATAAAAAAAATAAGATGATTTGGAATATTGCAAACACACAAATCTATTGCAAACTTTGAATGTGAAAGGTCAGTGGACGTTGGTCTAAATTTTTCTTTTAAAACACAAGGCATGGTAATATAGAATTGAATCTTGCTATAAATTTTAAAAAATTGTTAAATAGAGCGTGATTACAGCTTAATTTCATACGATTTGTTATATTTTTCCTACGTTTCGTGTTCATAAGATCAAGTAGAAACCAGAGTAGAGTAATTTTTATGGTCAAAATACATTTATTCCCCAAATGTGCAATATAAGACATATAAAAAAATTATGTTACACAAGATTAAATGAAACGAGATTTTATTTTTTCATTCATAGTATTTATTACAAAAAAAAAGGAAGTTTAAAGTAAAAAATCTTTAAATGGACATTTATTAACAATATTTAGTTTATTTCTTTCAACAGATTATGGCTATGATTTTGATTTAATTGAGATTGCTAGAAAAACGTAAAAAACTTTCCGAATTTTTCAACTAATGATTGATCATCCTCTGTAACATCATTTGGAATTGTAAGTTCTAAGACGACTTCTGCTTTCTTTTCCGTCACTACTTCAGGTTCTTCTTGAATTTTTTCTGTTGTACTTACTTCAATTTCCTTACTCGAAAGAAGTTCCTGCATCACTGTTTCAGGTGTTGTGCTTTCAACTTCCTTGGAAACCATGGCATTTGTCGAAGTAGGTGTAGCTTCTGTGGTAAATGTGACAGGTGTTGTGCTATCAACGTTTAAATTAGCTAATGTAGTTTCTGTTATCCATTTAGTTGTTTCATCTCTCTGTAAAACACGAACACGTTTATTAAAAGGTATTTTGACAACCTGTTTTGTCACTAAAACATATTCACTAACATTATCAACTGGAGTTTCGGTTTCTTCAACCACCATTGGAGTGCCAACTGTCTTAAGGTTTTGATGTGCGTGTATAATTTCACCTCGTCTTTGCTCTTCTTCCTTGGAAACCACGGCATTTGTTGAAGTTGGTGTAGCTTCTGTGGTAGATGTTTTAATTTTGGCCTGAATGTCTTTTATAATTTGAGGAAAATTTTTAAGGATTTCATTTTCAATTACATTTTTGAATGGAAGATCAGCTTTATTACCTTTAACAGTCACGTTTTTATTTTCAGAGTCGGTTTCGTCAGAATCAAAGTCTTCATCAAAATTATCAATTTCAAATCGTTCATCTTCAGTATGATCATCAATATCATCGTCATCATCATCATCAGTGCTAGAATTAAGGTATTCTGTGGTTGTTTCCATTTCAGTTGTATCGCTTTCTAATGTTGTCGTTTCCATATTTGATAATGTGATGGGAATTGTTGACTCTCCTGATATAATTGAAATTTCTGTTAATTTTGCATCCGGTATTTCTCGTTTAAGATTTTTTTTAATATTTTCTATGACATCTACAAGATCTTTTTCTGTAAGGAAAGTATTTTGAGGTTTCTCAGTTGTTAAAAATTCATCAGTAGTGCTCATTTCCATTTCAGTACTGTCAGACTCAAATGTTGTTGTTTCAGATGGAGTTTCAGTTGTTGCTAAAATGGGAATTTCTGTTGATTTCATTGCATCTGTAGATTCAACTGAAATTGGTGAAGTTTTAACTTCAACAGGTTTCGATGTAGTTGTTAAAAGAGGTGTTTCTTGATTAACTGTAACATCTTTTGGTACTTGGATAAATTCATTTGTAGTCGATGTAGCTTGAGACGTTGTTGGTGTATATTCATTTTTCTCTGTTGTGCTTGAAGTTGAAACCAATTGCTCTGGCTTAACAACAGCAACATCTTTTACTTCAACTGGTTTACGATTCTTAACCACTTTTGTGACTGAAACTGTTTCAGATACAACCACTTTATCTGGAGTTCTACCTGTAAGCAAATTAACAACACCAGCTGCTAAATTCTCAATAAATGAATTAATTCCACTTGATTCTTTTGAGATGCTTCTTGGAGCAGAAAATTCGGTACTTGTGACAAAGGTGTCATCAGGAACTTTTTCTGCTTGAACAATGAAAACTTTTCCGGTTGTTGTTAATCGTGGCATTTCAGTTGAAGGTTCACTGGTTGTAGGTAAAGAAAATTCATTTTCAGGTTTTAAAGTGGTATTTTCTAATGATTTAACAGAATCTGTTGTCGATTGTGTGGCTTCACTTACACTCAATGTTGTGGTTACAACAGATTCAGTGCTTAAAGTTGTACTGACAGATTGAGAGGTTTCAGATGAAGTAACATTTACAGAACTTGTAGTCGAATCAACAGCTTGAGCACTTTCAGTTGAACTAATAGATCCAAATAAGTCAAGTAAATCAACAATTAGATTCTTTTCAGTGTTAACATTAAAATCAACATCTCTTTCAACAATCTTATGTGAGGATTCCAAATTTACAGTCTCTATGGCATCTTGTATAGTTATTTTGACATCTTTCTCATCTAATTTTGGTTCAACTACATCAGTACGAATAAGGTGGGCTAGTTTTGCAAATGTAATTTCATCATCAGAATCTTCTTCATTTTTAGGGGTTGTAGGTTGATTTGTGGTTGTTGATGTTGTTGTCTCTGTAACAACGCTAGTGGAATCTGATACAACGGAGGCAGATTCGGTTACAGGTGTAGGCGAGGTAGATTCAGTAACAGGTATAGATGATACTTTGACAGTTGAATCTGATACTATAGAGGTAGGTGAGGTTGATTGAATAACAGGTTCAACTGCAGATTTGACATTTGAATCTGTTGCAACAGATGTAGGTTCAGTGACAGTCGTAGATGGACTGCTAACACTTGTGCCTGATGAATTTAAAGTTGATTCTTGTTTTGAAGCTTCAGTTGTTTCAGACTTTTGAGTTGTAGTACTCTCATCTACCTTGTTTACATCCAATTTCACTTGGGATGGAACATCAGTAGTTGAAGTCTCATTAGAAGTTTGTTGCACAGAAATTCCATCATTTTCACTTGCCTTTAAATTTTCAGGAGTAGTACTTTTTATTTCTTCACTTACCGTATCTAACTTTGAATCAAGAGCAACTTTAGGGGTTACTTCAGTTTCTTTCAATTCAGTAACTGTAGTACTTTTAACTGTTGTCGATGTTACCGGTTCCTCTGACTTAGTCTCTATTTATATACAAAACATAAACATTGAATAATAAATTAAAAATTTATAAATAACATAATCAAAAATTCAAATGACCTTGAAATGCCGACTTGAATTTGTTTTACCTGTTACACTTGTTTGTGTTGTATCATCCATAACAATTTTTTGCTCTCTTGCTTTTTTTGGTTTCCATCCTGATTGCTTTGGAATTGGACTTGAAAAAGTTACATTGAGTATCATCAAAACACACGACAGTGCTAATATCACTTTAAGCTTCCCCATAATTTAAAAAACCACACACGTGCTTGAATTTGAATAAAATATGTGTCAATTATATAATTTTAAATTTATTTAAGTGATGTGATCCAATCACGATGATAAACGAGACACAACTGAGCCAAAATATTAAAACTATTTTGTATTTTAATCAAAATTAAAGAATTCATATCAAACTTTAACACATTATTTGGGGTAAAACCTGTTGTTAAATGTAAAAGATGAAAAACCAGTAAGATTTGTGATTTTAATTTCAATTTAAGCTTTTTTAGCAAGAATTTTAGAAATAACTCGAAATCCTTATTAGCATTCATTTATGTGCGGTTTTAATGAATTATTTAGTAGTCCACTGTTATTTCATTGTAATAAAAGTTTTTTTTAAATGAGTCATTGTCAGTTTGAAAAAAAATAACATTCGTGATTGTTGTTTTCTTTCCATACAGACGAGAATATAAAATACAATCGATATTTCAAAGACAATCCAAGTTTGTTTTAAATTTTAAAAGGCGGTTACTTTTTTCTCACAAAATTTATTGAAATTGAACTCATTAAGACAATTTTGAATAATCTCCTTGTAAAACTAAATCACTGATTGATGGTACATTGGCTGGTTTCCCAGTTGGATCTACTCTAACATCTACTAATGGTCGAATATTATCTTCCTCATCATTTCTGTTAACCGGATTTGGTTTGTTGAAGATATTTTCAATTGTTTTATCAATATTATCCTGTTCTTGGATTGATGGTCTTTGCGATGTTGGTGAAATGAAAGTAGGTTCTGGCTGTTTTGGCACAACTGGAACTACTGGCACATTTTGATTTTGATTATTTGATCCAGTTGGCGGTGGTCCATGCCAGTGAGGTTGTCCTCCTGTCGAGTGACTTCCATGCCAATGACCTTCAGGTCCTCCATTCCAACCATGATGTTGACCATCTTCATGGTTATGATGATGATGATGTTGCCAATTTCCACCCTTTTTACCTCCATGTGAACATCCACCTCCTCCACGATGATGATGCCATGATCCATGTTGATTTTGTCCTTGCTTATCACTACCAGTTTCAGTTGGATATGAATAAATCATCACAATTAAACAAGAAATTACAATAAAGGAAGTTAATACACTTTCTTTTAATTTCATTTTTGTATTATTTTATAATTTAAACACAAAATCAAAAGAACGTCTAATCAAATGAACTTGAAAACAGTAAATGACTATAATGACGAAAAGGTTAACATACTTTATACGACCATTTGTTTTGTTTATAAATATATTCTTTGAAAGAATTCATACTCATTCAATAAGAACCTGTTCTCTGTACTGCGACGTAACATTTTGGGATTTCAGAAAACTTAAACGATCATTGCAATTATTTGAAGAAGAGGTAAAAGTCATAATCAAAGTCATCAATAACAAAATAAAATCATTCATAATCCCATTTTAAGAATTTTATATGAACGTAGCCATGATTACTTCTGATTAAAGGGTCATAAGGTCATCAAAAACAAATTTTGTTTTTATTTTAAATGTCTGTTGTGTGTTTGAAAATGAACACAAATCAATTCTAACAATTTTGAATTAAATTAAATTTATATTTTGCTAAATACTGGAACATCTTCTGAATTATTTTCATACACAATTGTTGATTCAAATAAAATTGGACTACCAGTTACAGAATTTACATTTTCAGAAAATGTTTGTTCCACAATCGGAAATTTTATATTTTCATTTTGAAGTAATTTTGTCTTAATATTGAACAATAAATCATCTGGTTGGATTTTTTTCTCATCATTTTTGACCTGGACTTCTTCTTCGTCATCGTTGGTTCTTGAAGCTAATGGGGTCTTGGCTGATGTTGGAGAGATTAAATTCTTTTGATTATAAGCTGGGAGCAATGAGGTATTTGGAGTAGCAAAGTCAGTTCGATTAGCGATAGCAACATAATCTTTATTGACTGGAAGTTCAGTGTTCAATGTATTTCTTTCTGTCACTAAAGTTGGTGGCTCAGTGTCGATTTCTTGTTCAATTATCTCTGGAATAGTAACAGGGTAATCAATTGGTTCACTTGTAGTTGTTTCAATTTCAGTTGAAGGTTTACGATCATTTTGATTTTGATTTGCAGCTAAATTGAGTACTAAATCACTGATAGATGGTCCTCTATTCGTTTCAATTGAAGGATTAGGTGTAGAGAATTGTTCCAAAAGGGATGTGGCCAAACTCGATGGTTTACTCGTGGAATTAATTTCTTCTTCAATTAATGTAATCATAGTTGATGGTATTTTTTCTGTAGCAATTTCTGTTGTAACCTCTACTTTGTTGTTATTTTCAATGAATTGATAAACAGTTTCTTGAAGAGTTCCAGGAATTGTTTCTTGGTTAGGCGCTACATTTAATTTATTTTCAATTTCATTTTGACCTCCATTAATTGCTTGTGGTGGTGGTGGTGGCACATAAATTGGTGGCTGTAATTCTTGAACGACTGGCATAAAAGGAGGTCTTGGCTCAGAAACAGTTTCACTGAATGGTCCTCCAAATGGACCAACAAATGGTGCATATGGTGGAATATTGCCCTGAGATTGATAATTAGGACTATTAGGATAGAATGAAGATGTCGAGGGTGTTGGACCAAATCCAGGAGGTTTAAAAAATTGATTCATATATGAAGGTTGTGAATGAAAACCGTAATTATTGAAGCCACCAAAACCGAAGTTGGGCATATTGAAGAATGGAAAATTGTTTCCAGGAAAATGACCATGATTATTATTTGCAACTCCTGGCCGCGTTAAAACTTCTTCTTTGATGATTGTTGTTCCAGGCTGTCTGTTAATAACCTGAACCCGATTTTCAAATGTCACTACTTGCCGTCCATAGAGATTACACAAATCTGTATTACAGGTTTCACATGCAATTCCATTGGCTTTGTCCTTATCACAGTTTTCTTTTGTTTCACATCCAATTAGATCGGGGCTGTTCGTTGCTAGAAAATTAAAACAAAAATGAAAATTTGGAAAATGCTGAACAAATTAATAACTTTTTATACATTTAATCGTTCGTCCAAATGAACAAACTTCCCCAATGGCACACTCAATTTCATCAGAGCTATCAAAGACGCATTTCTTTGTATATCGTTCTGTTTCGTTACATTTAAAGCACTTTAACCCGAAAATTTGTATCACATTTGCGAGTAAAATTAAAATAAATATAAAATTATTTGCTTTCATTATTAACACTGAGTGCCTAATTAAATTTAAATAGAATTTCTTTTTTTCTTTTATTCCAAGAAACGTAGACAAACTAGACCGATATCTTCAAATGTCTAAGAATTACTGATCTTCTTTTACAATTAAAGTATCGAATTGAAGACATTTCATCGTGTTAACAGTACATTTAGCACTATTTACCGTAAATTGTTGTATTTATCGAAAGTAGAAGTTGGGAATAAGACAAAAATGAAAGAAAAAAAAATATATATAAATAATTGTTTTTGCTGTAAGCTATATTTGAATATCGTTTACAAAGCAAAATACGCATATCACAAAACCTGTTATTGGGGAATTACTGTTGACATTATAATTGAAGACGAATGATACACGATCATGAATTACTTATTATTTTTTTATGACATGTAAACAAATATTTCAATTTTTTTTTTATTAAAAGTAATGTCAATATCATTTGAAATTCAGGAGACATGCATGATATTAAAATTATGAAGAAATGTTTTGAACTGAAATGCTTCATTTTAAGTCTCATATGCAATGAAATGAAATTGAAATAATCTGTATTGTGGTTAATCGTCTTACTTGAAATTAACAATATTTTATTTAGTGTAAACCGCAAATAAAGTTACATTTATGAGAAAATTAACCCAAAACGGGCAAATGAGACGCGCCCACATTTGATCACACTGTAGTACGAAAATTTCCGAAATTTTAAATTAAAATCAGACAAGAAAAAAACATTTCAAGGTCATGAGTACCCTTCAGATCTGAAATCCCAAATTTTTTGTTGAAACTTAAATTCAATGGCAAATTCGGGTTAATTTTGAGACACATTGACACTGAACTTCATCAAATTCTCATCATATTACATTTTTGAATTAAATTTAAAGCACTAATTGAGCATAAATTGAAAATAAAATGAAAAAGACAAGTTTAAACCGGAAATTCATCTTTTGTTTTTCAATCATCCGGTTAATGAACCATCATTTGCATGTTAAATTATGAAATTTTTAAACACACTTTGTATTGTTTTTAAAGATTTGGGAGATTATGTCATTTTACAAGCGTATTATGATGATTGATGAATACATCACAAAAAAAATAAAAGATTTTAACATCCGATAGTGTCAACATCATAATAATACTTCAATTAAATTTTTTAAAAATATGTGGCTTTAATAAGGGTTTCTAAAAAAACTTTGGTTAAAAAAATTACAATTCAAACTAATTTTCAATCAATAACCGTAAATGATCTTCTCTCATAATTTAAATTTAAATTTAATCCGTAATAAAATCCACTTAAACATGAACTCTCAACTTTGTATATGAATGACATGCAACCCTTATATTATATCATATTAAAATTATTATAATAATAATATCAAATATTTGTGATGAATAGACTTGTTTAAATTTTTAATTAAAAAAAATATTTTTGAATGAAATTCATTGAAAAAGGTGCCCTCATAAAATAAAATTTTGAACCACACACAATATGAAAATAAATAATAATTGATTTTTTTTTTGTTCAACTCTCTCAATAAAATGTGTTTTAAAGTTAAAATCATTCAATTAAACTGCATTAAGTGGTGAAATGATAAATTAATTGTGTTATTAAAATGAATTTTTTTTGAAAATGTATTGAATTTTAAATTAAATGAAATTCTTTAAAGTAATTTATCTGTGAAATTTTTGATCTATGATATGAAAAGAAATGAAGTGAAATTATGCTGGTTAAATAAGTGAAGTTATCTAAAGATAAATGTTGAACGTAAGCGTGAACGATAAACATGAGCGCATTTTAAAGAAAATGCTTCCATTTTTTAAAAGTCAGCCATTTTGGAAAATTTTAGTATTGTTAAAAAATTCGATGATTTTGGAGACATCCCGAATTTTTGGGCGTTTTGGAAGTTTCCGCCTCATTGGAGATTTATTATGGTTCTTAAACCGGTTTACGGTTTGACAAAAATTCCCCGATTTTGGAAAAGTCGGCAATTTTGAAAAATTCCACCATATTGAGAAACTCAGTCATTTTGTTGACGGACGAACGGACGCCAAAAGACCCCACAATACTCTCATTTTTTTCAAATCGACAAGAAAAGTCTGCCATTTGGAAAATTCCACCATTTTGAAAAACTTAGTCATTTTGTTGACGGACGAACGGACACCAAAAGAACCCACAATACTCTAATTTTTTTCAAATCGATAGGAAATGGTTTTAAAATAACATTTTTAAGAAAAATATTATAGTTAACAATAAAATTATTTCCATTCCTGAAATTCCCATCAATTCCTTTCATATCATTCCTTGTATTAACCACCATTTTCATCATCTCACATCTGACAACTATTTTCCTTCATAATATCTACAATTGAACATTTTCCATCTAAACTGTCTATAAATAAAAAAAAATAATACTAATCTTTCAATTCAACATTTAAAAAGACAAGAGAGTTTATATTCATCATCATCGCCATTGAAATGGAATAAAATGAAATGAAATGAATTGAAAAAACTCAAAACTAGTCTTATTAAGGAGATTCCTTTCACAGTAACTTACTCTGACTCACTTCAAACTGTATGAACTTAAAATATTTTTAATCAAATAAAAAATTACAAAAAAAAATAATGTTACAGTGCATTAGGCACATAAATGACATGACATGAACTTGAAATGACTGTTAAACTTACAATAAATGATAAAAAAAAGTTTTAACCAGCATGCAATTACTTTGAAATTGTACAAATAGCAAGATAATAAGGATTTAAAAGAATCTGATGTAATGCAATTTTTTTGTACGTTCATTCAATGTGAGATTCGATGTTTCATATTAAATTAAAGTGTGTGTGTGTGTGAGTGTGTGCAATCGTTCATTCAATTTAAACTAAAATTCCTTGAATTGAATGAATCCTCATAATTTCAAATATTTACTTTAGAATTTATATAAAATAAAGCATATTATCCAATTTTTAAATAGAAAATTCCATACAAAAGATGATTCTTGGCAAATAATAGTATCTTGGCATGCAAGTAATCGTTTAGCAAATAGTGAATTGTATCAAATTAATTTAATTTCGATTTGCTGTTTTTTTTTTTTTGAAATGTAACAAAATTAAATTTCAATGCAAACAATTTTGATGTAGTTTCATCCCCAATTTCATCTACTACCCATTTAAAAATAAAAATAAAATAAGGTTTTTGTAAGGCATGTAATTTTTTAACTCCTCTAAATTCGAAATGCATTTCATCCCTTTATAAAATCTATTTTGATACCGCCTGAATAGTGAAAAAAAAAACGTTTCCAATCAAAATTCGATTCGTCACAGTTGGATATCGAAATTTTATGTTTAGTATTGGTGCAGGTTCACCTCATTCTTTGTTATGTTATGTTTTGTGTTATTATTATTACTTTTTTTGATCAAATAAACAATAAATGTGTACAATAAAAGTAATAATATTTTTAAATCCCACACATAAATAATAACCATGAAATGAGGTACATGATGAAAGAAATAGACGAAGAAAGGAATACAGAGGTAGTTAAAAGTAAATTAGTTATTTTATTAGATGTTATCTTTAAACACATGAGATAAATGTCATTTAAGTGAATTTATAGTAAAATTTTCAATAAAATGCGCTAATAGGCGCTGACAGTGATGTCGTTCAAAAATTTTAGACGCTTAGTCGTTATGGGGTTACTTAATCGGAGTCCATTTTGAAAATCGGCCATCTTAAAAATTTAGAAAAAACAACGTCGCTCCGATCGACCATTCCGGAGTTTGGAATGTATGTCAGTGATGGTTCCGCGGCTCTACGGCATTACAGTGATGAACTTGCTGTTTTACGGACTTACAGTGATGGACTTGCGGCCCTACTGACTGTCAGTGATGGACTTGCGGCTCTACGGACTTACAGTAATGGACTTGCGACTCTCTGGACTTACAGTGATGGACTTGCGGCTCTACGGATTTACAGTGATGGACTTGCGGCTCTACTGACTTATAGTGATGGACTTGCGGCTCTACGGACTTACAGTGATGGACTTGCGGCTCTACGGACTTACAGTGATGAACTTGCTGTTTTACGGACTTACAGTGATGGACTTGCGGCTCTACGGACTTACAGTGATGGACTTGCGGCTCTACGGACTTACAGTGATGAACTTGCTGTTTTACGGACTTACAGTGATGGACTTGCGGCCCTACGGACTTACATTGATGGACTTGCGGCTCTAAAGCCTTACTGTGATGAACTTGCGGCTCTACGGACTTACAGTGATGAACTTGCGGCTCTACGGACTTATAGTGATGAACTTGCTGTTTTACGGACTTACAGTGATGGACTTGCGGCCCTACGGACTTACAGTGATGGACTTGCGGCTCTACGGACTTACAGTGATGAACTTGCTGTTTTACGGACTTACAGTGATGGACTTGCGGCCCTACTGACTGTCAGTGATGGACTTGCGGCTCTATGGACTTACAGTAATGGACTTGCGACTCTCTGGACTTACAGTGATGGACTTGCGGCCCTACTGACTGTCAGTGATGGACTTGCGGCTCTATGGACTTACAGTAATGGACTTGCGGCTCTACGGACTTACAGTGATGCACTTGCGGCCCTACGGAGTTACAGTGATGGACTTACGGCTTTACGAACTTACGGTGATGGACTTGCGGCCACCACAGAAAATTTTGAAAAATGTTACCATTTCAGTAGTCTGCAATTTTGGATTTTTAAAGCCATTTAAGGAAAGTCACCCATTTTGTTGACTTATGCAACACTTAAATGCACTTTTGTATGTCATCCAGTGTTACAATTTCTCAATTGAATAATTTTAATCAAATAAGCATTAAAAATAGATATCAATAATAAAAATATTATATAATGACATGCATTTATTAACATGGGTCAAGACAACAACACAAATAAAAAAATTAAAATGAAAGAAAGTGTCATATTGAAATGATACAAATGGAAAAATGGGATAAAATTAAAGATAATGAGATATATTTTGTTTTTAATGACCGTTTAATTTAAAAAATAAAATATGTTTAAATAATAATTTTTGATTGAGTGGATTTTTTGGGATTTTTCGTCTTTAAGATTTCTTTATGTATGTCAATAATACATTAAAAAAAAATAAAATATAATAAAATAACCGCCCATGGTTCCTTAACTTTTCAGAAGAATTACAAAATCAATTCCAACACAATATGTATTGTTTCTCGGAAGAATGACATCCAACAGGGTGTTTTATTTTACTGTTTCGAAAGACATTCATTTTTTTATTGTTTTTTTGTTCACAATCAATTTGGAAACAGGTCAAATTACACAGTCAATGAATTATTATTGAATTTGTCTGTAAAGTTTATTAATTTGTTTACACTGAAAAGTTTTTGATGTAAGTTTTTGGTTTTCTTTGTTCTTTTGACGATTATGCCATGTTATGGGAATTGAATTCACTTGATAATAAGAAGATGAGTAAAAGTTTTTGGCTTATCGCCATTGTTTTATGAAACAAGAAGGGATTGTTGACTCCTTGATAAGTTTTTGAAATTTAATTTAAAATTTTAAACGTAATCTTGAAGGGCTGTAATAAGCGCATTTTCATCAACTGAATTAATTTTTTGAATTTGTATAACAGTTTTAAACTAATTTCAACGATTTTTTGAAAAAATTTGTATTTAGGTAAAAAAACGTTAAAAATGTAAGTTTATTTAAATGATGTCAAATCAAAGTTCTGTTCCAATTTTCTTGGGAATTCGCATTGATTTCATTTGAAAGTAATCAAAATACTTTGATGCAATTATTTATTTATTTCTTTACAAATCAAATACAATACAAAAAACTCCCACGATAAATTCATTCTCTTTGAAACAATAAAATGTTGATGCAACTTTAATGTAAAAACTGTAATAAAAAAAAATTACAACTTACAACAAAACACATGTTATCAGTGTATCTTCACTTTACAAAGATAAACATAAACATAAATAAATAAAATGTAACAATTCCGATTCCGATGTAAAAACACAAATAAAATAGTTAAAACAAATGTCCTGAGGGAACATTAAGATTGATTGACTATTACATTTGTTGACAGCTTTGTTTCATTTTCATTTTGATATTATGTGAAATGAGCATCATTTTATAATAATAATAATAATAATATAAATAAATGAGACTTTGAATGATACAAAATTATAGATAAGAATTGTCATCACACATGTTTTTATATTCATTTAAAATTAAAATACATTCAATATTTACTTGAAATTACATGTCAATAACAATGATGTTGATCTGAATACTGGCATCAAAAGTCAATCAATTGTTTGGGAGGTGTTACTTTTGGGTGTGTGGGTGTGTGTGAATCCTACTTGATTAGGACTATTGTTAAATTTATGTAAAATTATTGTTTTGAAGATTGAATTGAAATTAAATTACAAGGAAATTGAAAAACGCCTTTTATTGGAATTAAAATTCAAATTCAATTCACACACATTGAAAAGTGATCCTTATTTGAAATGAGTTTAATGGTAGATTTTCTTTGAAATTTATATGAATTTAATTCAAAAAAGTGTCATGTCACAAAATTTTGATGGTTATAAAAGTTATAAATATGTTGATTGAAACAATAAAACAGCATGGAATCTCATTTAAAAGAAAAAATCTGTGTTCGACCATTTTTATGTTCATTTTCCTCTTTGAGTGTGGGTGTGTGAATGTGTACGTATGTAAAAACCTGCCTCAATCTCCAAATATTATCATAATCCTAGTTGAATGTGCAATGGCATAAATATTTCATTTTTCCTTTTCGAAGAAATATTTGATTGCCATGTGACCCACTTATTCAGGATAAATTGATATGAAATGTGAAACATCTCATAAATTTTACTTGACTGAAGTTATCAACGACCTTGTCAGCCTCGATGAAAGACTTTTCTGATCTTCCCCAACACATTGCAGGTGCCATCAACAACTTTGGCCCTAAATTTAACTTTTTTTGCTGTATTTCAACGTGTAAGTCACAAAATTAGCTCTCAGCGCCCTCTGGAGGATCCGATCGAAAAACTCCAATACAAGACGCTATATTTTTTGATTCTCTATCGATCTGCACACTCATTAACGACCTTTTCCTTGGAAAATTTTTCAGGAAAATCTAAGAACTGACCTTTATTTCAGAAAATCCGCGACCAGCGCTCTCTGGAGGATCGTAAAACCCCGATACAAGTGTTTATACTTTTTCATTCCCTAGCGATCTGTATGCTCATCAACAACGTTTTTCTTGGAAAATTGAAAAATAGAGGATGAAGATATACAGACACTTTTATCAAGGTTCGTCGATTGGACCTTCCAGAGGGCGCTGAGAGCTGATTTTGTGATTTACACAGAAAAAAAAGAAAAACAGTAAAAATCAGGGAAATATTCGCTGATAATTCCTGGAACATGTCGGTGAGGGTCCATGTGGTCAGAAAAACCCCTCCCCGAGGCTGCCAATTTCATTGATGAGGTCGTTGAAAACTTCAGTCTAATATAAATTTTAACATCAAATTATTGTGACTTGATTCAAAGATTAACCTCAAAATATTCACAGGGCAGCACGGCTGACTCAAGGAGTCCTTTTCTAGTCCTCATTGAAATTCAATTTTTTATTAAAAAATAAAATCGAATTGTATCCTCCTTAATTTACTTACATTACAGAAAATCATCATAATCATCATGCATTCAAAGGGCATGAATTGAACACATTTGGGCTCTAAATATTGAGACTCATCTTACAAAAATTAATGTAATAAATGTAACTAAAAAGAAAAGAAAATGATTTTCACATGGGATTTAATACAAAAATTGCGTTAATGATTGATATTTTTTAGGGGACATTTAGACACGTATTCTCCTATTTTTTTTCTTAAGACCTGATGTCCTTCGATATAAAAAGGTAAGGCATATTGATACGTCATCAAGAGGAATGCAATGTGCAGAAAATGTGATGTGTAATAAATTTTATGATTCACTTCTATTCAAACAAAGTATTTGAATCATTTTTGGGGGTGAGTGCTCCCTCTTTTTACATTATTATACAAAATTATACATTTTTTTTTTGTATTGTTAGTTTTCGCACGTTCATTTAATATTCCTGGAGTGTTTTTTTTGTATCAAATGAAGTGAGTATGAAAAAAATGAAACATTTACACAATATTTACACATTGAATGGGAGGGAGTTTGTCAAACAACAGTTAAACTGTAAAAATATAAAAGAATAAGAATAAAAAAAAGTTTACATATTAAATATTGTGCATTGTTTGGACATCAGTCATGAAATTGCATTGGTGGCGTCATGCTGGAAGTCGTCTCATTTTATTTTATTATTGGTTTATGGTAATAAAGTTCTGAATTTAATCGATTTCTGAAGGACTGGAAAATAAATATTGACATGGAATTTTTTTTCCGATTCATTCATTGAAGCGACGTTAAAATTAATGAAATGAAGGCGAAAATATTCCCTCAGGTGTATCTCATTAAGGAAATTTCTCGTTATTCAAATGAAATGAAATTACATGGAAATGAGATGAAAAAATAATTAAACATGACATAAATTACTTGACAACCATGGAAATTTAAATGAAATTTCTTACACAATTTTATTTGTTGTAACAAGGTCTTGTTTTTTTCTTTCCATCTTCAAATGTATTCAAAATATTGTTATTTCAACATCATTCAATGTGTTTCGAATTTTCTATCAACACTTCACACATTGAAATGCTACATTCATTTTTTTCCTTGTCTCGGTTTGTATCTTGTTAAAAACAAAGAAATGTGTAATAAAAAATTAATTTAAAGTGACATTCAATCATCATTTTGATTTTTTACACATTTCGATGTAATTTAACGAGGATGAACAGAAATCGAAGAAAGTCTTTGTAAGATTTCTTATACATTTCAATCAATAATGCACCCTAAAACACGTCACACATCCGTTACACATTTAAAATTGTTACGATTCATTGTTCATTGCATTGCATTGAATGCACTAATTTGAAGTGACATTAAAATTTTTAAAGTACTTACTTCGTAAATCTTTGCACTGATCTATTTCTTTTTATTTTACTTTTATTTATTTATTTTCTTTAAACATCACACACGTCTATTAAAGCAAAGAATAAACCCCCAGAAATGTATTGAATGTCAATTCATATCAAATTACATTGAAATTTCCTTATGTTTATTCAAGCAAGTGAAATGACTCAAACCTTCGTCTATTTTTTTTTTGTATTAAAAGAAATTCAATAAAGTCTGGAACTTTTTTTTATATGTCTTCATAAAATAATTATGATGAAGAGACTTAATATGAGGTAACAAAAAAATGATTTTTTTTTTTAAATATGTGACATTTCAATTAAGTGTCTTTATGAGTGTATTTTCATGAGTCATTGAGTTTTTGTTACACTATGATTTTTCGTTAAATGTGAAATTTTTGATATATAATAAAAAAAAATTCGAACGTGATCGTGAATGACATTCACGAGCGCGTTTCTATGAATAAAATTCAGAAAATTCGATTCTTCGGGAAAATTTGATCATTTGAGACATTTTTGGGAAATTTCCATAATTTTTCGTTGTTTTTGAAATTTTTACGATTTACTGCGGTTTTGGAAAATTCTTTTTCACAATTTTCCAGATATTCAGACGTATCGTATCCAGACTTCGCAGTGTTTTCGCGATTCATGTTTTTTTTTCCACGATTCGTGTTTTTTTTCGCGATTCCTGGTATTTTAGCAATTCGCGTTTTTTTACGATTCGTATTTTTTTCGCGATTTGCGGGTTTTTTCATGATTCGTGGGTTTTTAGCGATTCATAATTTTTTTCTCGATTCGTGGTATTTTAGCGATTTGCGTTTTTTTACGATTCGTGTTTTTTTTTGCGATTCGCGGGTTTTTTCATGATTCGTCGTATTTTAGCAATTCGTGTTTTTTTACGATTCGCGTTTTTTTTCGCGATTTTCGGGTTTTTTCATGATTCGTGGGTTTTTAGCGATTTAGGATTATTTTCACGATTCGTGGTATTTTAGCGATTCGTGTTTTTTCATGATTCGTGGGTTTTTAGCGATACAGGATTTTTTCACGATTCGTGGTATTTTAGCGATTCGCGTTTTTTCGCGATTCGTGTTTTTTTTTCGCGATTTGCGGGTTTTTTCATGATTCGTGGGTTTTTAGCGATTCAGGATTTTTTTCACGATTCGTGGTATTTTAGCGATTCGTGTTTTTTCATGATTGTGATTTTTTACGATTCGCGTTTTTTTGTGATTCGCGGTTTTTAGCGTTTTTTTACCTGCTTTTTTATTTTTTATTTTTAGCTAAAATTATATCTCACGGTGCAATTTTTTTCCTTGTATTTACATTCAAATCGATGTATTGAGTTATACTCAAATCACCCATAAAACCTTCAAATCATTCAAACAATGAGAGTAATCAACTGAAATAATTATCCCTAAGCAATAAGAAGAAGAAAATTTTCTCAATACAAAATAAATAAACAAATAAATAATGAAAAGAAATCACACAGTAGCAATAGCAATAATAATAATAACATTAAATCCAATTATGTGATGGAAGATAAGCAATTCATTATCTCACATTTAAAACGAGGAAATCTGAATAGGGTCCAATTCAAGTGTCTTTAATTTTTCTTTTCAGCATTTTTGTTTTCATATTAAAGTCAAATAAGTCCCATACTTTAAAGACAAATCTTGTCACTTTTATTGTTATTTTATTCCTTTGCTACCGTTTTTTTTTCATTTCATTTTACACTTTCTCTATCCAAACAAACTCTTATATGAGATCTTTTAAAAATCTTTACTTAAAATAATATTTTCCCATATTGCCAAAAATAAATAAAAAATTTACCCTCAATGATGAAATGAAAGAAAAAATCTTATGTGAGTTACGTTGAATTTCACACTTAAAGTTTCTCTCTCATGCTGTTACATTTTAATATTTTTATCTAATTTATGTCTTTCCTTGTTATGTGAAGATTAAAGTTTTGGACCTGAATAGAGATGTCACATTATTATTTTTATTATTAAATTTCAACCACACTCAATATTATTTTTGTTTTGGTTTTTAAGGGACTTGCCATGAAAATGACATACCAAAAAATTACATATAAAAATAAAAATTATTTATATTAAACTAAGTTTAAATTGAACCTTTAACCTGAATTGAGACAATTTAATCTGGATTTGGATATGTCAAGCTTTTATTTTCCATTTCAAGCAGTGTCAATAAAAAATTTTTTAAGTGAAATAAAATTTCTTTTAAATTTAATAAAATTAAAGGAAAATTTTCATAATTTTAATTAAAAATTGATGATGACCCCCTTTAATAAGCTTTAAAATAAATTAATCGTGTAATAATTTTTAAAGGTAATTTTTCTTAACTTTTATGGTTATTTTTATTATCAAAATACCTTTGTTAAGGGTCATTAATATGAAATATGAAAAAAAAACATAATATTTTTCCAAGAAACATTAATTATTTATATACAAATTTAATCTCTTTTTTCATTCATATTTCGTTTAAAATGTGGTATCATTTAATAATTTTCTATACACTGTAAGTAGAAAATGAACCGGAAAGCACCCTTAGCTATACACATACGAGTGTGTATGAGTGATCACAATTCGCACAATTTTTTTTCAAAATCGGAAATGAAATGCGATTTAATTTTAACATCTCCATTACAAGGGCTATGAGAACCACTCCGACCGATTCTTTACAAGTGTTTCTCAATTTACCTCCTCTTCACATCTTTGTGCAGTCCGAGGCCTTGAGAACCTTGTATGGACTTAAAAGAACTCACCCACTCGGGACAAATGTTGCGAACTGTGGCTAAATTTATGGTAGCTAGTTTAGGAGGGGAACGGCCACTTCCTCGTGATCGCATAAAAACAGCCAAAGCCATTCATGGTCTGTTTCCTGGCTTGTATGAAGTGAAAGAGGCTTTACTCAACTCTAACACTGCCCTTGGAAAACTTGAAGTGGCATTTAGATCTACCGAGGCAGCTTTTAATAAGGAACGATTAGAGACGGAAGAAGCAGAGGACATTGATTATATAACCGAAACTTCTGATGAATCGGAAATTGAAGTAGGTGAAAGTCAAACCGAAAATGAAGATTGGTATGAAAATTAGGAGGAGATTGGCTTAAATGATAAGAATGATGATTTTGTAACAGAAATGAAATACCTGAGTGAGGTAGTTGTGCCTGCAAAAGAAATATTTTAAGCACTTTGAAGGAAACAGATTTTATTTCATTTGAGTTTGATTTAATATACCCAAACTCATCAAACTTATTGATAGGAAAAGAAGAAAAACTTTTCCGATTTTTTGACCTTCTTGAACTAAATTTCACAGAAACTTGTCAGCCAGAATCAATAAGTTTGAAAATCATCTTACTTTGTTAGGTAGAACAGTAGGAACCGTTAAAGGAGACATGAATTCACTTATCAGTGAAGTGCCAATCAATTATACAATTGAACAAATCAAAAGCTTGTCGGAAGAGTCTCCAGCACCGATGCTTATATTAAGGGATACTCAACTCACCATCGGATTGCATGGTAACGAACATGCTGATAGGAATCGCATTTCCGCCATCAATTTGGGATGTTTTCAATTTATAGTGTAAAGCTAATGACTTTAAAATGCTTATTATAATTAATGTTTATGTACAAATACTTAAGAAAAATTACCTATTTACAGAAAAGGACCCGATTTAATTATTATTATTATTAATTATTTTTTTTTTTTTTTGAAAGGATCAAGTATTAAATTGTTAACCCTCCTTTTCTCATTTAATATCTGTAAAGATTTCGAAACAATATTAATAATAATTAAGGTTTATGTTCCATGTTTCTCATTAAATGTGGTCTGAATTTAAAAGAAAAAAAAATCAAGGGAGACTTGATTGATTTCCTTCTATTTCTATCTTAACAAGAAATCATTGATCAGAACTCAGTTAAAATGTGAAATGTAAAAAGTCGATAAATCAGCTCAAAACTCATTATTATAGTTTATTTTTTCCCTCACATTTAAAAGAATATTTCAAAATCCCACATGATTACACTTGTCAGGAAAATCAAATCAACATATTTATCCTTTTTGATATGCTTTTCCTTTGTACTTTAATTATAAAAATTTTCTTTTGCCCTTAAGTAATGTGCAAAGGGAGTCACTTTCTCATACCTATACACAAAAAGTCATCATTTTATCACACTTTACGTTGTGAGAATGCGAATTACAATACATGTATTCAATTTAATTTAAAGAGAAAAATTCAATGAAATTCGGTATGGTACGTTTCAACCCCCATTCTCATCAACATGAGTAAAATCATAAAACAACAAAAGTTAGTGTTTGTAATGAGCAATCGTAATAATGGTGTGACGAATGGGCCCTTCTTTAAACACGTTTAAAATAATGGGAGTACAGTTGGTGCCTTTTAACCAATATTGGGATTTTTATTGTATTTTTTTTCATGTTCAACAAAAATTGAAATGAAATTTGGATGAGTCACTTTTATTTTGTGAGATAAGGAATTGTGATGATGATGCTGATGATGGGTTCAAGCTGCAGGCGAAATATTTATGAAGTTGATGATGAGTTTCGGATCTTATCATGATCTGAATATCTTGATTAGAAATTACTTGCAAAGGAAATGAATATTGTTTTAAATTTGAATTTCATTACAATTGAAAGTGAAAAATAAAAAGGGTTCTTATTCAAAGATGAATTGGAGTGTGCCATCATAATTTGTTTTGATGATCTTGTCATTTAGTTATCGCTGGTTTCTGAGGTTGTTTGGATTAACTTTCGGCACAAATTTATCGCTCAGTGAGTGGATGTTGGAATTCAGAGCAACATCAGCAAAATGGGCACAATTAATACGATAATTGCCCTCAATCGTAGACATGCCAAATAGCTTCAGATGATGCGGGTATGGTTGTAGAGCCAAATTTCCTCATGCAAAACACAAGGAATTGTTTTTTGATTGATTTCAACCTTGAAATGTCACTTTTAAGATACGGCATCCAAGTCACACAGCCAAAGTCAGTCAGAGAGAAGGATAAAGCGCCTTGATGGGCTGAACTTTTTGAAATTCTTTTAAAAAAAAACCAATATTTAATATTATTATTAGTCTTGAAATCCTGGCCAGACAAAAACATTGCCAAGATATCATTTTATCCAATTTAAAGTTAATGAAAAATAATTTGGAGCGCAATTTCAAATTAAATATGGACCCTTTTTCTCAAATTCATCGTCTTAATTACTTTCTTTAATAATAAGAATCGTGAATCACTTTAAATTCCCATAAAAAGCAAGTCAATTCCTCGTTCCAAACCCCTCATGTAAAGATGAAAACCAATGTTATCATTATTACTTTACAAAAAATCATTTAAAATTCAAAACATTCACACACACACACACACACAAAAAAAGTAATTTATAAGATGACAACATTTAATTGCATGTGAAATTAAAAAAAAGAGAGAAATATTCTCAATATTTTAATATTATTATTTAAATACTTAATCCATGTTATTATGAAGGATTTTTCGAAAAATATTGTCGTATTGCCTTAAAACTCACCTAAATTTATATTCCATAATAATTAAAGTAGTTAACGGTGAATCAACCCCAATATGCAAGATGTTTTCTGTTAGGGTAGTTTTTTTTTTGTTTGTAAGGGTGGCACAAATATCATTTCTTTCATTTTTTGATTGGATCATAAAAAGGGGTTCCCCGACCTGGATTTTCACAATAATATAAATACATATATTAAAATGAAAATAGTAGTCAAGATAAATGATTGCAAAAACGATGAGCTGGGGATTTGCACACTCATACAATGGAGGGATTTCCTCGATAAATGTATTGGATGATTTTTTTTTTGATTATTTTTTTTTCACTGAAAAATGTAATAAAAATTCAATTCCTTTGGGGTACTGAGATAACCCTGTAGCTCAATAAACAGTGGGATATGCAGTGAAATGAATCTACTTAAATGCTTCTCTCCCCTCTTCAAAGTTACAATTATATTGGAATATTTTATTTTATTACACCTATAATAAATGTTTCTTTGTTTTGTTTTGGGGTAGGGTCCAATTTCTTGTTGAGATAGATTTCAGTGTAACGATTAACTATTTATTTTTCTCACTACATAAAAAGGAAAATATAAATGTATTGAGAAAATGAAAAAGTCTCAAGTGTTTGAAATGTAATTTTGTAATAATAACAATTCAAGTCAATTTAATGCATTTCTTCAATTTATTCACTCATAAGATAAATATTTAATCAAGAATCGCACTTTAGGAGATTGATTTACTTTACTTTTTTCAAGGAGTTTTGAGAGTGAATATTTTCTTTTTAATGATGATATCGATTTGATAAGAAATCTTAATTCAAATTAACATGACAATAAGTCTCTTCAATTGAAATTCTTCGAAAATTGAAGCGATGGGAATCTCATGATACTGAAGCATAATTTTTGTTCAAATTCACTTACAAAGAATTTATGAAAACATTTTACATAATTACTTTGTGACAATTTTGACTTGATGTCATAACTGAAAACATACATCTGTTAAAATTTAATACCTCTGAGTTTGTGTCTTTACATGAAATGTTATTACTTAATACTTTGGTGCAACGACTGTATTAATCTATAAAGACAATAAAATAAAGTAAAAGTTTTGTTTTCATTTTAAAATGGCGCTAACACCACTTTTAACATGCAAAATCATTAATTACGAACGAAGCCAAAAACAATAAATTATACAATTTTTATTACGAACAAAGCTCAAATTCTGAATTTCGAACAAAAGGTTAAAAACACTTTTTTTTTAATTGCGAACGAAGCTCAATTCTAAAAAGTATAAAATCAAACGAGGCCCAGTAGGCTGAAGGACAAAGCTCAAATTTTGAAGTGCAAAATTCTGAATTTCAAACAAAGCTCAGATCTTAAGTGCAAAATCATGTGTACCGAACGAAGCTCTGAAGGTTAAAGAACACTTTCTTGGCTTCGAACAAAGCTTAGCAAATCATGCGCATCGAACGAAGCCCAGAAGGTTAAAGAGCACTTTTTTGGCTTGGAACAAAGCTTAATTCTGAAAAGTACAAAAGTCTGAGCTTCGAATAAAGCTCTATTCTAAAAGGTTCAGAATCATGATTTTCGAACGAAGCCCAAAAGACTTTTCAAAAGAAATTAATAAATTTTGATATATTTTTACATGAAAAAACTCATTTTATTCATTTCTGCGAAAGTTCTTAAAAATTGACACAAAAAAACATTGCACATGTCATTCACACATGTGTTGAAATTGTATCCTGCCTTGCCCTTTTCTTTAAAAGTCAAATAGGATACAAAATTTTAATGTTTGTTTTGATTTTCTCAAAAATAATAATAATAAAATATCAATTTTAAAGGGACCATAAGTAAGGACGTGAGAATTTCGAAAAAAATAACAGTTGCTCTTCACATTTCAAAACTTTTTGACATACACTCATGAGTGCAGTTAAAATTTCAACACTTTGCGTGGGAATTTATTTTAAAATGATTTGAAAAAGTGTTTGCAATGATTCTTTATTTTAATATTTTACATTTTCTGATAATAATTTTATTTTTTTTCTTTCTCATTTTACAGTTGCAATGGCCAGAGCATCCACAAGTCCATCAAATAACGTTACAATTTACGAGTCTGATCACGATTCCCTCCCAAGCTACACTCTGGTGTCCGGCTTGCCAAGTTACGATGATGCACTTGAGCAAATGAAATCAAAACTGAATAGCAAATCAACATCATCATCTGCAAATACCCAAAAACGTCCATCTTTGACAAAACTCTTCAATTTCGATACAGAAAAATCATCACTTGATATCACAAATTATCAAGCACCCGAAGATGTTGCAACATCATCACCCAGTTACGAAGTATCAGTTATCCTGCCACAAAAACCTCTAAATCATGAAAAGACCATATCGATGAAACCACATTATGGTATGGAACCAATTACAGATTTACCTAGTCATATGTTAAATAATGGTGAAAGCTTTATAATTAATATGCCAGCTGTGGCAGCAAATATTAGACAAAACATGGAAGAGAAAAATAACACAATATCGTCTTTAGTAGTTGCATCACATCAAAAACCCATTTATAGCCAATATCATTGTAATGAAATTCTAACACCAGAAATTAGTAAAGATAGAAAATTACAAATTATCAGTAGTAATATGAAGATTAAGGCGAATTCATTAGGAAATTTGTGTGAAATTCATCGCTAATATGGAAAAAAAATAATATTTTTAGCATATATGTGAGATTATATGATTTGAAGAGTTCACGAACACTTTAAGATGATGAATTTGTGGAAAATGTATTTATTATTATTAACATTTTACTAGGACACGTAAAATTTCAAGTAATTCTGATCCATGTAATTAAATTAATAAAATAATATTTTAAGGAAATGAAGATAATGTGATAATTTATTGAAAAATATTAAAATTAAAATTAATTCTCAATAAAAAAAAAATATAAAATGTAAAAAACTGCTCAAGGCAATAAATTTTCTTTCAATTTGACATCAAATTTCAATACTAATCGCTTAAAATTGATAAAAAAATTACGACAATATTTTGAAAAAAAAAACTTCATAAATTCTAATTTTTACTTCTTTCATCACAGAATTAAATCATTAAATACTAAAAAAAAGTGCTATTAAGTGCCTGAGCTTTGAATGCATGTTTGCCATTGATAACTGAAAAAATATCTGATTAATTTATAAAAAATTAAAAAAAAATTATATTTAAAATAAAGTAAAATGAAATAGATCAATATCAAATTAATTAAATGTATTTATGTAATAAAAAATAGAAAAAAATATGAGAGTTAAAGACATTTATCAAAAAAAAAAATATACAACAAGGATTTCATTGATTCAAATAATTGTGAGATTTTTCTTCTTTTTTTGGTTTATGAAATAAAATTAAAAATATTTAATGAAATAAAATGTATTTTCTTGAGAATTTAAATTTAATTGGTCTTTTATTTGTATTTTGGCTTCATGACTTGTACCGAAAATCGCTTAGCTACAGACGCTTTGTCCGCCGTTACTTTGCAAGACCTAGACTAGAATCTGCTCAAGAGCTTGCAAGTCTCATAACTCCTTTGAATTATCTTTTTAATTTCTTTTTGTGTTGGTAAGAGAAGCTCATGAGGGATTGTTTTATTATGATTGCTTTCCAAGGTCCAAAACATTTTCATGTTAAATGAATTCAGTCCCATAGAAATCCAAATTCAAAGCCGTCTTGTGATATTTTTTAAAATTAACGGATTTTTTCCAGTTTTGCACGTGTTTGAATTTCAAACGTTAAAAAAATGCAAATTATTTTGAAAAAACTTCCACAGATGTCACTTTTTCATTGAAATTTTTTTGTGAACTGGGACCAATTGTTGAATTTGAATCAAGGTTTTCTCAAATTGAAATTTTACTTAAATTACGGAATGTCATGTCATAATATGTCCATTTTAATGATTTTACATATAAATTTCATACATTCCAATTATTAATTAATATTAAAAATAGTCCTTTTCAATTAAATCAGAAAAAAATATTTTCTTAAGATGACATGTCTCTGTTGGTTGTATGGTGCCTCTTGATTGTGCAAATTATTTTGAAAATTAAACAATGCAAAACGTTTTTTTATTGTTAAATGGTTATTTTAAGCGTAAAGTTATTCGATATTAATGTAAATTAAGAAAACTTACCGTACGTTGATTGTTCTGAATTTCCTTTGTTTACGTTAAATTTTGACGTTTACAACATTGACATCAACAGTGCAAAAATACATTTTTTGTGTGTGAATGGAAAATTTTTTGTAGCATTTAAATAAGCAATTCTAGCATTTATATCACAAATTATCAGCAAATAACAATACAAAAAAAAACAATTTTGGGATGAGCAAGGATTGGAGACCCTTCGTTTATGGGGGTCTTAGCTCTTGTGTAGCTGAATTTGGTAAGTAAATATTTTTTTTTTATATGAAAAATTATCTTCCGATTGTCTGACTGGTTATGATTGGATTAAATGGTTGCTAAAAATAGATTTCAATTAACAATAAAATGTTTAGCAGTTAAATTTTGGATATTTGATGATACACGTTGAATTTAGATAGCAACATAAACTTAAAAATTTTATGCTGATTTTTATGTTCCAACATTATTGCATTACATAACCTTAAAATGAATTTCTATGTAAAATCATAAAAAAATGTTTCAATAATTAATTTTTCCTTTTTGCAATATTCAGGTACATTTCCCATAGATACAACAAAAACAAGGTTACAAATTCAAGGTCAAAAACTTGATTGTCGTCATAGTGAATTGAAATACCGTGGTATGGTCGATTGTTTTGTTCAAATTTCCAAGCAAGAAGGAGTTAAATCACTGTATTCTGGTATTGGCCCGGCATTGTTACGACAATCAACATATGGCACAATTAAATTTGGTACGTATTACACCCTGAAACACATTGCAAACACAAATGGGTGGCTAATTGACGAGTATGGAAATGAAAGTGTTTTGGGAAATGTGGGATGTGCAATTACAGCGGGTGCAATAAGTAGTGCCATTGCAAATCCAACGGATGTGTTAAAAGTTAGGATGCAAGTTCTTGGACGGGGAAGTCATCAAATGGGATTGGTGAAATGTTTCCATGAAATTTATGTGCATGAAGGACTTGCAGGACTATGGAGGGGCGTCACACCAACAGCACAAAGAGCTGCAATTATTGCCTCAGTTGAACTCCCCGTATATGATTTTTGTAAAAATTATTTTATGGAGATGCTCGGTAATACAGTGAGCAATCACTTTATATCTAGTTTTATTGCCAGTTTTGGTAAGATATTCCCACAAAATTCAAAACAACTTAATTTAAATAATACATTTCCATTGTAGGCTCAGCTGTTGCCTCAAATCCGATTGATGTGATACGAACAAGACTAATGAACCAAAAGAAGATTAGTAAACGCATAGAATTAGTGACAGTTAATTCAGCATGTGCGACACCTTCTCCTCGAATTTATACTGGAAGCATAGATTGCGCCATTAGAACAGTTAAAAACGAAGGTTTTCGTGCTTTATATAAAGGATTTATACCAACCTATTTACGAATGGGACCCTGGAACATAATTTTCTTCATAACATACGAACAACTCAAGCAACTTTATTAACGATTGTTATTTTTCGTTGTTATAACTTCATTAAACATGAATCTGTTACTAGAAAAATTTCATTATCTAAGCCAAAATGTTACAATAATTATCAAAATATTAGTCGATATATGAATGAATGAGAGTCACATTTGAAATGTGAATGTATGAAACTTTAACTCAATAGACTGTTGATTCAGAGAATTTTTTAATTGTTTATTACACTAACGATGCATTTTCAAGTTAAATTTAGATTTTGTAGAACAAATTATTGATTAAATTAAGAAACAAATAATTGAATTTAATGTTAAATAAAAGACGATAACCCATTAAAGGAAACATAATATTTTTGTTTTTCTTAGGGTTTAAGTGTCTTTAGCAAAGTTGTAGCTCATGTTAAGAGAAGTTCATTGGTATAATTGTAAGCACATTTGTGTCGATTTGGAAAAAAGGCGACTTTTGGCGCAGTCATGTTGTCCGTGGGTCTGTGTCAAAGTCGGAGTTCATTGAAAAGTCGCCAATCATTAAAAAAAAAGTCGCTAATCATTAAAAAAAGTCGTTAACCATTGAAAAAAAGTCGCCAAGGATTTAAAAAAAGTCGCAAATCACAAAAAAAAAACCGCGAGTGGCCAAATTTTACAAAATGGTGAATTTTATCTATAGAAATGCACTCGTGTATATCGTTCACGATCACGTTTTACACATTTTTTGGGACAAATTGAAAAATTTTAAATTTTTTTGTGAAAATTTTTTTAATATAAATGTTTTCTCAGTGAAATTTCTGTACGTAATTCATTGGTCAACGTTTTTTGATCAGCTTCTCCTGTAAATTTTTGTTCCCTAATTCATTTTGGGGTCAAAAATTTCAGTTAGATCTACTCCTGGGAAAGAGAGAGAGTCAAAATTCATGTAATTATGTTTCATCAATCTTTATTATTATTTTAATTTATTTTCATAATTAGTTATTTTTTGTTCATTTTTTTATTATTTTAATTTTTATTTTCTGCTAAACAAATTGTTGTTATATCGTTACAATTTTCCAAAAACTTTTTTACTTAATTGTTTATCTGTAAATTTTGAATAACTGTAGTTTTTTTTACTGTAATAATAAATTTTCCATTTATTTTCATTTTAATCTTTTTCTATTTCAAATTTTATTTTAGTTTTTAACAAATTTATTGTTGGTTTTTTGCTTTTGCTATGTGTGTGTGCAATTGTAAAATTAACAATGGTATAAAAAACTAAATAATTTTACATTATTTCATTAAAAAAATTATTCATATTTAATAGATAAGAGAAATCTATTGTATGGTCTATGGTATCTGAATATGGAAGCTTTGAATGTTACTGTTTTTTTTCTGGTTTATTGTTGATTTTTATAAATGTATTTTTTATTGTAAATTAAACGTAAAAAAAAATTCAATTGAGAGACAAGTTTCGCTACAAATTGTGCGTTATTAAGAATATTTAAAAGTTTCCATTCTTGTATTAATTTTTCTATTAATTTAAAGTTTTTTTTTGGTACATACATTTTATATGTCAAAACTATCGAAATTGAAGACAAATACGAGAGAAAGAGTACAAAAATGCCTAAAATTGGCAAAAAGTTTGATGATGATTTCGTTGGGAAGTTTTTTTTTTAATTTAATATTTTTATATTTAAATATTTTGTTTTGGAATTCATTTAAATTTAATATTGGTCATTATATTTTTTTTTGTTGGTAGTAAATTACAAGAGTATAATTTTGATATGGTTGCTTAAAATCCATTAAATTTCATCAAAAATGAATTAAATCTCGATATGCAGATCTTTTGCAATGCAGAAAATTGATACACAAATAAAATTAAATTGAGTTTTTTTTTCTTTATGTTTCGCACATAATCATAAATATTTTTCTTCTATTATATTTTTATTTTTTTTTTAATATTCATTTAACTGTAATTTGTATAAATTGTAGCAGTTTTTTTTTCATTTTCATTTAAATATATTTTTATATTAAATTTATTTAATAATAATCAATTAATGTTATTAATATTATTTTGTTTTAATATACATTTAATCTGCTTATATTATATTTTTTTTCTATTGATTTAATTTTATTATTATTCTTTTCAATTTAATTAATTTATTATATATATATTTTTTTATTTAAATTATTTATTGTTAGTTAATATGCTACTAATTTGACTAAAATTCCATTATCAATTTTTTTTTTTAATTTTATTTTACTTTATAATTTTAGTTTTAAATTTTTTTAGAGCAGTTTCTGAATATGAGGTGATCCATGGAAAAATTGGCATGGTGCACTCAAAAGTGAAAAATAAGAACTTAAGATTGAATTCTTACAGTGGCCCCCACATGGAAGAGTCATCACTTGAACATGGGTTGTGAGTATTTTTTTATATGGGTCAATCTGAGCAGTTTGTAAGAAAGTCGTGAATCAATTTTCTACATAAAGAGACAAGTTTGTCTGAGAATCCAATGTATTGTCATGACAGGAAGTCCACTGACCTTGCTGTTAAAGAGAAGACAAATCTGATGGAGGGGAGTCATGATTCAAGTGTAAGGACTATTTTTTTTCTTTTTAATTTTCACAATTTTTGTCATTCATAAAATCTTGAGAAAACTGAAATTTTGATGAAAATTTGAGAAAAATTATCTAAAACCTTGAAATTTTTGGAATAACTTGAAAATACACCTCAAAAAGTGTCAAATTTGACAATGAAATCAATTTAATTGATCTGAACAAGACAGAAATTGACAAGAAAAGTGTCACAATTGTTTAATCAGAAATCGCTCTTAAAATTTTTGCTTTCTTTTAATTTAATCGAGTTCTCAAATTTCGTTTACTGTTGTTTTATTTTATATCATTTAAATATTTTTTTAGTTAATTATGTTAATAATTATTCCTTTTTTTATTTAATTTAAATTGTATCAATTTTTCTAATGTTTTTTAATATAAGTTATTTTTTTTTATTTCACGGTAGAAAAAAATTCTATTTTTATATTTTTTTTTGTAAAATGTAATTTAACTTATTTTATTATAGTTTTTCTTTAATTATCTTTATTTTTAATGTTTATGAATTGTAATAGTTATGTAAAAAGCAAAGAATTTTTTAGTATTTTTTTTTATTAATATTAAATAAAAGCTTTCACTGTTTTTTTTTCTTACATTTTACGTTACTTTTAAGATTTAACATTCTCCATCAATACACAATTTTTTTTCTTACATAGTGACTACATTTTTTTTTTCATTTTAAATTATTATCTTGATTGATCATTTAACTTTTATTTTTTTTTCTTCTTAAATATCTTACACAGTCAGTACCAGCATTGTCATATTGATTATTTAATATTTTATTTTAATTTTTAACAATTTAAATTAAATTTAAGGAAAAAAAATTTTTAAAGGATTTTTTTGTTTTTGCTTGGCAAATTATAATTGAAAGGTTGCAACTTAAAACTGTATTTTCTTTTATATATAGCAACATATTGCTCATATTAAACCTGTTTATTTGATTCGTTTTAATTTTAACCCATTAAGTGCTACCTGGTAAAAAATTATTTTGACGGAAAATTCGACGATGTGGGAAAATTTAACCATTTGATCAAAACAATCCATTAGTGGCCTTTAATGGGTTAAAATAAAATTTTATTTTGGTATTTTCGTTTCAATGCTTAATTTTTTTTCAATGATTCCACTTTTAATTAACTAATCAAAACAAAGGGTTGTTTCTGTTTAAATTTTTTTTAACGTTAATGAAAGACATTTTTAAAGTTTTCATTCTTACGTTAACTGATTTTAGCGCGCAATTTTAACTCATATTCATTTACTTTACTATCCCTTAAAAAACCTTGTACTAAAACAAAAAAAATAGACAAACATTTTTTTAACAGTTACAAATATTCCAAACATTTCTTTTATTTTTTAAGTAGGTATTTCTCGTCGCTTTTATGATTAATAATTAATTTTTTATATATTTTATTAACTTAAATCTGTTTAGCATTACATACACAATCAATTTTTTTCTTTTTTTTATTATTATGATTTTCATTAGTAAGTCTTTCATAATATTATCTAATAAAATAATGAAATAAAAGAGAGAAAAAAACCAAAATTCTTAGGATTACGTTTTGCTAAACCTCTTTTTCTACTTAAGTTTTTATTTTCTTTCTGCTTTCTCTATATTTTTTATATATATATAATTTTTTTTTTATATTATAAGTTATTTACAGAGGGATTTGGGTACAAAACCCCCGTCTTTAATACACCCTGCGTGGTTGATGGTCATTATACTTCATGTTTCATTAATGTAGATTTCCTGTGAAAATTGTACAACAAAAGGAAAACAGTTAATAAATCAGAAAAAAAGGAAGAAAGCAAGTAAAAAAACAAGTAAATAAAAATAATAATAACACCGAGCCGTGATAAAGTAATTTGATAGAAAAAATATAAAAACTTACTCATTAATTTATTTTTTTGTTGATGGTTGCCTTTAAAGCTCAAAGTCCTGTCAAATGATTTGTTGTTGTTGATGATTTTTTTTTAACCGTAACATCAATTAATTATTTTAATTTTTACGTTTAATTTAGACAAACCATTCCTCTTTTTGAGTTGCTTGTTGTGAGACATCAGGACCTATTTGCCTTATTTTACCAGGCACCAGATGGGACGGACTTTGACCATCAATTTGTGTAGTATGTGAGGGTACCCTGTAATTGTTGAAGCAAAAAAAATTACACTCTCTTATATTTGCATATAATAATTAATAAATATAAAATTGATTAATTGCTTTAATGCCTGTGAATTTCATGAAAAATTTCATTTTACTTATTATGTGTAAAGGAAATGTGTACTGAGAAGTATCAATATTAATGAGGGTTGGAAAAAAATAATGAGAAATTTTTTGATATTACTTTGAATATTGTTACATGACCATTTTTTATAATACTTTTATATTAGGTCACATCGACAAGTGCGTGCGATAAAACTTCGCTAGAGCCTTTATGAGACGTCGTAGACCCATAGTTTCTTCTGAAACTTTACCTTATTTTTGAGGGCCGAGGTAGCCTCATCATTAGAATTTTTGTTTTATATAAAAAAATAGAGTTGCCGAACAACTTTTGGTCCAAAGAACCGGTTTTTCAACAAAAATCAAAAATTTTTCACAAATTTCCCGGAAAATCAAAAAAAAAAATTATATCACTTAAATCCTCTCAAAATAAGCTACAACTTTGCTGAAGACACCAAAGACCTAGGACGAACTTGAAAAAAATTTTTTTTTTACATACACATGAATTTTCTTAACCCTTTCTTTCCCAGTGTCCCACGGGTGGAACAATGATTTTAAATACGTTTTTAATGTATATATTTCGCTTTTTTAAAATTTTTTCTTGAATGAACCGATTCTTCGAAGGGTTTCTTTGATGTTTCTGTACTGGTTTTTAAAAAATTATCAATTATAATATAAAATTAATGTCAAAAGAATTATATCAATTTTTAATAGTAAAGTTTCTGTACGTATTTCTATAGGAGTTATACGTATTTTGATAAGCTTCTCGTGTAAATTTTTTATTCTGTAAACCAAATTTTTTTGATTGATTAATTTTTTTTGAGTCAAAATCAACTAAAATGAACATCAAAATATTGAATTTAATCAAAAAATCAAAAGCTCGATCTTCTCCTGGGAAAGAGAGGGTTAACAGAATGTGGATACATCGACTATAAATGAAAAGTGTATTCCAAAAATTATTAAGTCGTTTAGGTTGTTTGGTTAGGTTCTTACTTCAGATAATTTTACGAAAAATAAAACTAAAAAGTCAAAAAAAAAAAAAAATATAAAAAAAAAGATGATAAAAAGCGTGCTTTATACTTAGGAAGTTATTAACTTCTAAAATAAACTTTTATGAAAGGGGATGGCTAACTAAAAAGTAAAAAACAAGAAGTTTTGAAGCAAAATAAAATATTTGTGATAACAGCTTCACAAACTTTTTAAAAGTTGAATTTTGAGTATTAACAGGAATTAATTACAGCGCTGTTTCGTCTAAGGTTTTTCACACATCGCAAAATCAGACTCAAAAAAAATTAATTAATAAATATAAAATTGATTAATTGCTTTAATGCCTGTGAATTTCATGAAAAATTTCATTTTACTTATTATGTGTAAAAGGAAATGTGTACTGAGAAGTATCAATATTAATGAGGGTTGGAAAAAATAATGAGAAATTTTTTGATATTACTTTGAATATTGTTACATGACCATTTTTTTTACATTATGGTCTGCGTATGATTGAATTTTGTATTGAAAGTGAACTTTTTTAGAGGAATTCTGTCGATTTGAAAAAAAGTGAATAAAAAAAATGTAGGGTGTCCGTATGATTCAAATGGTATAATTTCTCTAATGGTCAAATTTTTTCCACTGGCCAAATTTTTCCAAATGGTCAAATTTTTCCAAATGGTCGAATTTTCTCCAATTGCAGAATTTTTTCCAATGGTCAAATTTTTCCAAATCACCAATTTTTTCCAATGGTCGAATTTTCCCAAATAGTCAAATTTTTTCCAATGGTCAAATTTTACCAAATGGTCGAATTTTTTCCAATGGCCAAATTTTTCCCAAAAGACCAAATTTTTTCCAACATCGAATTTTCTCCAATGGCCGAATTTTTTCCAATGGTCGAATTTTCCCAAATAGTCGAAATTTTTCTAATGGTCAAATTTTTCCAATGGCCAAATTTTCTCCAATGGTCGAATTTTCCAAATAGTCGAATTTTTTCTAATGACCGAATTTTCCAAAATAGTCGATATTTTTCTAATGGTCAAATTTTTCCAATGGCCGAATTTTCTCCAATGGTCGAATTTTCCCAAATAGTCGAAATTTTTCCCAAAGGCCGAATTTTCTCCAATGGTCGAATTTTCCTAAATAGTCGAATTTTCTCCAATGGCCGAATTTACCCAAATAGTCGAATTTTCTCCAATGGCCGAATTTTCTCAAATGGTCGAATTTTCTCCAATAGTCGAATTTTCACCAACGGTCCAATTTTCCGGAATTTTAAAATCAATCTATAGAAATGCGCTAGTGTATATCGTTCATGATCACGTTTTACATTGTTTAGAAAATTAAGTAAACATAATTTAAAATAAAACTCACCTAATAGTCCCGCAGGGCGATGCAAGTTTCCCGAAGGCAATTGTGTCATGCCTCGAGGTAATGTTCCATGCATATTTTTCGATGAACCATTCGATTCAATTGTTTGATGGACTACAGCAACGGCATTTTTTATGTTACACGAGCACACACATATATAAAATGTAACGAAAAATAAACGAAGAAAATGCAAATGAAAATTAAATTTTATGATTCTTTGATGAAGATGAATTACAAGAACAAAAAAATAAAATTAAACATTAAAAAGAAAATAAAGGGACTACTGATGTACAACTACAAATAACGCTGAATGAAATGAACAACTCAAAATTAAGTCTCTTTTTTTGTGTATAAAGAGAGACTTTTTTCCTAATCATTTTTGTACAATTTCAATGAAAAGCAGCCACAATTAATTAACAAATTAACTTTAATATTATTTACAAACGTACATTTTTTTTAACTATTTCTACATATTTTTACACTTAATGGACGTTTTTCGTTTATAAAGTTAATGTTTATTAGGAACTTTTTTATTCTTATATTTTTTTTCATTTTTGGCTTAGTTTTTTTCTCGTATTCTTAATTAAGGACGATAATTATACAAAATCTTCGGTAGGTTCATGATTGCTTAGATACTTCATTTTATTGTCCATAATTACATCGTTGTTTTTTTTTCATTTCATTCGGCGTGATTCGTTGTTACATTTTTTTTTGTTTCCAGTATCCCACCAATTTTAATTTCAATGTTAATTTTTAGATAATTATTAAATTCTTACACTGAACTGATTGTTGCGGTGGATTTCTAGTTGTATTTCTACGACAAATACATATCGCTAAGCCGACAATACAAGCACTTATCACTAATAAACTACTAACTGCAATTAGAATCACCCATGGTATTTCACCAGCAAATAAATCTGTTTCGGGACCTTACCGAGAAAAAATTCGTTTGTTCATAATAAAATTTAATTAAATTTTTTTCAATGTAAACTCACTTTTACAGTTAGCTGCAACTCCCTCATCAGACCCATCGGAACAATGATTGACTTGGTCACAAAGCAAATCCGGACTTATACAATATTCCTTTTGTGCACATCTGAAGTCCTTACAAGCGTGTTCTAAATATTATAAAAGGGAAAATAACTTGAGTTAATAATCGTCGCACCAACTGTTACATTTTTGTTATTTTCATCAAGTCACGTGTCAAAATAATTTCACTTAATGTTTATGATACTTCTTTGGCCCATTTAATCGTTTAAAGTAAATGTAAACTTAAATTTAAAAGAGAAAAAATGGTCTTACTTGGATCCTTCACAGCTGTTATCACCATTTTGAAACCATTTGCATCTGTGCCCCATGCGTCTGTGACATATTTAAGGGTGAGAAAATTGGTTCGTGTAAATATTGCACCTATACTTTGCTTCGTATTTTTACATGACAAATCATGCTGAAAATAAAAAAAAAATAATATTCAAATTAAAATTATTTTAGAGATTCAATGACTTTTATACGGAAATTTGGAACAATCGGATTCGGAAAATCCTTGAAATGGACGAAAAATTTATTACAATTTTTTGTAATTCATTCACTCAAAAATTAGAGTTGGAGAAGACCAACACGTGTACTTCCAAAAAAAAGGAAGAATTATTGGAGCGCATATGATAAGATTAAGGTTGTTGTCACACACACACACACAAAAGGAAAAAAAACTGTTGTCTTTCACAAATCCTCTTAACATGTTTGAACATTAATGCAACCATAATTTAAAGTAACATGGAAAAACATTCGGATTTATAAATGTCTTCTCGTTAACCACTCTCTTAATATGATTACGTTATAAAATGACATTCCACCATACCAAATTTTTCCCTTTCTTTGCAATATCATGTTGTCCAATTTAATTGGATATAAAATATCAAGTCAGAGATTTGTGTAACTAAAATAAAAAATGGGAAATTCTAACCACTGGGCGGTTTAGAAAAGTGCATTTCGATGGGACTCATTTCATTGAATATAATCGAGTTTTAATTTTAATAATTATACCGCCATTTTGAAAATAACGGTCATTTTGAAAATAACGGCCATTTTGAAAATAACGGCCATTTTGAATATAACGGTCATTTTGAAAATAACGGCCATTTTGAAAATAACGGTCATTTTGAAAATTTTTGAAAAAAATTATTTGAAAAATCGGACATTTTGGGCTTTTGAACATTTTCAGGCTCTGGAGCCTAATTCTTGAGCCCAAATTCTGATCCCCATTCCTGAGCCTATTCTCAGAGCCATTTAGTTAAAATTAATTTTAGTAAACTTCTCCACCCAACAAAACAAATTATCAATATATTTAAAATTTTAACCGTTTTTAACGAATTTTCAGGCTTTGGAGGCTCTGGAGCCCAATCCATAAGCCCAATCTCAAAACTAATGAGTTTTGAGAAATCCTTAAGACCTCCTCTGTCTATTAAAAAAAACCAGACCTCGCTCTGATGGACCATTCCGGAGTTATGACCGGATCGGACAACCTGACAAACTGACAAACGGACAAACGGACAAACAGAGTGACGGCGGACAAACCGTCTGTAATAGTGCATTTTTTCTTACGAAATGCACTAAAAATGATGAAGAGAGACAAAAATCTCTTATAAATGAAAAATTGAGCATGAAATAACTTTGATAATTTTATTCAATTTTTTTTTAACTTTACTTAACGAAGAGTCACATTGAAACAGCAAGAAAAACCTTCACATAAAATTCTAATTCATTAATCATTTCATAGCTTATAATGATTTTGACACTGATGACAATACGTGAGTTTTTCTTCCTCTTATCAGATACCGGAATGTTAATGTCTGATCATCATTCTTCATGAAAAATTTCATATTAATTTTTTTTTTCTTATTAATAGACAATTTACCCTTTTTTCCTTGTTTCTCATAATTGACTGTTTCATGATTCATAAAACGTACAAATTTTTACGTAATTAGAGTGAATTATCACGAAATTGTATCATATTTTAAAATTTGAAATTAAATATGATTTAGACAAGAAAGGGGTTTTGCAGACGAAATCGAGATATTGTGCTCGATAAATCGAAGTTTCATTGTTAAATTAATAAATTTGAATGTAACCCAGAGAAACCTTTGTTTTTAATTGTGTATCGCATTTTCAACTCGAAAATCTACTTCTTTGGTCCACTAATTTAAGTTTTAGCTTAGTGTGCTGAATGTTACGGGCTTGATACTCGCAGCAGACATAACAAATATTCTTATTTTTGTAATTTTTCTCCTTCATGAATAAAAACCACGAAAAACTGAATATCTCGTACACTTCAGGAATTAGAACGCTGATTTTCTTCCCACCATAGTAAAGATACCAAACCTTTTGGTGGTCAGTGTCTTTGATAAGGCGTTTCATCGCGAAATTAGAAATAAATATAAAGAATGTATTTTTATTTTATTTGGCTAAAGCAGCATGCGTATGTGACAAACGGGTGAGAAACAATTCAATAAACGTACACACGAGATAAGTGCTTCAGTTTTAATTTTGTTTTAAACTTGTATTTCGGTTGAATAATATTTTAAATACATGTTCTAAATACACATTGACTGTCTTTCTGCAATATTAATCAATAGATATTTTGTGAATAGTCTTAGTTTAGCATAAATAATGCTTTAAATACTTCCAACTTTGCGGTGTTATGTTTCCATGTCGCTTTCTACACACAGATGTTTTTTATTTGTCGCCAATAGCCGTCAATTCAATGCTCATGCTGTATTGTAAGTGAATTTATCTCCATGTTCTTTCGTGCCTTTTCGTCGATATTTACGTCGTTCACCTTGTTGTCGGTAAAAATTGCCACGTTGATAGATGTCTTGAAGAGGTGCTATAAACATTTCTTAAGGTGGTGGTCCCATATAGCATGTTGCCTGTGGTACTCCTGTCCAATACACGGGTTGCTGCTGAAGCTGAAATTTAATGCTGAGAGTGGATTAAATTGTGTTATTGGGTGTAGCTGAAATTGTTGTGTTGGGTTTACTATTGGTTAGGGTTGTTCCTGGTGAATCAGATCGCCAACCATGGCTTGGGTTATAGAGATGTTTTTTTTTTATTTTTTAATAAATGGTTTCTTATGCTCATTTTCAGTTTTTCAAGAATATCAAAAAAAAATCGGTTTCCTTACGGTCTCCTTACTTTAGAACAGAAGTTCATTTGCAAAAATTGATATTTCGAAATTTTCCCACTCACCACTCATACCGTTAGCAAATTTTGTTTTGTTTCTCAAAACAATTTATGAATTTAATCAAATTGAGAATGAAAAATATTTTATTATTTATGTCGCTTAAAAGTAATTTGAAATGAGAAAATTTAACCTAGATTTACAAAATTTATTAAAATATTGTTTAAATTTAATATTTTAAACATGAAAATGAAATCATTTTACTTGTTAAGATTTGTGATTCAATCTCAATGGTGTTTTAATTACTTTTCAGTTTTGCTTATCAATTGATATTTTTTTGTCATTTAAGTTACTTACAACCTGGATATCGATTTTATGCCATTTAAAATAAATTTCATGCATATTTTATTTAACATTTATAAACTAGTGGTTTGTTGACTTGTTTAAAGTTTATGCCACTCTTCATCAGTTGATCATAAATAATCTAACTAACCTGACTTTTATTTGTCACAGTGAGACAGTTAAATTTTAGTATTTTAGATAAATTTTAAATAAAATACAATTTTCTATACAAAAATCATTATGTTGAGATGAGAGATAAGAGAAATAACTGAAATTTTTCATTATTATTTTTTTTGTGATAATCTTATTTAAGTAACACGGTTTACTTCACGGTATTATAGTTTTCATATTTACTGAAACATAAACAGACAAAATGATATTTTGAAAAGAATAAGATTATTACGTATCATATCTAAGGACACTGTAAGATGAAATTTTGAAGCCCACACGATTTTCCACGGATTTTTTTACAAAATATCCACAAATATCTCACAAGTGCCTTGTTAGCCCCACGTCAAGGACTTTAATTTATTTTCATCTTACTATGAGGCATTTTCAACTTACAGTGTATGTTTGAATCGAAGACAAGTGTGTTTTTGTATAATAATAATGAGTGGATTAAATGTGTATGAATTGTTATCATTCAAAAAAGGATTATCATCATTTGTACATTTTAAGTATTAATATTAAATACGAAATAATGATCTAAAACAAAAAAAAAATGTTTTTAATTTAGTTTTCATTTTATTTCAGTTTAACTTCAGGCTTCATTCTTATCAGTTACTTGAAATGGCTTTTAATGTACAAAATTCATATTAAAAGAAAAATTTAAAAAGTAATTATTTTTATTTTTATTGTAAATGAAATAATAACACTAAAAATAATTGTCTATCACTTAAAATTTAACAATACAGGCATTAGTTTGTTGGATATACACAGAAATTACGCGATTTTTAACATTTGAGTTAATATTTCTTATTCTTCCAATAAGAAATTTTTATTTTTTTTTTTATAAAACTCAAGCCTTAATATTGATCTGGAGTTTAGAAAAAACTAAATTAATTTTTAAAAACATTTAATTGAATTTTAGGGCTTGCCAAAAAGTGTTGGATATACACAATTTTCGTTGGTCATTTTATCAAACAAAATTTCAAAGCTATATTTCAACTGCTTAATTATTTTTTTAAATTAAATCTAGTACTACAAAATGTTTCAAACCTGATAAAGCTTTAACATTTAAAAACTAGAAATTTTAATTTTGAAATTTCATTGATAAAATCTTTAAAAATGAGGTGTTGGATATACACATGTTGGATATACACAAAATTCCAATTTTTTCTGCGATGTATTTTAAAGTTTTTTGATAAAATTATTTTATAAAATGTCTTAAAATGAAAAAAAAATAAACTTTTAAGTACACAGTTTGAGTATACATTGATGAAAAATACACTTTTCGTTTAAATTAATGAAATTTATCAACATTTTGATATTTTGACTCTTTCGATTAATTTTTGTATTGAAATGCTTAAAACGTTATATGGTAAAGTTGTAGGGCTTAGTTAAGATTACGATATGGCTCAAATCAATTTATCCAATTTTGGATAAAAATCCTTAAAAAACCCTGAAAAACCTTAATTTGTTAAAATTCAGAACTATTTATGAGTTCAAGATCATATAATATGGAATTTTATTAACATAAGCAATGTATAAGAAAATAATTTCACTGAAATTTATTCAAAATTTAGTAATTTAGCCATTTCATTGGATATAGATCACTAAAAAGCTATTTTTGATAAAATACTGATAATTGCTCGAAAACTGCTCTATCAGGCCCACTGTGTACGATAATTTTTAATTATAGTGTTGCTCCTTTAGAATATTAAATCAAGAAACTGTTCAGATACTTTTCCTTTCAAATAAAAGCGAAAAATACAATCAAAATGTTAAAAAAAAAATATTTTAAAAATATTCAACGCATAGTGTTGGATATACACAAAAATTGATTTAGTTTATTTTGATATAATTGTAACAAAATCAAAATTTCTTGAATGCAGTTTTATTGAGGAATAAAATCTTGAGGAAAATATAAAATATCAACGATTTTTGTAAAGGATTAACGCCAGCAGATGTAAAACTATGGTTAAGCGTTGGATATACACACAAAATATTATCCAACATTTACGTCATTGAAAAAAAATGCTCCAAGAGCAAATTTAATTTTTTTCTTTGTATTTTTTCGAAGATCTATTCTAAAGCTGTCTATATCCAAAAACTTTTTTTTCTTGGAATAACAAAACACAGAAAAAAAATCATCTCAAAAATTTTAAAATTCATTCAGTTTTTAGCTTAAATTTTTGTACAAGTATCAAACTTAAATTAAGTGTGTATTTAAAAAATAATTTTTATTTTTTTTTGTATTTCCCGTTACTTTGAAGTATAAGCTTAAATATTGACTCGATAAAAGTTTTAAAATTACACTTAAAATTTTTTGATTATTTTTCCCAAAATTGACTAATGCCTGAATATCATTCCTTGAAAAGCAAATTTAAAATTTTGTCATTTTTTTACGTGGGAAGTTAATTTAAATTTCATTAGATAACATTCTCAAAAAAATAAAGATGAGGGTAGCATGAATTATGAGTTATCCACGCAAATAAACAAAATATATTTACTTTAAAAAATATTATTTGAATGGTTTTAAAGTGGGCTTGTTATTGAATAACAAACAAATAAAAATGGAAGTAAAATGAAACATAATTATTGTTACTTTACTTAAAATGAAAAAGTTTGTCAAATTGTTTCGATATTGCTTCCTTTGTAAAACATATTCCTGTTAAATTTTTTGTCTCTACTTGTTTCAAGGTTTTTTGTATAAAAAAATAAAATATCTGGTGTATATCAATAATAAAAATAACAATAATTGTGAAATGGAAAGAGATAATAAAAAAATACGAAAAATTAAAGAAAAATATCAGATTCAGCCCAAAAAACATATACTTTTCCGATACTTTGTCGTTTCTTATTCATTGGATCTTGTTTTTTTCCTTCTTTTCTCTATTAAAGGGATTGTTTACCTTCTTTTTTTTAACAAAAATAAAATAAAAAAAGTTTAAGAGAGAGAAACATATTTGTCGGTTGAAAAAAACTTTTTTATTATTTATAATGAATAGAAAGTAGGGAAAACAACAATTTGTTACGCTATTCATTTTTTTGAATGTGTATTTTTCGATGTTAGTTTGAAAAAGTTTTATTTCGAACATAAATGTGTTAATTTATTACTTTAAAATAAGGTAAAATGATGTTAGATAGGTGTTTATTGGTAAAAATTTTTATATGTTATCGAAATGGAATTTATAACTGTAAATAACCTGGCGTCAACTTTAAAGAAACAAAAGAGTGAAAATCATATGGATGCCTGGGCACAGTAACATAGAGGGAAATTAAATTGCGGACAGTCTAGCGAGGGAAGGTTCAACTTCAATTTATGAACCATGCTTAGGGATTTCATTAAAAACAGCATAGTCAGCAATATTTGAGTGGCTTATAGATGAATCAACTTGGTACTGGAATCTGCTAAGCAATCGTCTTTCTGAACACGTACTTAATCTTATACCCAAATGGTCAGCCACTCGTACCAAGGAGTTTTTAGGAATGACCACAGGTCAAGTAAGAGTTCTGGTAGCATTCCTCACAGGACACGCACGTGTACTAAAACATCTTAAGATAATGAATCTAAGTGAAACAGATTTATGTAGAATAAATCAAGCAGAGGAAGAAAGCGCTCAGCACATTCTCTGCTTCAGTACATTGGACTTGAGAACAGGAGAAGGAGGTTTTTTGGGTGTTTGAATGGACAAATAAATCCAACGGCCCTCTTAGGAATGAAACTTCATTTGATATATGATCTCTTGAAGGAATAAGTTTCATTGAATAGAAGTATAATTTAGAGTTTGTCGAAAGACAGCCCTCAAAAAGCACAATGTAGTATTGCCTGAGGTGGGTATACCTTTAATCATCATCATCAACCTGGCGTTTCCAGTATAAAATTAAAATAATTATTTTTAATAAGCAGACGTTTCCATTATTGATTTTTAAAACAAGAAATTTGTACCACTGGGCGGTTTAGAAAAATTCATTTCGATGGGCATGGATTAACTGACTTATCAATTTGCTAAGCTTTACATCTCAATTTTTTAAGACTGACCCAAAAATTTTCTTGTTTTCACTTAAAAATTTATTTAACAGTTTTCGACCATTTTCTGGCTATTATCATTATGGGCTCCTCAATCTAACAAAGAGTCTGACCTCACACCGATTGACCATTCCGGAGTATTTTATGGAAAGTAGTATCAGAATGACGGTAGACAAACCGTCTGTAAAAGTGCATATTTTCTTACGAAATGCACAAAAAATTATTGTAAAAAACCAGGCGTTTCCATTATAGATTGAACAAATTCTTTTAAAAAAACTAGGCGTTTCCATCACTATTTTCAAAAACTATTTTTTTAAAGTACCAGACGTTTTTCCATATAAATTTGTGTTAAAAAACCAGGCGCTTCCACTTTGATAGTGATTTAACTTCCTCAAAGATTCATATAATAAGAATCAAATATGATTAATTTCAATTATTACACTAAATATCTAAATTGATATAAAAAAAAGATCATCTAAAACTATTCAAACTACTTAAGTTTATGGTGATTGTGCTCAAAATAAGAAGTAAAATAGCAAATGTCAGCAAAAACATTTACATCCCGTAGTTTATTTTTTTTATTGTTTTTTTACATATATTGTGGTCACAAATGGATCATCATTTATGAAATGAAAATAGATAAAATTGAATATGGTTCAGATATATTCTTTTTTGCGGATGAATAACTTTCTGCTCCCTTTTTTTTGCTTTTACTTTTTGATTCATGTTCTGTTTTATGCCTGTCTAAGAGATTTTTGTTAACGTACACACACACACACACACTTGAAAGATGATTTTCTTCAAACTATCCTTTTATGTACAACAAAAATCCTTTGAAGGGTATTAAATCTTATAAATATATTTATTATTATGATGGTAGAAGATCTATCGAAGGAATTAATGAAAAACTATTAACTTTTCTTGATTTCATCATAAATCAATGTGCTTTATTATCTCATAAAAGGATTTTATGAAATGAAATTGAAGTGGTTTTTATATTTTTCAAACTTACCTTATGAGTGCCTACTGCATGTGCACCATCAAATATAAACAGATGATCATTACAATCTAATTGTAGTGTATCAAATCGTAGCATAAATCTTTGTAAAATTGAATGCGTTTGAAATGTGACCACACAATCCAATGTACGTTCATTTTGTGACCACAATACAGCACCATCTATTTTCCTATAAATTTGTGTTAGAAAATGATTTTTACATAGTTGTTGCATGTAAACTGAAATGAAAAAGAGAGAAAAATTTTATAAGAATATTATCTGATTCAAGCAGTTTTATGGTAAATTAATAATTTTATTTTTTGTTCTTCAAGCTCTTTGTGGTTTTAACTTGATGTGTTTCATGAAATATTTTATGTTATAACATATTTCCTGTTCTAGCTCAAATAACTCACTCTTAACTAATTGTTATAACACTAATAAAAAGATTTTCTCTTCATCTTTTACATCAACATAAAATATTTTATCTTCTGCGTATTTTGATAAGCAAAATTCCTTTTGCTCATAGTAAACATTTTTTTGATTTTCATTTTATTTTAAAGAAGCCATAATACAAATAATTTTTGCATAAACGCTCATTTACACCATAATGCAAATATATTACCAGGAAATTTTTAAATCTCCTTTTTTTGCTTTTACTTTACATTACACACACACACAGTTTAAGTTCATAAAATGTATATGCCCGACAATCATAGGTGCAGACTTGATGTTAATTATCATGTTCCTGTTTCCTTTTTCCAACAATGTTTATACAAATTTTGTGGTTTTTACAGTGTCTATCAAACGTGATGACAATTTAATGTCATTTACATGGATTTTGAGTAAAGGTACTTCTAGGAAAAGATTTATTTTAATATTGCATTTTTAATAAGATACAACTTTGGGATGATGATATTTGAATAAGTTTTATGGATAATGATGATGTGAGGAAATTAAAACAGTAATTAAATGGAATGATTTTTAAATATGAATGAAGTATTGATTAATTTTCACTCTTTCTTTTCTAGACATACGAGAGACTTTTGGACATAAATGTCGGGCTATTCGAAAAATTTGGGATTTCGACCTGGTTTTTTCAAAAAGAAAAATTAACGTAATGCTCAAAATTTTACAAATATTTATCGAAACTCTACAAAAATTATTAAAACTCTATAAAAACTTAAAAAACTTATCAAAACTCTACAAAAATTTATCGAAACTCTACAAAAATTTATCAAAACTCTTCAAAAACTTATCGAAACTCTACAAAAATGTATCAAACTCTACAAAAACTTATCAAAACTATTCAAAAACTTATAAAACTCTACAAAAATTTATCGAAACTCAACAAAATTTATCATACTCTCCAAAAACTTATTAAAACTCTTCAAAAACTTATCAAAACTCTACAAAAATTTATCGAAACTCTACAAAAATTTATCAAAACTCAATAAAAACTTATCAAACTCTACAAAAACTCATCAAAACTGTTCAAAAACTTATAAAACTCTACAAAAATCTATCGAAACTCTACAAAAATTTATCAAAACTCTTTAAAAAATCAAAAATACTCCAAGACAATTACACTGATGATTATTTTTCATACAAATTACTTAACACACTCAAAATTCAAACAACATACTCAGTAATTATTATTATCATAGTAATGCAAAATATTTCCTAAGTAATAATAAAAATACACACATATAAATCATCCCTGCTCTCATTTCCTTTAAAACTAAAAAGCGTAAGTTCACTTTCTACATATTACATCCTGCCATCTCTCACAAACAGAGCATTTTTAAAATGCATAAACTTTTCTTGTATCCCATACAAAAATAAAAAAAAAGTTGTTGCCACAAAAAAAATACATGTAACAATATTTTAATGTGAAAATTAGACTTCCCTCTGTATGAACACTTTATGGAAAAATGTAAAACAGTTTTTTTTCTATGTCTGTGTTGCATCTTCATTGCATTACTTTGAGTTTTTTTTTTGTCGTAAATGTAAACGGTAGTTGTTTTTTTTTTTCATTATTATAGTAGGTGGTAACTCGTGAAATCGTTGTTAAAGCATTCATTTGCATATTTGTAACATAATATTTTTTTTCTCACTGACTTTCCATTAAAAGGATGAAAAAAACGGTGATATATGAAAAAATTTTATCAATCCTTGAGGCGTGTGAACTGGAAAAGACTTGAAATATATTCCGGATAAAAATTGAGTAAAAGATTTTCTGAAATTTACAGACCTCGAAGAATTTTTTTGTTAATGCACTTAAATTTCACAGATGAAGAAGAAATTTCATTTTCATAAAATTTTTGGTAAAAGAATCTCATTTCTCTATTCCATAAATACTAAAACAATACGCATGTATAATATGTATAAGGATAGTTCAGAAAATTTATATTAAAAATACAAAAAAAAAATAAACCAACAACAACATTGAAGTTGTAATTTATTTATGAAAGTTTCGTAAAAAGAGGAAATTGTCTTTTATACAGTCTCTTATTGCTTCATGTTTGTCGTTTAATATGTAAAATAGTGTGAGAGCAAAATATAAAAAATCTAATAGGAAATACACTGGAAACCATAATGTAGATTTTCGCATGCAGATAAAACTAGAACGCGACAATTTGTTGATGTTAAATGTGTATCCTCTTAAATTTTAAATACACACACACAAATGCTGCCTAAAGCAAAATCTTTAAAATGTATTTCCTTCTCCTACTACTATTTTTTTGTAATAAATTTCTCGGGTTAACAGGACTCGTTTTTTTTTTGAAATGTAATATGCGTGACTAAATCACAGACATGATTTTAAAATCTATGGATCCATTCTACCGTTTTCAGTCCTTTTTTTTTGTACGATAAATTTATGATTGTAAATTTTTTTATAATACTTTCCTCTTTTTTTATTATCAGCTAAGTATTGACAAACCCTTTCAAAGTACTCGTTTTTAATGGCTCATTAAAATGTACACAAAAAAAAGTAAATTTATTACACACGAATCTTGTATCTTGAAAGAAAAAAAAGTAAATATTGATTTAACATAAATTTGTAGGCACGAAACGGTCCAGATAATGCAAAATCTGTTCAAGTAATTGAGAAATAAAATTTTTAATGAGATAATAAAATGAATGATTTACTTTAAAACGGGAAATTTTAAGTCATAAATTTTGATGTTTTTAGCACTAATTGAACTGATTGGTCCAAATCCCTTACTGTCCTCATCCTCTCGAATTTTAATTGTAATTTTATATATTTCTATTCATCAAATTGTACAATATTTGTTCTTAAGTGCCTCGATTCGATTGTGTGAGTAAGAGCTCTGTTCTGAAGTACCTATAAAGGCTTCAAATGAACAACACCATATACAGTAAATGACTGTGCACTAACCCAAAATAAATTTTCAGAAGGACATCTCGTGGAACAAAATTTTTTATTTTGAACAAAGCTTCCACTGCGGCACTCATTTTCAACGCAATCATGTCACAGTGCTTTTTGTATGTCAAATGGGTGTCGAGCATCATAGCAAGATACCAGAAATGCTTAACTTCTTCAATAAAAAAACAGAAACACGCACTGAGTCTTCGAGTTGAACATTAGCGTGGTGAAAATGCATCAATTTTGTTTTTTTTCATTGAAGGTGAGCAAATTGGCTTCAAAATATCTTGAAAGGGTGAATAAATCTTCGTTCATTCTTTTCAAATTCTCAGTGCGGTCGTGTCCTGCGTAAAACACATCAGCGTCATTAGTATAGAGATAAATTTTTCCATGAAGTGTCATGCGTTGTATATCGTCAATGAACAGTAAAAAGAGTGTGGGCTCCAAGACAGAACCTTGAGGTACTCCGCTTTTTACTGTCCTTTCTGTACTTGTAGTTCCATTCACACAGACTACTAGGGAGCTAAATAACACAGAGTAACAAATAAACCAGACCTCATACGCATGGGAAATCCTCTTAGGATCTAAAAGTACACACTTAATAATGAACTTTGGCGTTTACAGAATGTCATTATTTGATCTAGTTTTTTTTTAATAATATTTTTATTATTTTCATGGTTTTGTAAAAATGTTGACTTCGCTGTCAAACATGGCGAGCGGCATATCACACTGATGGAAAATCCTTTTGGCATCTGATAGTACTTTATAAACCTTGCATTTTTCCGTTTACAGTTTGGTGCTAGCACATCTAGTTTTTTTTTAATAATTTTTTTAGTAGTTTTTCTTAGTTGTATAAAATATAAGAAGAAATCTACAAAATTTAAAAAAAAATATTTAAAAAAAACTAGATGTGCTAGCACCAAACTGTAAACGGAAAAATGCAAGGTTTATAAAGTACTATCAGATGCCAAAAGGATTTTCCATCAGTTTGATATGCCGCTCGCCATGTTTGACAGCGAAGTCAACATTTTTACAAAACTATGAAAATAATAAAAATATTATTAAAAAAAAACTAGATCAAATTATGACATTCTGTAAACGCCAAAGTTCATTATTAAGTGTGTACTTTTAGATCCTAAGAGGATTTCCCATGCGTATGAGGTCTGGTTTATTTGTTACTCTGTGTAATTAATATTGAAACTAAATTAAGAAATTTTGACAAATATAAGAAGTTAAAAAACCATAATAAGGCAAATGAGTGTTAAATTTCTTTTGCTTTACTTCCAATCTCCTTCTAATAATCGAAGAAAGGGTTGAAAATTTTTCAATTAACCTTAAATTTATTAATATCACAAAAATCCGAAAGCAAATAATAATAATAATAATTAGCAAACTTAATTGGAAAATTTGCGGTCAATTAAGAAAATCATGAACACAGAAATAATTAAATCATTTTAATTTAATAATTTTACACAACTCCATGAAATGTTGCTCAATAAATTTTAATTTAAAAATATTTAATATAAAGTGCAAATTACTTTTTGAGTGCACAATTGTATAAGTGTTTAAAATGGTTTTTATTGTTAAATTCAATGCAATTTGTTCATCTCGATTTTGTGCTAAATATGCTCAAGTAATAATAATTGTTTTTACACACATGAGTAATTTACAAATTTGTATGCTTGTACTTTTTGACTCCATGAAATAACAATAATTTTGGTTTGAATTTACACAACACGCAAAATCTTAAAGAGGATTTCTTTGGAATACATTTGTTTTTTTTTTTATTTCAAGATTTGCCGTACTATCAACTGGATTGTTAGTGAAAAAGTATGTATTTCATCATTATTATTATTATTATTATTTTCCTTTAAATTCAAATTTATTCACAGAATTTTATTATAAACTCATTTTATTGTTGAAATTTTCATCTGTGTATGTGTGTGTGTGTGTGTGCAAGATGAAGATAATGGGATAGAGACGTTTGTTATTTAGAAATTATGTAAATAAGAGTATAAATATTTACTTCAAGGAATATCATACTTATGCCAATGTGCCAGTGTGTATATAAATTTTTTAAGGTAAAAAATGATAGGATGAGAAAACACAAAAGAAAAATATTTTCATGTTCAGAATTCATGCCTTTTAGTTATTCGCTCAAAAGCATTCGAGTCATATCGACTTAAACTATAAAAGTGTGTTAACTCAGTGATGAAGTAAACCGTGAATACAAAGTTGGAATGTTTTGTCTGGAAATTTATGATGAAATTTCTTCAAACAACCAGAAATTTTAACGAGATATATGTGTGTGTGTGTGTGTTCAGGTATGCTTAAGAAGTTATAAAGGTGCTCTGATATTTGCATATTATTTTTGTCAACTAGTTTATTTGTATCCTGAATATTAAAAGTGTATGAATATGATTTGAATGAAAATGAAAAGATATCATTCGAGTATTTTGATGATGATGCTTGGTATGTGTGTGTGTGTGTGTCAAAAAGTTTGAATTTAAATGTACTAATTCAAAAGAGGACATTTAATGAAATTTTTGTCATTTTAAATTTGCAAGAAGAGAGATAGGTTTCGTATACCCTGCGTTGAAAACGCCTCACAGACCACCCCGCATAATATGCATAGACTAAAAGAGTGCCCATAATACCCGGAATTTAGTTCCAAATTGTCTGGAAATGCGATAAAAATTTCATTCATCAAACGCCTAGTGAACGTCAATCAAAGATCTCCGTCTACTGACCAAATCAAATTGTAATGCGGGGCATTATCAGCTTTCAATGTACTCGTGGATCTCAGTAAGACATGTCAAAGTATTTTTAACACTAATTATCGTTCAAAATACTCATAAATTGTTAAAAAAAATCATGTTAATTGTGATTCAAATGCTCAAAAACGTGAAATCGCCAGATTCGGCAGTGTTATGCCAAATATATTGCATAAATTCAGGGGTTTTCAAAACAAAAATGCTCGTTATTCTCTTTTTACCATTTAATCAATGTCCCAGACACAAACACATAACATACTCAAATAAACAAACATATCAAATGACAATTTTCCTTATTTCAGCTCAAATTAAAGCTCCTTTAAATATCCATCATGTCAGTTAAATCAATAAATCAATCTTTCACTTTATTGCTCAAAACTTTAATACTGCATCATATCAAATTTTTGTATTATTTCTATTCCAGGAGGAAAATAATGGACTTTAATTAATCATAAAATGTGTATTGTCTTTGGCTTGAAATAGGAAAATAATGAACTTAATCATATATAGCAAAACCAACATATATCAAAAACCTTGTTCAAACAAAATTTATGTTCTTGTATTATTTTGCCTGTGAGTGATGTGATGAGGTAAATTTTGTGACAAAATCTATAAATTGATGTTAGATAAAAAATTTATATAAAATTGCAAAAGAATTCTTCTGATAAAGTGTTTGGTTTGATAGCATATGGCTGGGTTCACGTCAGAGAGAGAGTGATGTCATGTTTCAATGAAATTCGTATAATAATAAAGTGATAGATTGTTTAAGATGATAAAAATTGTCTGATTCATGGTTTTTTTACGTGAAATTCGAGTTTTCATGCATTAAAATTCAGTTTCTTTGTCTTAAAAATCTTTTCAATTTTTTAAGGAGAACAAAAAAGTTGAAATTTGATTCACAAATCAAATTAAAACTTTGCATTTTCTTCATTCAATTATAAATAAGATTTTCTTAGTTTATGATGCAAGACATTTTTCGTATCAACGATACCTTAAAGCTAAGAAATATTTTTATCTTTTGAAATTGTATGCAAAACTTTTTGAAAATTGATCAGAAATAGTTTAGTTTTTCAAGTCATTATATGAAAAAAAAACCCCTTCATGTAATTACTTTTGTTAAAAAAAAACCTCGAATATACAGACGATGAAATGTGAAGCAACGCTCTTAGAGTAACAATGTGATATATTTTTTGCTGCTTTATCTTTATTAACGTACATAAGACACAAAAAGCGGGGTTAAAATCCAATTTAAAAAGATTATATAGTTTCATTATAAAATTTATTCATGTAAAGTATTGTACGAAGCACAATTTCATCATCGCAACTTCTTCATTTCAAAATAAAAAATGGAAAAATATCACATTAGCTTGATTAAATAAAAAAGTTTACAAATAACCAGGCGTTTCCATCAATGTATTTCATGTAATTGTGCTTGAATTATGAAAAATGTATGATCAATAATGAAATCTGAACATTATGCACTTAGAAAAGCACTTGAAAATGCACTTGAATAGTGTTAAAAGTGTTAAAAAGGTTTCAAGCTTTTCTGAAGTATTATTTTAAGTGTGTTATGTGATAATTGAAACGTGATTATAAGAAAATGCATATCCCATGTAAAAAAATGTCAATTATTATGAAAATGATTACCTTTGATGATTAGCCAAGTTTTTGTATATCAATTGAAGCTTTAACGAGACTTTTATTATTAATATAAATCGATTGAAAATGCAGGTATTGCACTACAAATGATTGAAAGAAAAAATATACTTTTTTTTCATAATATTACCATTGTTCATACACATAACGGCACAACATAAAAGCAACCACAGATTATATCGTTAACCCGACTAAATCCATTCATCATAGATCAAAAATAACATTTAAAATAAAACAAAATCCTACTTTTATCATCGTCTCAAGTACATTTAAAATTTATTTCATAAAGATATAAAACATATAAAAGCTGAATCATTAGCATTAGAGAGAGAGTGTGATAAAAGTGTTATCATATCAAAATTCATTCAGTTTTAAAATGAAATGAAAAAAAAAATTACTGGCTTCTTCTCTTTATTTTTATGGAAAAAAAAACATATCAAAAGAATTGAATTTCAATTGAATTTGCATGAAATCACTTTATACATTGGGATCAAATATAAATTGATATAAGTCGTTTAAAGGTGTGTTTGTGTGTGTGCTCAAAAGAAGTGATTATAGTAATAAAAAATAAAAAAAATAAAGGGAGAAATATCTAGTTATGATGTGATTCAATAAAACACAAAGTTTTATTGACATTGATTGCCTTTTGATTTGTGAAAATGAATTTTATTGAATTTGAGGTGAAATAACTTTATATTCGTTTCAGACAGAGATATGTGTAGGGAAATTATACATTTATCGTTTTGTTTTGGCAAATCAGAGGCATTTTTGTGATGAGTGTTTGATTCATTGCATAAAAACAGGTGTTTTAAAAAGGCTTTGAAATTCTTAAGGACAGGTTTTCCAGTAACCTAAAGGATTTGGACACAAAAATTTCTTTTAAGATAATTTAAAAGGTTTGAGACTCATAAGCACACACAGCTAATTGTCAGATACAACGAGTTTAACAGAGTTCGATTCATTACATAAAATAAGGGGCTTAAAAATTTTAAAGGACATAAGGCCCTAAAATTTTTTTAGGAAAATCGAAGAGGTTTAAGGCTCACAAGCCCACCCAGCTAATTGACAGATAAAACGAAATTTAACAGAGTTCGATGCATTGCATAAAATAAGGGATTTAAAAAATTCTGAAATTTCTAAGGACATTTTCCCAGCAGAGCAGAGAACCCTAATTTTTGTTTAGGGAAATCGAAGAGATTTAAGGCTCATAAGCCCATCCAGATAATTGACAGATACAACGAATTTTAACAGAATTCAATGCATTGCATAAAATTAGGGGTTTAAAAAATTCTGAAATTTCTAGGGACATTGTTCCAGCAGAGCAGACAACCCTAATTTTTTGTTGGGAAAATCGTAGAGGTTTAAGGCTCACAAGCCCACCCAGCTAATTGACAGATAAAACGAAATTTAACAGAGTTCGATGCATTGCATAAAATAAGGGGTTTAAAAAATTCTGAAATTTTTAAGGACATTTTTCCAGTAGAGCTGAGAACCCTTTTTTTTAGGAAAATCGAAAAGGTTTAAGGCTTATAAGCCCACCCAGCATACGTTGACGGATGCAAGGAATTTCAATAGAGTTTGTTTCATTGCATAAAATCAGGGGTTTGTAAAAAAATTTCACTGACAACTCTACTACTGACTAACAACTGATTAAACCTCAATTTCATTTCCTTCCTTCTTTTGAAATCAAAAATTGAATTCATTTGTTTCTTTTGTGACATATTTTCACTTAAACAAAAATTTTCATTAATATCTTATCAGAGTTTTAAATGAAAAAAAATTATTTAAATGCATATTTTATGCAATTTCATTAAATTTTTACTTTCAAAAAATTTTAAAGAATGTCAACACGATTAAAATTTTGATATATTTTAAATTTAAATGTCATAAATCATTGAAAAAATGGCTTAAAAATGTATTTCATTAAAAGTTTCTTCAAATTTTAGTTTTGTAACATAAAACAACAAAAAAAACATTTCATAAATATTTAATTCCATTATGCCTTGCAGATATTTCAAAGAAAATCGTACTGAGACTTTGATGAATAATTTCACAGTCCTGAGAAAAAAATTCATGCAATATTTATCCGTCTTATAAACGAGAGAAAATTCTTATTCAAGTTAAAAGAAAAAGAGGAACAAAACCTTTTTTTTTTGTATATATATTTTATATAATGCATTAACAAAATATTTTCTTTCTTTGCTTCATTCAAGTCCTTATTCATTCATTCATTCAAGACAGTATTTAAAATACAAATTATATAATAATCAACAAAAACGACTTTTAACAGACAGTAATTTATGCTATACCGAGAAAAAAACTGCCAAAATAAACATACACACACATAAAATAATGATAAATACATTTTAAATTAAAAGTACATAATCTTTGTGGTATTACTTTGTAAATTTATGTCTCAAATGAAGTTAAGATGAGTGGAAAATTTCTTTGAAAGTAAGGTCTTTTATTTTTTTGATGAAATTCAACAAACAATACACATGATGTAATGATGTAAAAGAATAAAAAATGAGATGAAATTAAATTAAATTGAAGAATAAGAGTATTGTTTGTTGATTTTAATTTTGTAAGTGGTGTATTTTTCAATTTCCTTGGCAATCTTGACGATTTTGTGAAAATTTTGCATTTGTCTACCACGAAATTTCAAACAACTTCATTGCACACCAATCCAGGCATAAAAAACAGTTTTGTGTAAACAAAAGCATCAAAAAGCCACATCAAAGAAAGTAACCAGCAAAGTTGTGTATAGTTATATTTTTCGAAAAGTTTGATGAATATTTTTGATGAAAGGTGGTTTTGTCTTTCTGAAAACATACAATTTTATGGTTAATCCTTAAAATTAAAGGTTCTGTAATAATAATTTATATTTATTCTTGTTAACTTTGATTTGCGTGCTTTAATATTTGCAAAATATCATCATATTAAAATTGAAATTCAAGAAGCATGACGTTCAAAATGAAATCTTGAAATATTTTACCTATTAAATGGCATGTCAATCTTAAGAAATAGTTTGAATATTTGATTTTAATTAAAATTTTTGAATGTACAGTGATAAAATGAGACTGTATCCTACTCAAAAAAATGAGAATAATAATCATCATCACTATTCTGAAATCAATTATCTTTCGCACCGTAAGACAAATTTTAATTTGATTATTCTAGGTATTATTTCATTATCATTTTTTTCTGTACGAATAAAATTGAGATGAAAATTTAAAAAAAAAATGCAGAACGTAAACAATTTACATGAGCGCATTTTTGATTATGATAGAATTCAGCCATATTGAAAAATTTCGCGATTTCAAAAATTCTGAGATTTCTGCGACTTTCTCAAGAAAATTCTGCAATTTACCAAAGGTTTTCAAGGACTTTTCCAAATTTCACGATTTTTCGCTATTATGAAAAATTTTGCAGTTCACCGCAATCTTAAGTTTTCTGTAAAATTTCGCGGTTTTTTGAAAAATCCCTTGAAAAAGTAGGTCATTTTGGGAAATTTTCTGATATTAGAAAATTTCGCGGTTTTCAAGGATTTTGCCAAATTTCACCATTTTTCGCTATTATGAAAATTTTGCAGTTCACCGCAATCTTAAGTTTTCTGTAAAGTTTCGCGGATTTTTAAAAATCCTTTGAAAAAGTAGGTCATTTTAGAAAATTTCGCGGTTTTAAGATTTTGACAAATTTTTCGAAAATTCTTGAAATTTCTGAAGTTTACCGCAATCTTGAAGTTTCTATGATTTTGAAATAATCCGTGGTTTTTTAAAAGTCAGCCATTGTGACAGTAACACAGACAGACATCAAATGAGCCAAAAACCTCGCATTTCGTGAGGAAATCCGTGAAATTGAAATTCCTTCCTGTTTTGTTTTCTATCTAATAAACACAAAAACAAATTATAACTTAGTTTACTTAAAAGTTGGTTGTAAGTCAGCCAACTGTCGACCCCATTTCACGCATTTCATTATATATTAAAAGTAAATAAATTCAATCACAATTTATTTACAAATGAATTCACAGCACAATTGAAAAATAATTTTGTGAAATGTGTCAATGAATTTTTTCGGATTTTTTTTTCATTTTTTTTAAGCCTGTGTGTGTGTGTTTGTTTCAGTTTTCTCTTGAATTTCCTCCTCTTTCTCAGCACACAATTTTATGAAACTAATTTAGAATGAGATTAAAATATCTTTGAAAAATTAACACAACATGACACATTATCCATATAAATTTTGAGAAATCATTTCCTTTTCTCTTCATATTTCAGGCACATCACTCACATTATTTAGCAAGTAACGTCATTGCACTATTAAAATTTAAGATGTTATACTCACTTAATATAAATAAAATAATAATAATAACATTAAAACAGGTGTGACAAGGAAATATCTGTATATACCTTGTGTCAAAATCTTAAGGGATTTGAAAGTGCTATCATTTGAATATTTTAAAGTGTCATTTAGTAAAACAACCACCTCATTACATACTCTCTCTTTGTTTTTTTTTTTAATGTGACATGTATATTCAACAAAATTTATGTAATGTACTGATATGACTATTAAACATACTTTTATGTTATGATAGTAGGAAATAATTGCAAATTGTCAGTTAAAAAGGGTCTTTTTTTCTATTATACTTGGATGAAATTTTTTTAAATAAATGAAGTAGAAAAAAAGACAAGAGAGAGAATGGTAATAATGATGATGATGAGAAGCAATGTTAAAAAGATTAAATTAAGAAAAATTATATTTTCGTGTTAAGATTCCTCTTTTCCTTGAAATACACACATAGTGAAAATTTGTTGCTGGAACATTTTTATTTTTTTTGTTTAAATTTATATCAAAATGAGAGTGAAACATTTCACTTTTCTTGTTCATCATCATCATCATCATGATCGTACTTATAAACTTACAAATGAATGTATTTTGAAGTAAACGATAAGATTTTTTTTCTATATATATATGTATTTTAATATTACCAGAATTATAGCATCATAAAGTTTTTTTAAGACAATTTTTTTAAAAAGAATTTCCTTTTCTCCTTTTTTTTAGGTAGTATTTTATTTTAATTCGCATACATTTTCTTTTTCTTTGAACACTTCCTGTAAATAGATACCGAAAAGAAAAATAATAATAAGACTTGAGATACTTCATTCTTTTTCAAGATACTTGAAATTCATTCTTGTTTTTGATCGCTGTATAATGTTTCAAATTAAGGAGAAGAAAAAAAATTGAAATTTATTTTATAATACAAGAAGAGGAATAAAAAAAATGTAGAAAAATAAATGCGTTGTACTGATAGTCCTATTTTTTTTGTTCCTTCATATTATTTTTATTGTTCGCATGATTTTTTTCACTAATACTTCTTTTTTAACGATTGACGTTTAAAATATATTTTGCATAATTTCGTAGGATTTTGAGGAACAGTCTTTAATTTTACAGAGTGTGATCTTAATTTGGCCTTTATTCCCAAAAAGGGTAAAGAGGACTACTGCGACCCTAAGGGGTGGAGGGCTATCAGTCTTTCACCTTCCTTCTAAAAGGCATCGAAAGGTCACTGGACATATATTTCAGAAATTCAGTTCTCCTGAGAAATCGCTTCAGCTCAGTTCAATTCGCATACTCGACCTACCGCCTGATGGTGCTCTTCATAGTGTTGTTATCACTATTGAACAAGTCTTTTAGTTCAATGAATCTGCTCTTTGTGTTTCGGTTGACATTGTTGGTGCTTTTAATAACACTGGTTATTCAATCATTAGAGATTCTCTTTCGTCTTTAGGCATCGAGGGTTTTCTGATTGATTGGGTGATCGACATGTTTAAACCTAGAAAAATTACAGCTTCTCTGGGCTTCTCAGTGACTGTTACCGCAACAAGAGGTTGTCCTCAAGGGGGAGTTCTTTCTCCACTTCTTTGGTTACTGATGATTGACTCCCTTCTAACTGAATTGATAGATGCTAGGTTCACTACCGCGTGCTATGCTGGAGATGTCACGTTCTTCGTTGTTGGTCGTTTTATTCCAACTCTGTATGAGAGAATACAAATAGAATTGAACGCCGTTGAAAACTGGTGTAACAGACATGGTCTAACTGTTCACCCTGAAAAACGCCTCTGGTCTGTTTAGGCAGTGTCATAAGGCCTATGGTGCCTCTTGGAGTTTAAAACCATCAGTGGTTCAATGGTTTTACACCGCTATAGTGCTATAGTCCTTCGGCTGCCTTTCCTTGTCATGTCTGGTGGTTAAAAGCCAGTACTGGCAAAATCAGACAAGCTACAAAGAATGACCTGCTCTTCACATTTTTGTGCAGTCCGACGCCTTGAGAACGTTGTATAGATTAAAAGAACTAATCCTCAGAGTTCAAGGCTGGCTCCGGATGGACATTCGAACATCCTTAATCTGAAGATTAGAGACTTGCCCATCTTGGAGGCTGGATGTGATCAAATGGTCGTAACTTTGAACATTTCACAAGCATTCAGTGTTCCTCTTCCGAGCCGTAGTGATTGGTCTGAAGTTTCTGATTCCTTAGCAGCAGACTGAACGGAGTGCTTCACTGATGGATCCCTCATGGACGGAATTGCTTCAGCTTTCTTTAGTTGTTCCTCTAAATTTGGTTCCTTCTTCGTCAGATATAATGATAGTCGGCAGGTCTGAGTGCTGGTTCTCTTGAACCCGCTTTAGAAATCTGATCTGATATAAATTTTAAAATGCATCAGTACCGTCGGACGGGGTCAAGGTAACCAATTTCACATTTCCAACTCATTGATTGTTAGCTTTTCGCGACTCAGATTAATTATGTTTTGGTTTTTTTACTTAATAACAACGTCATTTATGATTTCAAAACCAGAAACCATGATATTTAATAAATTATCAATATATTTGATACAATTTTGTTCAAAATTTATAACTTGATCAAAAAGGGGTGAATATAACCACTATTACATTTGCACTTTAATACTTATTGGAGGAGCATCTTTTGTTTATAAATCAATATAATAACATTGATTATGATGAAAACAGAAAAATAAGCATTTAATTTAGTCAATTTTCTAAAAAAAATTTCTATTTTAATCAAGATTTATCCAGGCTTATCACCAAATTTGCACTTTCAATGTAAAAATGCTTTCTTTATTGATTATTGTGTTAAGTAAGCTGTTAAATCACTTTTAAAGCTTTAAATGTGAAATACTGATCAACTTAATATATAATGCCGGTCTTTTTAGAACTTTATTCTTCATTTTTACCAGGGCTCCTTTTGAAAATGATGGATTAACGATAAAACATTTTATAATTTTTTGAGCGCATTTCAATACATCTTAGAGTGGAGAATTCTTTTGTACTTTCCAGGCATTCTAAACGTTTATTCATCAGATTTTTGTTGATGGTCTTAAAAAATATTGTAGATCTAAATTACCGGTTAAAAAAGTCTGAAGCATACATTTACTCTCGAAGTCAATTTTAAGTTTTCGGATATTGTCGAATGTTAAACAAATTAAGACCACAATATAGAATATTATGAAAATAAGCATATTTCAACTATATTTTTGAATAAAAATTGATTTATGTATACAATTTTTTTGATAAAGTTCTATTTAAAAGAAGATATGTTAATTATGAATGATGTATTGGACGTTATCTTCAATGAGAAGTGATGGTTATATTCACCCCGTCAAATGTATCATTTTACAAAAATATTCATTTTATCAACTAGGTGCAATAAAAACTATTTTTTTCAAAATAAATGAAAAACAGACATATTTTTTCACAATTTAAAATACTTTTTCAAAAAATTAATAGTTGCGGTACCTCCCCACAACTGAAGTTTTATAGGGTAAATTTTATTTGATTTATTTAATCTTTAAATTTGATAATTTTTTACCATGTTGCAGAATGAAAATTAATAAAATAATCATTTAATATCAAAAATAATAATGTTTTTTGATTATATTCAAAATTTGAGCACTCTAGCTTTTGTCAAAAAATTTTTAGGACCTTTTAAAAATTTATTGTAGTTTTGGTTACATTCACCCCGCTGGTTACCTTCACCCCGTCCGACGGTATCTCACTTTTATTTGAAAATGAAATTCAAAAATTATTTTATTCAGCACAAAAATCCTTTTTTCCAATATTTTTTAAGATTAAATTCATCAAAACGCCATTTAAAATTCTCTTAAATAAATAAATAACCACGTTTTTTTATTCACAATTCATTTGCTCTTAAAATTCGGTTGAATTCAGTTTTCAAATGACAGACAGCGACTGAATAAACATAAAATTGTCATTAAATCCCATAAGTTTAAAAAGCAAATTGCATTTTCAGCAAAAATAGTTTTTATTTATATTTCTTGAATATTTGCTCTAAGATATTTATTTATTTACTTTTTCATGATTTGAATGTTCTTTGATTGTTGTGTTTATTTGCAAGAGACTGAGAATTAGATATTTTATTCAATAGAAAATTGAAGTGAAGTGATAGAAAATTGTGTTTAAATCAAATGTGTATTTTTAAGAGACAAATTTTTGATTTCTTAAGAGTTTTAAAATGAAAAGAGTTTATCAAACACAAATAATCATAAATAAATTTAATGTTTAGTTTGAAATTTATTGATTTAAATTTTTATTCAAGATAAATTGAGATTAGAACGAAAAATTTCTCAGATGACTGTAAAAAACTATTCGAATCTGACATTTTCAGATGCAATCCAAAACATTCATTAAAAAAAATACCGAAAGTTTCCTTGGCTCTTGAAAATTTCGCTTTTTAAGAAAATTCCGCGATTTTGGAATTTTCCGCGACATTTCTGCGATTTCCCGTGGTTTTGGGAAATTAAAAATTATTTTAGAATATTTTTAATACTTTAAATTTTTGTGGAATAGTTCTAATTGTGAAGGCTGTCATCGAATTACCCTTAAAAATATTTAAAAACATCCTGAGGCTCATGAAAAAATGCCTTTTAAATCGACTTGCAACAGGTTGTGAAACTCATCCCAAAAAAAAATCATATTTACAGATGGTTAAATTTCCTCTTTTTGAACATTTTTTCTTAATTTTAATCATTTCATATCACTTTTATGTTTATATAATACAACAAAAATTTGTATCTTTATTATAAATGTACCGCTTTTTAAACTTATGTCACATTTGCTTATATGAAAATTATCGAAACGCACGTTTACCTACATCTCTCATAATAAAGGGAAAAAAGAGAAATTAACATGATCATAATTCAACATGTTTTCTGGAAATCTTGGAATTTAATTTTTTTTTGTTGTTAAATCTACATGTAACGGAAACAGGCAACTTCTCTCTTCATACATTTAAAAATATGTTAAAAATACCTTTTTCTTTCTCAGTTTATTTGTTTTGAATCGCATTGTAAACATACAAGTTTAATTTTATATGCCACAAATTACTGCTTTTATATTATAAAATAACTGTACTTACACCTTATCACAAACAAACAAACATTTTTAGGGTTAAATTTCAGAGTAAAGTTATTTTTTTTTAATTTTTTTTTTGCATTTGGGGATCATCTGAATCCAGATCATACCCAAGGATTGTCGATTCACAGGAAACATGAAAATAGTTTTCATTTAATCTGTCAAAATTCATCCGCATTAGGGAAAAAAAGCAAATTAAACATTTATGACACTTATTCCAACAAAACATCTTTGAACAAGAAACACACGACGACACAACACCTTATCAAACTACGCCAAACAAAATTATTATTATTATTTCATGTGATATCACTCTATTGTGAGTATTACGTTAACTCTATTACTTAAATGTGTTATAATGTTACATGTGTTTTGTGGTTACTAGATTTCATAATTACTGACATCCAACTAAAATGTTAATGGATTTAATGTATAGAGAAAATTTTCTCTGATTACTTGTCATGATAATTATTACAATGATTATGACAATATTATGTATTTTTTCTCTGGTTGAGTTAAGTTACATTGTGAAAATAAGAATAAAAATAAGGCAGGTAACGTTGAATTTCAGTGATTTCATTTCAAGGACTCAATATTTTAAAAAATTTTATGAAAATCAGAAAATGACTGTTTTTTTTAAAAGAAATAAAAAATGACATGTGATGAAACTCGATATAAACTTTAAGCTGTTTCATCACTAGGCGACCTTTTTCCTTACACACATACACTATTTCAACAAGGTTTAAGTAACAAATCCTTTGTTTATGTCCAAAAAATATAAAATGGCACACCACATCATCACCATCAACATGTATCACGTTTCAATTTTTCCATTTAGAGTGTATATGTGTGTGTGTGTACGTATGTGTGTGTGTGTGTACGTATGTATGTGTGTAAATAAGTAATATATTCATCCGTTTTTAGATTTTGGTTAGAAACGTTATCATTTCTCCATTTGAACAGAGAAAATATACCCAAAATAGAGCACCAACATTGGCATATCAAATATGTTGTTATTATTATTTTATATACACCTTTTATTTATATTCAGGGCTCAGAAAATGTTTTGAAATTTTTATCAGCTTGAAGTCATTCTCATGAAGTCGTCAATCAACTGTGTTGAAGTTTCATACAAATTTAAAACAAATTCCTACACTGCAAGTTGAAAATGCACCGCAAATAACTCTGCGCTATGTGCATGGACTAAAAAAGAGCCCATAATGTTAGAAATGTTTAACCAAAATAAAAGAAAATGCATTAAAAATTACATTTATCAAACGCCCTGTAAGCGTTAATCAAAGATCTCCGTCTGCATACCAAATCATCCAAATCATACCAATGTGTACTGCGGAGCGTTTTGAACTTAGAACGTTTGAAATTTTAAGACGACACGTTATAAAAATTTCCCATCTCTTTGGTTTGCATCGAGTTTTCATTTCCCACTATATTTTCGTGGAAATACTTGCATTTGCTTAAATATCGTTATAACTCGAGAGCTTTTTCGTTTAACCCAGAGCTCGGAAACAAGCAAAGCCAAAAAAGCCGTTTAATTTTGGCTTAGCTACAATCCAAAGCCACATAATAATAATTTGGCTTCGGCCATAGCAAAAGCTAAAGTTATTTTTTTTTGGCTTTTGCTGTAAGTTAATTTTCTCGTTAATTTGCTGCAGCCAAAGCCAAAATATTTCTGGCTATTTTGGCTTTAGGATACATACAACATAATTTTTGCTTTTTTAAATAAAATAGAATACATACAGAATATAGAATGACCCCATATAAAGGAATTTCATTTCACGTGCAAAAAACTAATTGTGTTAAGCAGTGTAATCTATTTTTTTTTATTACTAAACAATGTATGAGCATAATAAGAAAAAAAATATTTGTATTTTTACTGAGATTTGATTAGTTTTTTTATCCGAGTGTATCTTATTTTTTAAATTTATAATGTTATTTATTTAAAATCTGGCATATTTGCCTCTTTAATATTCTTCTTTAGAGTCCTCGCGAGGGCGTTTACCAGAGGACTTTCAAAATCCAATCTTTTTGGGCTCCTTTAACGATGGGGCGCAACATGTCGCACCTCTTGTCCAGGATTTCTTGGGCCGCCTTCTTATAAGCCGCTAACTCATTTTGCAGGTCTTTTTTCTCGTCTCCTGAAGCCAAATTAACTGTCATCAACAGCGATTGCATTCCGGCCTTTATCGTTTTTTCGTCCTTGAACACGGATTCGTAAATTAACGAAATATTTTTCTTCATTGCCTCAATTGGACCAAGTTCATTCTTGCTCTTTTTTATAATAGCATCGTATGTAGCACGGTGTGCTATGATTTAGATGTTATCCGTTAAGGATAAATTTCCCATTGGTGTTGTAATGTTGTGTCCTTGCATGATTGAACTCAAAAAATGAATGCCCAAATGAGAAGAAGTCGAAAAAAATTAACTTGATAGTAGCTTAAAACCTGTTTTCTTTAGTTTTTATGACAAAAAGCCAAAATTTAATTTGCTTTGGCTTTCGGCTTTTTTGGCTTTGGCTGTAGCAAAAGTCAAAATAGCCAAAAGCCAAAGCCAAGCTTTTTCCGAGCCCTTTTCGATACGACTAGTTTTTCATGCCTAAATGAACGTGAATCCATAACACCAAAGAAAAGGGAAATTTATAGAAGAAGTTTCTCCGAACCCTGTTTCAACTTAGTAAAAAACATGGATCTGTTTGAATAAATCCCCTCACGTGTAATATATCTTTATCAAAAATCCAAAAGTGACATGAGTCGTTCAAAAAAAAATGTTAAATATTTTACAAATGATATCAAATACATTTATTGATATTTGACAGTAAAACGTTGTGTGGTTAAAGTCATAATAAAATAACAGAGTTAAGGTAAATGTTTTTTTGCATGTTCTTATAAATGTGATGGACTGATCGAATTTGAAATGATTTGAAAAGTGATTTTAATCATGCTTTGATATCATTTTGATTTGGAACAGTGTTAAATGGTGATTGATCAATTTCAAGGAATTTTCATTTCAACATCATAATTGACCTACTTTAACAAACATTTCTCATTGAAATGCACTCTTAAATTCACCTTGAGATGGAAAAAAAAGGAAAAATAAGAAGTAAATTTCAAAACATTGATTTATTTACTTCTCCTTGTCTTATTGTCGTCTTGAAATAGATAAAATGCCATAGAATTTTATTTCCTTATCTTGAACGGACTTCAACAACAATCTTTCGTACGTCTTCTGGATCGGAAATATTTTTACAATGTTTGTGCATCAACCGTGTAGTTATGACAACAATTTTGCATTATTATTATCATGTCTATGTCTAAATCAGTTTTGCATGTCATTGAAATATGTTCCAGATTGTTTTTCTCATTTATCAATTGGAAAGAACCTTCGCTTTATAATTTAAAAAAAAAAATAATACATAAAAACATCAAGAAAACTGTGCATATAAACGGAAAACAACAAATAACGTATCAAGGGAAATGTATCTGAAGATAAAAAAAATATCGTTTTGTGTTCACTCAACATTGTTTTTGATGGTTATGAAACATAATAATAATAATAATATAAAAACAAGAGCAATCGGTTTGAGATGAATTGCATCACTAGCCTTATTTTTTCTTTGAATTTTAATTCTTTTCTTATTTCATTTCATTTTCAAAATAAAAAAAAAAAACAATAGAATAAAAACAACTTTTTAAATAAATCTTTCATGGTGCTTTTACTGTTTATTACGTCTTTTGTTTAGAAAATAATAAGAAAAATAATTTAATTGGATATCTGTGGTGTAAAAAGTAAACTTCAAAAAAAATGAAATGCAAAAACAATTGAATTGAATTTTCTTTTATTGATGTCACAACCAGATTGCCATTAAAAATTTCACAGCACAAGGACTTTTCAAAGGAAAAACTTTTGAAAATTTACCACTGGAAATTCTTTCAATAGTTCATTTAAAAAAAAATTGAGAAGTGAAAAATAGTTTTCTTCATAGAATAACTTGACAAATATCTTGCAAATATCTTTTTTTTTAACTTTTTTCAAAGAAAATAATCAGATTCATTCCTTTTTTCTTAATTAATTTTCTTCACTCATATTTATTTTTCTGCCTTGAGGTTATCATTTTCTTATATGCTCATATTTTTGCAAATATGATCTTTTTCTCATTTTTTTTCAAAAGCAGCAACATTAATTATCCCGAGGGATGGGTACGGAATATGTTTTTTAAAAACTTGTCTTAAAAAATGTTGCATTTCTAAGTATTTTTTTATTCCTTTTAAAAATAAAATTTTTCTCATATAAAAAAAACTTTTATTTGAAAATAACCAACAGCATTTTTTTCTTTTTTATTTCAAGTATTATACTATTTTATAAGGATAAGAATTTATTTGGTTTAAGGCACTATTTAAAGATAAGATAATCATGTGGTCGTCGTATTTCAATTATATTCTCAACAAAGAAAGAAAGAACATTTAAAAGAAAACCATTAAAAATTAAAAGTTTTTTCTCCACTCTAATATATTTTTTTTGGCAAGCAAACAATTTTAATTTTTTTAGTTTATTTGAATTTTTTAAAACAAAATTAATTAACTGACCCATATCTTTTATTTAAGCCTCCAAATTAAAATAATCAGTTATTACATTTTAACTGTCACTTAACCAGTATTTAGTGTATGATTATCCTCGTTTTTTTGTGAATAATTACAATTAAATGATTGATTTTCTCTTATAATAATGCTTTACATGGTTTTATTACACGAAAATTATCAAAATATAAATTATCAGATTATAATTATTATTTTATATGTTAAAATCCAAACAATAAATTAAACCGTGATTTAATTACATGTCATATGATATCGTGACACACAGATACCAACACACACCGACTCAAATGAAACGTGGAGTTTGATTTATTTCAATTTTAGATTTATTGCATTTTACAAAATTTTTGATGAATTTGTATTATTTTACAGATTAATTTCAAGGAAAAAGAAAATTTTTGAGTGTGTGGAAATTCAAGAGGTCAGGTCTCCCGGGATCCTGATATTGTTCCCGTGTATGGAGCTGTTGTGGGCTGTCAACCTTGTCATGGTAGTTAAAGTATCAATCAGAGTTTGACATGTAACGATACATAAATGGAACTTAAAAAAGCCAAGCGCCCAAAGATTCAAAAGTGTAATATGCTTTTCTCACCATCAAATAGACTGTCGGAGTTGAAAATTGTCCTTTAATCGATCTATGAAGTATTTGACAGGTTCTATGTTATTTTCTTGATGTAATTCTATTGTCGATGTGTGCCATTGTAAATCACTTTAAGTATACGATTTTGTAAAATTTGACATGTGTGAAAAACTGGACAGGCATAGGTATAAATTGGACTTAGACAGGCTTTGCAGATGAGTGTATCGTCACTGTTTAGTTTGGACTTTCTGTGTATCAGTGGGTAGTCATTTTTTGAAGAATTTTTTTTTGTATAATTAAAAGTCCAAAGAGTCAATTCTGCGATAAGCATTTGAAGATGATGGTGATGATAATAATCCATAATAAATTTTGAAAAACTAATTTAATTAACCATTGAAACACGTTTGAATTACATTAAAAAAAATACAAGGATATACAAAAAAAACGCCTTATTTAATATTCTGTTCATTTTTCGCACGACAAACAAATTATATCCACACTTTTTCCCTTCTCTCATATTCTCGTTATTTTTTCCTATTGATAATTGAAATGAAACTTCCATACACAGTCACGAACATTTTTCCATATTTTTCATGTTATAAGACGAATCTTTCAACTGTTTCCATTAAAATAAAATAAATGTGTTGACCGAAATTTATAATTAAAATTTTGTTTTCATAATTAAATCAAATTTACAGATTTTTTTTTAGTAAGTTTTAATGATTTAACTACTTTGATTCATGGAAAAAGGATTTTTATTATATTTATAATTTATTTGGTATTTTTAACATTATTACAATGTTACGAGAAACTTTTTTAATAATAAAAAAATAATAAAACAAAAATAAATGTATTTTGCTAAACGATGTGAAAAGTAGCTCATGTTATATCACATACTAATTTCATTATAAATAGAAAATATGATAAAAATTCTATTATAACTTGGTATTTTTAATAAAATAAGATATTTTTCTGAGGGTTTCAGAAGTAAAACCATAATAATTTTATATATTTTACCAGAAAATAGTTTATCTGAAGCCATATTCCAATATGGAAAAGTAAAAATGAAAATAGAAGAAAAACAATAATAAAACCGGAAATAGGACTCTGATTTATTTTCTGAAACATAATGATACAATTTGTTTGTTATCATATGGATGATATTTTTATTATTAAAAGGTAGTTTAATCTTTGAAAAGATAACTTTCAATGTCCAGGTCTAATTAGATAAATGTTATAAAATGATTTTTTATTTCATTACAGAATTTTATTTAGAGAACGTTACCTCATTTGATGAGTTTTTTGATTAAAATTACATATACATTTTTTTTCTGAAACGTAATTGTAATTTTTTTACACAAGCGCATTTTCACAAACCGAATAACTTTTTGAAAGGAATCGTTATAATTTGTGGAACGTAAGATGTGGAATGTAAGTTATAAAACTTAAATTGTGGAACAAAAATATAATTAAGTATAATTTTTAAGTTAACAACAATTACTTTAATGAATGAAAGACCCTACAGAAGTTTGTCACCAGGCACTTGTATACAATCCACAATGTAGCCGTAGAAGAAGTCGACCAAGGAACACCTGGCGACGCTTCATACTCTGTGATACCAATTCGGTCAGAGAGACAAATGAGGCACAATTTAACAACCCGGGGGAACTGAAACAAATTGCAATCCGATGTTCTAGATGGAGACATTTTGTAGATCGCCTTTGCTCAACATGATGACAGTCTGGGCTTCCTGAGAAAGGACAAGACGAAAAGTAAAGTAAGTAAGTAGAACCATAATTTTATTTTTTTAAAAACATTGCTGAGTGTCTTTACAATGGTGCGTAAGAACTTCTACGTCTTAGGGTTTTATTCCATTACCTTTCACAAGAACCAACTAAAGCAGAAACAGGTTCCTGCATCGTGGAGTGAACCAATTTAACTCACTTGCTGGTCATATTAGAAGTAACCTTAACTTGATCTGATTTAAGAGAGCATTAAAGCTTCATTTGACCTGTAACTACTGATAAAGAACCCTTGTAATAAATAAGTCTATTCAAAAGATACAATTGCTCTCGTCTTCATGTGTCACTATTGAAATCAAGAATACTTTACAAAATTGGCATGCACTGTATATTGCTCTATGTGCATTGTCCCCGAGTCAATAAGGTGCAAAATATGAATAGCAATAGAAGCAGCACCGGATATAGGTCTTGAATAGTCATGAAGTATGAAAGATTAAATTGATTCTCAACGCATGTTTAGTCAAAGCTGGCATGGACTGTATATGACATTGTATTGCACTACTTCGATGGATATATTGGATAGTGATATAGTGGCAGCGCCAGACCTATTGTAAGCAAAACACGTTTCCTGGAAACCAATTACAATTACACATGAAACACTTAATCCAAATAGCAACAGGAAAATCAGGGCTTAACGACCCCTCTCATGTGAGTTACTTACTGTTGATATTAGTGTCTATTTTTTTCTCATTGAACTAAAAATACTACCAACGTTAAAATATTGTAATCCGCGATATCAACTAATAACTGCAGTGTGAATTAGAAGTAATAGAGATGAATTTAATTTAAAATAAAAAAAGTGCATACGACTGGTGGATTGCAAGATTGAGATCAAAAAATCATCGCATCCTCCTAGGAATTTAATCAGCAGAACCTTTCATGTATTTGATTTATTCATGCCAACGCTATATTTTTTAACAAAGCTCAGATATAATATACTTTATTTCAGATAGAAATCTATTCTTTAAAATCTTCCTTAATCAAATTCTAAATAAACTCATTTCAAATTAGAACAAAATGATCTTCTAAACATCGAAATTCACTCGGACATTTCATCATGGTATGTATTTGAAATGTGTGTGAATATTTTTTTTGTGTTAAAATTCAATCCAAAGCTTATGCTCGTAACATTCTTTTAATACCATTTTTTTCCTGTGAATTATTTACTAATACACTCTCTTTCTCTCTGTTTGTCTCACACGTAACGTTTCAATTATAATATAGCAGTCGTTTTTAATCGAAAATAGATTATCATCATCATCATCATCATTTTTACTGTGTATTTGTAAACATTCAATGTGTGTGATGATTGATTTGTTTTTCTATGACTAAAAACAGAATACCATCAGAATCATGATAAAATATGTCTGGGAGGAGGGTGTGGGTGATTCTACAATATTTACCGTGTTATTTATAAGAAATTATAAGTGATGATGAAGTTCATTCCACACACACACACAGTGTTAGAGTAAATATTTGGTTATAAAAAAAAATGTAGTGTGCCATGAACCTTAAATCAATAATTTGGATCATGATATGAAATGTATCATAAAATTGTTAAATTTATTTCATTTTTCTTTAAATTTCCAGTATGGAGTTGTCAAATTTTTCAAAATTTTGTTTGTTTTTTGATATGAAAACAGGAAATAAACCTCTTGCAATCATAATGTTCATATATTTTGTATCACCATTTACCGGATTTTTGTATGATTTATTGGCATGTAACGAGACTGAGCGTGTGTGTGATGATCCGACACTTTTATTGGTATGGTGTACGTGGCTCATTCCTTCATTTACCGGACTCGTAACATCAATTTTCCTTATTGTAGCAATTCTATTGGTATTGTATTGAAATTCAAACTTTAATTTTTAATTTTAATTGAAAGGAATTCACATAGAACTCGCATCAGTGTTACAACATTTACTTGAATTTGTCGTTTGTGACGCTATTTATGAGTACATCGGTGTTAGTTGTCATAGTTACTAATTTGGGACAATGGTATTGGTTACTTTTTGGTTTATCAGGTACTTAATTGCCAATTATTTAAGATTTACACTCAAATACAAAACAATAATCACAGCCAGACTTCGGTTTATCATGAAAATGAAGCTAATGATTTGGGAGAAGTTAATTGAGTGTAAAGATTATTGTTTTTTTTTGCGTTTTATGTTTTTTATTTTCTTCCTTGCAACTTACTTCCGTCCGATTGATTCAACAATAACAATTGTTGTTTATTACAGCCATACATTATTATTTCTGGTGTTGTTCATATTCGTACTACAGAACACTGAAAGGGAGTCGAGAACCTGCTTGTGAAATTGTATTGTAACAAAAAATGTATAAAAATATCAAGACACACATTATTTATTTATTTTACACCTGTCTGATTCAAATTCAGATAAAAATGAAACAAAATTGATCAATTTATTTGTCACACACTTGTATCATCATCCCAAATGTCTCACAAATGTCAATTTAAGGCATTTGTCAAACGTTCACTTGTCTTGTCTTGGCTTGAAAGGAAAAAAAAATAACTGTGAATAAAAAATTTTGGGATACGAGTTATTGATGACATTTTATTACTTTCAAACTTTTTCTTTTACCTCCGTTACGATTACGATGATAATCATTTTTATTGGATCAATGTAAGTAAAACCTCATCAGCTTTATCAATCTTTAATTGATTCCACTTCCATTTAATCATATGCAAAAAAAGAGTCTCATGTCAGACATATTTCTCATGAATTTGACGAAATTTAAAGAAAAATTGAAATTGGGTCAAATAAAATAAATAAACAAATAAAAATCCCTTTGCTTGGATAAAAATTTCAAAAGGTCATATCGATGTTTATTTATTTTCCCTCATTTCTCGTCTTTTTTTCCATTCAGATTCAATTGAAAGGGAAAATGTGATGCAATCAATCACCTCTCACCCTTTTTTTAATGTCGTTTCTGTTAAATTACATTCTTCAGGTTAAATTTTACTTTTCACAAAACACAGGAGAAATAATTTAAAGACTTGATCATGTTATTTTTTTTCATATAATTACAAAATTAATGGAAAGAAATTAAATTTAAATTGAGTTAAGTGAATGATGTACAAGGAAGAGGTAAATAGAGAAAAAAAATGCTAGGAACGAAAATTTAAAGTTAACCCATTTTTCGTGAGTGTTCCATAAACGAAATAAAATAAAAATTTATTATTTTTTTTTCCTTGTCCCCCACCCAAATCTGTTCTTGACTCAGATCATTACTAAAGGACTTGGAAAACAAAATTTCATGGTTTAAACATATTCCAAAAGACTTGTTGCTATTAAGGACTATCCAAGAGTCCATTACCACCATAATTTTCATCAGTTAATCATGATATTTAATTTTTTTTATCATCATCATTAAAACGCATCATACTCAATTGAATCCAACACTTTATTGATAAATATTTTTTTTTTTTTTTGATTATCATGATGATGAATTTACATGATTTTATGGCTTAATTACACACTCTAATGCCAAGCACTATTCTAATGCTACTCTCATAGTATCTGATTTCATTTTAAAGCTGATAATACGATGAGAATTTTTTTTTCATGTTCAACCGGGATTGAAGTTGTATGGATTTAACTTGAATCGACCTGAATATTAAAAAAATGTTGATTAAAAATGCAAATACTGAAGAATTTCAATACGATTTCAACTATGAGAGTAATGAAAGGTGTTCAAATAATCAACGTTTTCTTTGCATAGTTAGGATTAGATTTGAATCTGCTTGCTGGCTTAATGTATGGCAGAAAAAAAATCATTGATTCAAATTTTCATGATGAAATAAGATGTTTTTCTACGAAATTCATCTTCAAAAATATAGAATTACTTGTGTTGCTTAGGAAAATTCAAGCAACGGTTGCCAAGTGATCTGGATTATGAAATGAAATGTTCATCATGCATCGAAATTTAAAGGAGACAAAAAATTATCTTACACCGAGAAAAAAGACTGGCTCCAGCTACAGTATATCTAGTAATATTTGCCAGATTTGCAAAAATTTAGTGTAGTCAACAGTATTTATCTGCCCAAATTCTACAAGAAATAATACAAGCATTATAGTACAAAATATTATTTTTACTACAGTTCTGGTTGATTTTACCAGATATACTGTAAAAATAATGATTTATCTAGTTGCTGTTACAAAGCGTATTGTAAGCTTTGCATTATATACTGTAATGCTTACCACATATTTGGTTCTAACAATTACATATGATTTAGTATACACGGTATCAGTACGCGTCACATGATTAAATAAAAATAAATAAAATAAAATATTTTCAAAACAAACACAATAAATTGATGACATTCAAAATATTAAATGAAAAAATAAAATAAAATCAATTCATATCATTGTTATCTTGAACGGAGAAAAATTTGATGTTCTTAAAAATATGCATTTATTTATAATTTGCCAAAAATTAAGCAAATTTCATAATTTGTAAAGAAATATTTTTTTTTCAACGTGTGTACATGATCTGGTGAATAGTACAGTAATATCTGGTTGTAGAAGCTTCTCTCATATTATTTAGTAAGCGGTACATAGAATACTGTAAATTTTACCAGATTTCATGTTGCTATTCGGAATATATCTGGTTGCGTACGCAGGATATTAAAGATTATTGTAGTAAAGCTAACCAGATTTGTAGTTGAATATTTTACATATACTGTTAAAAATTTCATCCTGTAATATTAACAGTAATTTTCGCTCAGTGTAAAAGAAAATTTGTTTGTGAAATTTTAACATAAAATATTTTCATAATAAACTACGATTTTCATGTGACTTTACATAAATATTTTCTTTTTGAAACAGAATAAAGAATTTTATTAATCGAACACAATCTGTTGCCTCTGACACAGATACACAAAGTAAAAAAAACAATTCATATTACATTTCAAATAGATTACAGAAGAAAAATTTTATATTTCATATTGCATTGTTTGTGCAAATACAAAAATAATATTAAATAAAAATGAGAATTTTTCTTCTTCTGCTTCTCCAGGAAAAATCTATCAATGATATTGATTTTCAGTGTATAAAATATTCAAATACCTTAAATAAAATGTATTTTGCTTGAATTGTGCGAGCATGGTACACAGATGGAACTACATTTATTCTCGATTATTCTTCTTATTATTATTTTTTTTTCTGACACACATAATTTTCCTTGTTCAATTCAATTCAAATAAGATAAATTTTGCCTTGACTTTGAATAAACAAGGAGAAAGATATTGCGAATGTTAAGAGATATGCAAGTATTTGATAAAAATGTAATAATCTATTTAATATTGGACTGGAAACATTTACATAAACCCAAATATTCTTGTGAAAATTGAAATTATTCAAAAATATACGATATCGATATCAGAATAAAATATTAAAATTAGACCTTTGTGACTACTAAGGAAAAAAACTTTTCGAACACATGAATTCGTTTTTCATTGAAAGAAGATCGTGATCGTGAATTATTTACACGAGCGCATTTTTATGATGATTGTGGAAAATTAGACTTTCGGTGCTTTTTAGTGCTTTTCTTGAAAATGGCGATATTGTGGGCAATCATGGTGTCCGTCTGTCTGTGCCAATTATTGTAAAAAAATATGGGCAATCAATAAAAAATGTCGCCAATAATTAAAAAATGTCACCAATCATTGAGAATGTCGGCAATCATGGAAAAAATGTCGTCTAACCATTGAAAAAATGTCGCCAACCATTTTAAAAAATGTCGCCAATCATTGAAAAAATGTCTCCAATCATTGTAAAATGTGGCCAATCATTGAAAAAATGTCGCCAATCATTTTAAAAAATTTCGCCAATGATTGAAAAAATGTCTTCAATCATTGAAAAAATGTCACAAATGATTAAAAAATGTCGCCAATCATTGAAAAAATGACGCCAATCATTGAAAAATGTCGTATAACTCAAAAAGTTCAAAAACGACATAAAATTCAAATTTTCGGTCATTGTTGAATTCCTCCATTTTGGAAAAGTCGTCCATGTCATTGAGACAAGCAGACATCTTAACCGGTTACAATTATCGCATTTTTTCGCAAAGTAACCAGAAATTCATTTAAAAAGAGATGATAATATTATTCAATGTAAAACGATGATAAAAGGAGTAAGAAAAGGTTAATGATCTAGAAATGGAAAAACAAAAATTTTGTATAATCAAAAATTCATAATTTTATCAGATTTATTCATTTAAAGCCCTTTTTCGATTCATTTCAGTATCTTTATCTAATAAAATTTCGATGAAAATACAAAAGAAATTGGAAGAAATAATTTTCAAAATCATTAATAACCCAATTTGTCTAACTGGATTTGATACGCTTGTTCTAAGTTATATTATTATTATTTTTCTATTCAGAACTTTGATATGGATACAAGAGCTTTCTTTCTTGTATGATCAATTTTTAAATCCACTTTAGTGCTATATTTCTGCTAAAAGAGAAGCACATACATGGAAAAAAAAATTGTAAACAAGAAAAAAAGATTTTCTGATAACATTATTCCACTTGAGTGAATTAATGTTTGCTTGAAAGCTGCCTTTAAAGTATACCTAAGTCCTACATGTGTGTGTGTGTGTGATATTGAGAGCAAGTTTTATTATTTTTATTATCAAATTTCTTCATAGAAACGGTTTTGGATTTCTTTTCAATTTATCTTTATTTAGAAAATCGTAGTTGTTGTTGTTGAATTTTTTTTTGTGTACTTTTATTTGTTAGTTAAGACGATTTTTATCAATTGGTAATTTGTCTTTGTCATCTCCAAGTCCTGGCATGTCTCTGAAAGACTCGAATACAAAGGAAATGCACTTTTTAACGTTAAATAAGTTAATAGAAGGCAAAAAAACAATTTTTAATGAAACTCAATCTACTTTTTTTTCTTATTGAAAATAATCGTATAACTAGATGTTATTTTTATGACTTCTTATGTGCCATCCTTTCAATTTCCATTAAGTTAGTTATGTCTTTTTTATTGATAATAATAATAACAGTCAACTTTTTATGTGTTAGACAGTTGCTTAATGATTTTCTTTTGCAAAGTGCATTTTTTCTTCTTATTTTAATGCAGAAAGAAAATTTATTAATAAAAAAAGTGGATTAAAATCTGTTCTTATCCATTTATTTGGCTTTTCAAAATATACTTTCAATGATATCAAGATTGAATTTGAAATAGCGATGACAGAAAATATTGGTAAAGAATAATTTATCAAATTTGTTATTTTTATGACAGTTGTTCGTTTTCTTTTTTTGTGTATTAACTGATCTTGATGTGATAAGTTTTTGAATATTGATTATTTTTTTACTACTAGATACCATTCGATTACTGAAGAACTTAGGGAAAGTTGTTCATATGAATCCTTGCTTTGGATTTCAGATACTTTTTTAAGGTAACGCCAAATTGAGTCAAAAAATGAAAGAGTTTGATTGCCGAAAATGTTGTTTGGACATTAGTCGACCATTTGCCCGAGTGTTTCTGGCACGTAGAGCCTTCTAAAGTGAGAAACAGCTATGAAGCACACAAGGTCCTCGGTGAACTCACAAATAACTATTTAAGTGGCATTGATTCGCATCCGTCTCTGATACGTGTCCATCATGCCATAGCTCACCACATGATGTAACTCACATTTTCGAATTCCCTAGTCATCCTACTAGCCTAACGATCAAAAACCTCTGGTTCAACCCCATTAAGGTGGCAGAGTTCTCTCTGACAAAGCCGCTACAACAACAACCAAATGATAGACAACCAAATTTCTTCAAAATAGAAATTTTTTTATAAATTCAAAGGAATTGAAGTCAAATTGCTGTGAGAACAATTAGAATACATGACAAACAAATAATAAATAATTGTTCTGGATTGAACGCGTTTGAATGTCAATATTATATAAAATTGAAAAATAAAATGATTTCAGGCAAATAACACACACACAAATACATTGATCAGCAATTAAACTATGCAAATGACAATTCAATTGCAATATGCTTTCAATTTTTTTAAAAAATATGTACAAAAAAACACTCATGTCACAAAACAATTGAAATACTTTTATTTTTTTCATATCATCTCATTTTCGATTCATTCAATTTTTACCATCAAATTAATTAACGTTTACTTTGACGGTTTCATACATGAATTGAAAAAAAATAAAATATTTTTTAAGGCAATTAAAAATTACTGAAATTCGTCAAAACCTTCAAAAATAATTTAAAAATATAAAAATTGATGAAGGTTATCGTGAACATTGAAAACGAGCGCTTTTCTATAGATAGAATACGCCATTCGTAACAGAAAATCCGTGCTTTTTTTGAAAAGGCGGCCATTTTGAAAAATGAGAAATTCTAACCACTGGGCGGTTTAGAAAAGTGCATTTCGTGGACTCGTTTCATTGATTTAATTTAAGTTTTATTTTTAGTAAATATTTATATTTATCATTTATAAAAAATGGCGAAATCATTTTAAAAAAATTAAAAATGGATGAATTTTTAAAAATGGCGGAATTTTGCAAAATGGCGGAATTTTGCAAAATGGTGATATTTTTCAAAATTTTGACAAAATTCACCACTTTGATTTTTTTGAAATATCCATCATTTTGAGCAAATCCGCCATTTTGAAATTTTTTCAAAAAAAATTTGAAAAATCAGATCGTTGACCATTTTTAGGCTCTGATCCCTGAGCCCAATCATTGAGCCGAATTTCTGGGCCTAATCTCAGGGCTAATGAGGTATAGTAAACTTTAGTAAACTTCTCCATCCAAACAAAACAAATCATCAATATTTTAAAATTTTCAACCGTTTTTTAGAAAAGCAATAAAAGATCCGTGTTTTTAGAAAATTCTACGATTTACGAAAAGTCGAAATTTTTTTCATACAAACAGACTGAGCATCTACAACGCTCACATTTTTCTTTAAATCGAAGAGCAATGCGATAAAAAAATATTTTCAGCATGATAAAGTCATTTTAGTGCAATTAATTTAATAGCCATCTTTTTTGTCACTCAAAAATTACACACAATGGAATAATTTTTAGTAACGTGACAAACAAAAATTGACAAATTTTATTTATATTTTTATAAATATTTGTTACACGATATCAAATAACATTTAAAAAAAAAAATATGTAAAAAAATCATAAAATTGAATAAATGAATTTCCCACCAAATGCTTCCATTGACACACTAAAAAAATTGATAATAAAAAAATTAAAACTCAAAATTCATCACATCAATGTCACGCTCATGCTCAATTCATGGTCTTTTGTATGATTTTCAATTATTTAAGAACTTTTAATATAAAATCACATTTTAATATAAAAATTTCTTATAATAAAAATTTCAATATGACACTGAATGAATGGAAATGCGTTGAAACCTAATTAATTGAAAATTCAAGTCACATTAAAATGACTGAACATTCTTTGCATTTTTATGTTATTGTCCATTGTTATTTTTTTTTAATATAAATATATAAATTTTTTGGATAGCCTGAGGACATTAAAAGATATTTTCAATTTGATAAATGTCTGAATGAGCGAACTACGACTATAAATCGAATCGAATTGAAATCTACTTTACCGATAAAATTTTCACTGTTATTTTCCGATGAATTTCAAATAAAAATTTTTAAGTATTAAATTTAAATTAAAAAATTTATTATTGAAAAATAAAAAAAATTTGTTGTCAGGTGTGGGGTTCGAACCCACGCACTCATACGAGTACCAGAGCTTAAATCTGGCTCCTTAGACCGCTCGGACAACCTGACTACATGAATACAAGAAGCTCAGTGCAAGTAACTTAAAGCCGAATGAAATTTGTCTGTACATGAAATTTATATTGCGTCTTCGTATCAATTATTCTATTAATAGAAAAGTAAGTGCAAATAAATTTGAAAAAAATTGTATTGTATTGCATTACATTGAAAGAAAAAAAAAACATTTATAAGGTGTTTTTATTTTAAATTGAATATTTCTATTCATTCGATTAAATTTTGGAATATTGTTTCTCTATTCAAATTATTTAATTTATTTACTAAAAAATATTTATGATAAAAAATTAATTTAAAAATAAAAAAAAAGTTGTCAGGTGTGGGATTCGAACCCACGCACTCAGATGAGTACCAGAGCTTAAATCTGGCTCCTTAGACCGCTCGGACAACCTGACGATACATACGAAGAGTGACAAAACACATTCTGTATTCACAACATGCTTTTGAACTGATAAACTTTGTCTGTATCGTTTGTATTGAATTCAACGTGACACGTATAAATACTACATTAAACATTGAATGTGCATACAAATCACATAGACATGTAATCGGAGCCACGCCTCTTCGCTACATCCATCGTTCAATAACCGAATCTACTTATCGTATGTTACACACATTGGATATGTTACACTCGTGATTCAAAATTTCATTCATTTATAATTTTTTTTCATATTTCCATTCATAATAAAATTCATAGTATAATAATAATGAGTATTTTTCAACTTTCAAAAGCTTTTCCATGAAAATTTTAATAAATAAATAATTAAAATTACCCATTCACGCACACAGTTCACAATATTCAATTGAATAACTTGGAAAAAAAATAATTAAAAATGTCTCGATTTCATTGAAATTTGCACACACACACTCACGTTTCACGATCCAAAGTTCACATATGGCAATTTTTTTTGTATATTTTTTTGCATGGTTGATTACCATTATTATTAATTGAGTATATGAGCCTGATTGCCACATTAATTTCATTTACTCCTGCCGTCATATAATTTAAACCTTAATCTTTATTAAAATGACAAACACACAAACATACGCGTACACACACACACACAAAATATACAATACTAATTACATGCCAAGCATAATTAATTATAGTATTATTCTAGATTCAAGCACTCATGTATTCCGTTCATTCAAAGCGAAAATGATTAAGGTATATAATGAAATGTATATATATGTAAATGGTGTGTATAAAACAATCATAATAATTGACGAATAAAAATGATTGACAAACTTAAAATGAATGGTAAAAAGGAAAAATGAAAAAAGGGAGGATATTGTATTTAATAATAAAAAGGTTTACTTTTGTTTATTTTAATTTAAAAGTTTTATTTAATTTTACATGGAAATTTCATTTGAAATTTTACACTGAATGAAAATAATTCATAAAGCACTCGGAACAGAATTTTAAGTGGAATATTAACATGAGACAGATTGACTCCAGAGAATTTTTTTTTGAAATTGATCAGAATCGATGATAGCAAGTGTTCTGTGACCAATTTGTCTTATTTTTCATCAACTATTGATTCAAAATTAATCAAAAAACGAAATTACATTTAATGATCCATCCAAAAAATCATCAAAGTTCAATAAAATCAGAATAGAAATTCAAAGGCCACATCAAATTTTCCTTGTAAAAACAAAATGATCATTTCCAATCAAATATTCACACTCATACACACACACACACACACATACTCAAGGGTGAAGAACCTTTTCTCCTGTGTGAAACATTGAAATTTATATTCATTTTGAATGAAAAGAAGCACAAAAAAATAATATTAGTTTTGCGACATAAAAAATTATTTAATACAAACATTCCTCTGTATCATACATAAACTTCATGGCTTATAATGTGAAAATCGTGCAAATGAAGTAGAGAGCGAGGTACAAAAAAAACAAACAGGAAATGTTTTACCCAATTTAAATCCTGGAAAATATACAAATGTATCCCGTATTTAGACGAGTTCTATATTTAAAATTATAAAATACAGCATAATATACACAGAGCGCTATATAAATAAACTAGGAGTAATATAAAAGTACACACACACACACACACATAATGCAAAATACATAAATTTTCCCTATTTTGGCAACTGTCCAACATCATATTAGTTTCGCATGGTTTTAATGGCTATGGAACACACACACACACACACACAGTGAATACACTACTACGAAAAATTTGAACGAAAAAGAAATGCAGACAAATGCATGTATGAAAAGCATAACTAAAATTAAAAAAAAAAACATATTGAGCCTACGAATAAAAGCGAAACTTAATCAAAAATAAGATTTTCATATTTATTTTTGTTCGTATTTTGCTCTTTCTTAACTAAATTCATCGCTTAACAACTTTTGAACGCATTTCTCGTAGGTTTGAAGAAAATGCGATTAGTGTGGACGGTCATGGTGTCCATCACTTCGTCTGTGTCAAGGAAATGCCCGAATTCTTGCTGAAATAAAACATTTTCAAAAATTCAAGAATTTCTAAAACCACTTAAAACCGCAGTTTTTTTCTAAAATAAAAGAAAACCTGTAAATTTTAAAAAATCGCGAAAATTTTCTTAATAGGTGTAATTTTCCAAAACGGTCAACTTTTCAAAAACCGCTGAAATTTCGAAATTTGCGGGAAGCCACAGATTTGTTTGAAAAATAGCAGAAAACATTGAAATTTTCCAAAAACCGCTGAAATTTCAAAATTTGCGGGAAGCCACAGGTTTGATTGAAAAATAGCAGAAAACATTGAAATTTTCAAAAACCGCTGAAAATTCGAAAATTGCGAGAAGCCACAGATTTGTTTGAAAAATAGCAGAAAACATTGAAATTTTCAAAAACTGCAGAAATTTCGAAATTTGCGGGAAGCCACAGATTTGTTTGAAAAATAGCAGAAAACATTGAAATTTTCAAAAACCGTTGAAAATTCGAAAATTGCGGGAAGCCACAGATTTGTTTGAAAAATAGCAGAAAACATTAGAATAATCTATAACCGCAAAAAAATTTTTTAAATAGGTGTAATTTTTTAAAATGGTCAACTTTTCAAAAACCGCAGAAAATCGTTGAAAACTGCAGAAATTTCTAAAACATTAAAATTTTCAAAAATCGCGAAAATTGTCTAAATAGGTCTAATTTTCCAAATTGGTCAACTTTTCAAAAACCGCGGAGAATCTTTAACAATCACAGAAAGCCGGAGATTTGTTTGCAAAATAGCTGAAACATTGATATTTAAAAAAATCGCGAAAATTTTCTAAATATTTAAAAATTTTAAAAAATTGAAAAATAGGTCAACTTTTCAAAAACCGCAGAAAATCGTTGAAAACCGCAGAAATTTCTAAATTCGCGGGAAGTCGCAGATTTATTTAAAAAATAGCTGAAAACATTAAAATTTTCAAAAATCGTGAAAATTGTCTAAATAGGTCTAATTTTCCAAATTGGTCAACTTTTCAAAAACCGCGGAGAGTCGTGGAAACCCACAGAAATTTCGATATTTCGGATTTAAAAAAAACGTAAAACTTTGAAATTTTCATAAATCGCGATAATTTTTAGAATTGGTCGAACATTTTTCAAAGCGACACAGTTTTCATATAAAAGACCGAATTCTATCAATAAAAATGCGCTCGTCTTTATCATTAACGACCACATTCAACATTTTTTAAATATTAAATTGCATTTTTCTCGTTTTACACAATTTTGCCATTTTTGGTTTATGCCGTTTAATTTTTTTTTTATTTTTATGTATGTTGCAAAGTAATTACAATTTACTGCCTTGTAAAAATTTTTAATTAACAACCATTGAAATCTGGTGTCTTTTGTATATTAAATAAATAAATTTCCCTGATAAAAGGATTATCAATGTTTTAACTTTTAAATGAAAATCGTTAAGGTTTGAAAAGAAAATCATAAATTAAAATAATACGAAAATAAATAATATAAATAAATAAAATATGATGAAGAAAAAAAAATAATACTAATAATAAATAATAACAGGAAAGAAAAGGAAATGAAACGAGCAAAAGAAACTTGTTTATCTCATTATTATTAAATTTTCTTTTGATGATTCTTTTCCGTCATAGTGCGTTTGATAATAATAATAATGAAAATAAAAAAAATAAAATACAGAAAATGTTGACAAATAATATACAACTAAGAGAGTCAAATTGGAAAGGGAAGAAGAGAAAAGTTTTATTCAATTTTATTTTTTTTTCTTTCTGTCTTTATTTTCCTTTTTTCTTTAACAATTTTTTGATAAATTCATAAGGACAGTCAACTTTACCTTATAAGAATTTCTTTTAAAAGTTATAAATATGTCTTTAAATGGAACAAACAAAACCAAAAATTTATATTCTTCATAGGAAATTTATGTGAAAATGGATATTTTTTTCCCTTACAGATTGAAGTAGATATGGATACAAAAAAAAAATAAAATAAAAATGATTTGAAACACCATGGAAAAAGTTTTATAATCATGCGACAGTTGCGGAAGTATTAAACAAGTGAAATACAAAACAACTATAAGATATGCTGGTATTGTATTGTATTGTATCATGCGCTAATCGAAAGAGAATACAAAAAAAAAGAAGGACAAAGTTTAATATCTTCCATAGATTTGGTTTTTTACTTTTTTTTCATTTTAATATACACTAGATACGGCTCGTGTTCCATTTTTGTCTTGTAGCTACTTTTATCCTTTTTTTTTCTCTGTTATTTAAAGAAAAACATATTTTAAGTTTTATTCTTCAGGATTTTTTTTTTTGTGTTTTTGGTTCAGTGCAATATAAAGTAAAAGTAAAATTATGTACTATTTCAAATTATTTTATTTTACTATTACAATGAAAAAAAAATAAAAGATACGACTGTGAAATGAAATGCCAGAGGAAAATTTAGAGAGAAAAAAGTTGCAATCTTCTTAAGTATTTACTTGTAACGATTTAATTATTTTTTTTTGTCTTCTTTATTTTTCAGTTCACGTGGAATGACCTGATTATCTCGACTGCTAGACATGAATTGATTCAATGTAAGAGATGGGAATGAATTTTGTAGTCATAGACTTGATTTAAATACTCCTTGAAACATTACCATTTGCAGATGACTATGCTCTTACCGATGATAGCGTGTCACATTTACAAGAGGTACTGAACGAATGGAAAGAAAGACTAGAAAGCAATGGAATGAAACTTAGTCGAAGAAAAAGTGAATATCTTTTCTGTCCTTTCAACGATCAACAAGCACCATCACCTACAAACCTGCAAAAATTTTAAATATCTAGGTGGTATTGTGAACCAACACTTTAATTGCGATGAAGATGTAAATCACAGAACAAGTGTGGCATAGCTTAAATGGAGAGACCATTCATCAATGTTTTGCGACTCCCAGGAAACCACCGAAGCTCAAAGGTCGTCTTTACACTACAGTTGTCAAACCTACAATGACATAAGTAGCTACAACATGGTCACTCCTCAAAAAACATGAACAAAAACCTTACTTCGACAGAAATGAAGATATTAAGAATGAGCTTTGGAGTTACCAAACTAGACCTCAAAAGTACACACATAAGAGGATCCTAAAACAACATGGCTGCGACAGATGCAAAAACAACAAAGAGATTATCGTTTGACACAACAAGAACAAGAAGAACATCAAGAAACTCGAAGGCTCTACCACAGTCCCTTAAAGCAGGCCCCTTTATAGTGTCAGGTCTCCGAGTCTCTTCTTGGGTTCTCGACGGAATTTAGTGCATGACACGTGGAGTTTTAATTATAAGTCTTTTATTCTTTTCTTTACAATTACGTTTTTATTATTTTTAATTACACTTATTTTATTTGTTTTCTTTTATAATTTTGTCTTATTTAATTGTCATTTTATTATTCAATCTTTTATTTATTTTAGTTTAATTTAGTTATAAGTTAGTTTTAAGATCTTTAGTTGCAAGTATAATTTTATTTTAATTTTGATGTAATTTTATGTCTCTAAAAATGCGTGTGATCATTTCACCGGTTCGATACTAACTGAATTACATTTCTTTTGATGCGTAAGTGTGTGCGTGAGAGTAATGGATTTTGTTTCAGTGTACATCTCTCTTATTAGAGAGGCACACTGGGATAAAATCCTTACAATAGAAATGGAAACACTAAAGCTCATATGAAATGTCATCAGCTTCGATATTAAAATCATTCAAACCATCTCATTAAGAAAAATCCACAAGAAACATCAAGAGCACTGAGTGAATGCTTATTGTGATATCAAGTGAAATCCCTATCATAACTCATTCTATTTCGATTTAATACGACTCGTGTCGTCTCCTTCAAACGAGTGATGCATTTTTAACATGAAATCTGACGTGGGCAATAAAAATTGTCCCTTGAATAGACAAGCACCTTCAAATCCCACACACATGTTCATTTTACAAAACCAATCGGTGTCCTTTTTTATTAAGATTCAATACTTCAATGTAATTGATGATTTCACTTGATATCGATATGCCCACTTAAAATGTAATACTTTTATCAGATATCACAAGTTACATTGAGTTACCCAAAAAATCTTCATTTTCTTCACGTTCAAGGTTCAGAATCAAATTTAAACTCAAGAATCCTTTAATTTTTAATTCATAACGATATCAAATGACAGAGATTTTCCGTGTAACCTTGAAGATACATAAGTTGTGTGTTAAATAATCATGATTATCTTCATTTTCACATCTTTATAAAAAAATTTGTACCCACTAAAATATGAATAAATAAATTTATATATTTTATTTACATAATAAGACAAAATTCAAACAAAACAGCAAAAGTAATACGTAACTCATTTTATTTAACTTGCTAATTAAAATTAATATTTATGTAATATAATTAGTTTATCAAAATTTAATCTTCTTTTCACTTTGAATTGTGAATACAAGAAATTTAAATATGGAAAATGATAAAACATTTCAATTTAAATGGAAAACTTCTAATTACAACACACAAAAAAAAATATAATCATTATCACAACATTTATTTGGAGAGAAAAAGTTTTTAAATATTTTTTTTTTTTGAATGAAATTTATCTTTTTCATGATTTTAAATTCAAAGTTTGAATTGAAATGATTTTTTTTTGTAATTTCAATGAAATCCGGAAAATTAAATGAAAATTACTTTTTACTATAAATTGAACCATTTGCGCACTTTTGAGCGGGACAATCCCGATTTTTGAAGCAATGTCCTGATTCCCGATTTTTAACATAGAAAAATATTATTATCAGGAAAGTCCAAAAACTGACCTTGATTTCACAAAACGTTCGTTGATACAGGGTCTTGTATCTGCGTTTTTCAATTGGACCCTGCAGAGGGCGCTGAGAGCTGATTTTGTGATTTTCATGAAGGAAAACTTGAAAGTGAGTAAAAAATAAAAATTCAGGGTAAAAATCGTTGATTACACTGAGAGGGGGTCGGGTGGGGTCCTGGGGGGTCGAAAAATCTCTCCTCCAAGCTTGTTATGTGGTTGATGAGGTCGTTGATAACTTCAGTCTAGTCAAAAATGAATAGCTTTTAACTGTTCTGCTTTTGGCATTCAAATTCTGATTTTTTATTTTCTAGTCCCGATTTAACATCAAAAGTACCTGGTATGCCTATTTTACTAGAAAAAAAGTTCTCAGTTGATAAAACTTTAAAATACTATAATTCAAAGAAAATTTGTACGCACACACGCAAATTACACAAAAAAAAAAAAGAAAATTTCACAAGTTACATGGTTTTCTCATATTTTGAAAAAAAATATACAATTTATATCCCTTGTAACTGGAAAACTTCACATTTGTAAATCAAACTAATATTGTGCGTTTCCGACAAATGGAGACGACTGGTAATAAATTTGTTTTTCCTTCCCTTGTGCCCCTTTTTCATGTTGTTGTTGTATCTTGAATTTCATATTATATTTATTTCCGTTCTATTATTTTTAGGTTTTATGTTCATGAATGAATGAATTGAAATATAAATGTTGATGTAAAGGTTTTGAACTCATGTTTTATTCTGTGGTTTTTCGTTTTTTTTTTTGTTTTACTTCAATGGTAAGAAAAACATTTATTTTTAATGTTATTTATTCCCTTGTCTTACATTGAAAATACGTTTTGAAAATGTAAAACCATATACAAACACACACAACACTCAAATTCAAACATAAAATTATTGATTCAGGGCCAAAGGTGTTGACAAATATTTATGATTTTATTCATCATGATTTCAATTTCAAGGAGAAAAAAATTCAATGTACTACTTACATGTTTTGCTTTTTTCGGCATAAATTAAATGCGATTCCGTGATAATTGACAGAATAATTGTCCATATTATGAAAATGAATGTCCATCCATTCCATGACGGTCCGGGACCACGGGAGGTCGGTCCCATTTTGTTATTAACTGTTTTTATGTCTTCATAAATTTTTTACTATAATTTTTTTTCATATTAATTGAAGTATCATGTGAGATAATATTTTTAAATGTAATTTTTATTTATTTTTCTTTTACATTTGTTTCAATTTGAATGATTGAAAACCACTTTTGCTAAAATATTTACTTTTAAATAAAATTGATGTGAATTCCATGGAGAAAAAAAATATTTTTGTTTTTATATTTATTTATTTTTTTTTGAATTTTTTTCTGATTAATTTTTTTTTCTTCTTATTATTTTTTTTATTTCACTTTTTAAACAGATAAAACTTGTGTGGAAATTGATATATTTGTATTTAATTTGATTTGCTTTGTTTGTGCAGCACTTGAATGTTTATTTTTTTCAAATTTTAATCTATTGAATTGGTTGTGTTGCTGATGATTTAGATGTGATTGAATCCATTTAGATAATGGTAGGATGACGTCAATGTTGATGTGAAGACACTGCAAAGAGGGAGTTGAAAAAAAAGTAAATTAGATTAATATGATGAAATTAAACCTTGAAATGCTTTAAATTGAAATGGCTTGATAATGAATGTTGAATGATTTTTTGAGAGTGATCGAAACATAAGACCACAAATAAACTGTGTTTATCTGAAATAAAATTTCCCTTAAAATTAAATGATTTTTTTTCATATTAAAATTCGTCGTATCAATTTAAATCGAAAAAGCTCTCCAGATAATTCGTATTTCTTCCGATTGCAATGATTTCTGTGAAAAAATTGCTAAATTTAATCACATTATCATAATTTCAAACAATTTAATGGACTTTAACATGAAAATAATTGTTGTTTGTATTTATTTTTTACTTCCCTTATCTGAATTTCATTATTTTAATGTTTCTTTGAAATAAATGACAAAATAATAATAATTATAACAATACTAAAAAGCTCCTTTTCATCCTCATTTACTGTGTGTGGGTGTGTGTGTGTGTGTGTGTGTGACATTTTCCAGTAACTTAAAACACACAAATAGTAAATTGCTTTTGAAATAAAAGACCATCATTTGTTTAAATTTCCTTTTTTTATTTCAAGCTCGAAATAATTAGAAAAAAAAGACACAACTAATTTGTTTTATTCTTCTCTCGATCTTTATTATGTATTTTTTTTATTTTAAAACATGGCATTTTATCAAAGAGCATCCACTTTCACTAACTAAATATTTTCATATATCAACAATGTAATGTCTTTTCTTTGATCTTTTTTACAGTTCCTTTATCTTTTTTTATTATTATTATTATTATTTTTTTATCAAGTAAGTGTGTGGGTGTTTGGATATCAGGACAAAAAAAATATGATTATGCTTTTGTTTAACAATTATGATCAAATGGAAAGATTATGTTCAAAAAATATACCGGACATTTATCATTTGGGTAAAGACATTTTTTTACAATGATAATAATTACATTTTAAATGCTTTTATCGTCGATTTGAAAATAAGTGCGAGGATTTTGAACTTATATTGTCCGTTCGTCCGTAAATTTTTACAAAATGGCCGAATTTTTTAAAATGGCACATTTTCCTGAATATTGGAATTTTTCAAAACCGAAGACTTTTGCTTAGTCGCGAAATTTCCGACAGTTACAAAATTATCTTAAAATTGTAGAATTTTTAAAACTTGCAGAATTTTTTAAAACCGTTGAAGATTTAAAAAAAAACGTGGCAATTTTTAAAATTACGAATTTATTTGATAACCACAGAAAATCATGGAATTTATCAAATTGATGGAATTTTTCTAGATGTCAGAATTTTCCAAATTTGCAAGTTTTTTTCAAAAAGCGCAAAGAGTTTCACAATCGTGAAATTTTCAAAAATGACGGAATTTTACAAACTAGCCAAAAATCACGGAATTTTTGAAATTTTTTAAAACCGTAAAAAATCGTGGTAAATCGTATTTCACGCAAAATCCTAAAATTTTCTAACAGTTAGAAAATTTTCTAAAATTTTAGAATTTTTTAAACTTGCCAAATTTTTAAAAACCGTTGAAAACTTTTAACATCGTCGCAATTTTTTGAATTTACAAAATTATTTTATAACCGCGGATAATCATGAATTTTATCAAACTGATGGAATTTTTCTAATTCACAAGTTTTTTTTCAAAAAGCGGAAAGCGTTTCACAATCCTGAAATTTTTAAAATGAATAAATTTTGCAAACTAGCCCAAAATCACGGAATTTTGCCAACTTTTTTTTCAAATCTTAAAACCGATAAAAATCGTAATTTACGGAAAATCCCTAAAATTTTTTAAATCCTCAAAAAATCATAGAATTTTTAAAATACGCGAACTTCCTTTGATGAGTTATAAATTCTATTTACAGAAATGTGCTCGGGTAAATCGTTCTCGATTACATTTTTCTTTATTTTTTTTTGTAATATAGAAAAACAAAAATTTAACATTTTACAAGGAAAAGAAACAAAAAAAAAAATCTGGTAGCGAAGTGAATAATTTTTGGGATGAATTAAACTTTTTAATGATATTATTAATGGTGATTATTTGGGATCAAGATGTTAATTACGTTTAACAAAGAAAAATATTTCATTAAAATGAATGGAAAATTAAAATGTAAATTAAAATTGTTTTTTTTTTGTTGTAATATCAATTTAACTTTAAAGAACTTTTTACAAAAATATGGAACGTAATTGTGACCTACCAGCGCAAGTTCAATTTTAGACGAGCAGACAGACGAAACGAGTGCTCATTTATTTTCAAATAGGTTCAAGCCACGAAAAGGAAAGACAAACTGCTTAATTAACGATTATGAGACCTCTGATTAACTTGAATTTTAATTTGAATCACTTTTCAATCCGAATTCTTATCAATTTCATTATTTTTACTACTTTCTTTCAATTTAATTGATTAAAATTTTCATTTCATTTTTTCTATTTAATACTTGTATGCATCACATTCCATGCACATCATGAACTTTTATTTGAATATGATGAAATGACATATCTTATCAGTAGGCCATAAATGATATGACACTCAAAAAAATAACATTATGAAATAGTAGTCAGTGAACGATAAGAAATTCATCAGGAAAGACCGCGTCAGTGTTTATATTTACATTTTAAATAAAATTTATTTTTAAGTCTAGCTCGAATACAATATTTATTTTAATTATTATATAATAACAATAAATAATCACACAAATAACCGCGAAAAATAAAAAAAAATTATCCGAATTTTACTTGTTGCTTACTCATTTGAAAAGATAAGTGGACGATTTTACGATTTACAATTCACGCCTGATTAGATAACATCTGAAAAAAAATAAATTATCTGTCCTTCACATTGAAATACTCGAATTTACTTCTGGTATCTTAAAGTTTTGTTATACGCTCATCATACACACGTGTGTATGTGAGCATATCAATTGAAGTGTTAAAGTATTTAGATTTTTATTTTGTTTTTTTTTTTTAATTGAATTGGACTATAAATATCAATAATAATAATAATATTGATTGGATTTTAAATTGAAAGATAATAATATGTGAGATACTTAATTGATGAGCGTAAACAATATAAAATATTTATCAGTTCTTAGTCGATATTTGCTCTTAACAGACGTTGTTCAGCTAAAATCATGGTAGAACTGAGACGTGACAGTGTTTTTTCTGCAAGTTCTAAGGGATTGTGAGTGTTAAATTTAAATGAAAAAATTCAAATTTTCCTTGATAAATGGATTTTTATTTCAGACAAAAAATCCTTAAAACAAGTAAATCGAGTAAAAATGCATCAGTTCCATATCACAAATTATATCAATTTGCGACACCATTTCAATTGATCTTGGTTTTCATTGGAATGATTAGTTCGGTGTTGAGTTCCCTTGGAATTCCATTTATCATTGTGTTATATGGCGAATTCACAACCATCCTTGTTGATCGTGTGCGTGAAGTTGAGGCATCTACACCGACCCTCATCTTATCATGGTTTGGAGGTGGTCGCATTTTGTAAGTACACTCATTTTAATTGAATTTTAACCATAAAAATTAATTTAAATTCAGAGTAAATGCAACTACCGAAGAAAATCGAGCCGAAATTGTTCAAGACTCAAAGGCATATGGCCTTGGAAGCTTGTGTGTTGGATTGTTTCAACTCACAACGATGGCTATTAGTGTGTATGTGTTAAATTTAGCTGCCCAAAAACAAATTTGTGCTATCAGGAAGAAATTCTTTCAAGCTGTATTGCGTCAAGATCAATCGTGGTATGATTTAAATCAAAATGATAGTTTTGCAGTTAAATTAAATGAGTGTGTAATTGAGTAAAGTTGAATTTTAAATTGAAATTAATGAAAATTTATTCAATTTCTAGAGATTTGGAGAGATTAAAAGAAGGTATAGGAGAAAAAGTTGCAATGTTTGTATATTTAATTGCAACTTTTGTATTTTCAATAATCTTTGCTTTCATATATGGCTGGAAATTGACACTTGTCATTTTGAGTTGCTCCCCCATCATAATTGTATCTACAGCGTATGTGGCCAAAATGCAGACAAGCTTAACGGAAAAAGAACTTGAATCATATTCGTCAGCTGGAAGTGTGGCAGAGGAAGTTCTCAGTGCAGTGAAGACAGTTTTCGCTTTTAGTGGACAGGCGAAGGAGGTTGAGCGATACAGTGAACGTCTGATTCCAGCAGAGAAAAACGGGATCAAAAAAGCAATTTATACAGGGAGTGGTGGAGGAATCATGTGGCTTATCATCTACTTAATTTACGCCCTTGCATTTTGGTATGGAATGGCTCTCATATTAGAAGATCGCGATAAGGAAATTAAAGAATATACGCCAGCCGCCTTAATTATCATCCTGTTTGGAGTGTTATCGGGAGCACAAAATCTTGGATTGACCCTCCCACATTTGGAAGCTTTCAATGTTGCGAGGGCGTCAGCTGCATCGATCTTCAGCGTAATTGCGAGAAAACCAGAAATTGATTCATTGAGTCAGGATGGTGTCAAACCAGAATTACTAAAAGGCAACATCACTTTCTCCAACATTCATTTTAGATATCCCGCTAGAAGTGATGTCGTTGTGTTAAATGGATTAGATTTGACAATTAAAGCAGGGGAAACCACAGCTCTTGTAGGGATGTCCGGGTGTGGTAAAAGTACTTTGTTACAGTTACTTCAACGGCTTTATGATCCACTTCATGTGAGTTAAATTAAAATAACATGAAATTTATTTTCAATTAAAAAAAAACATTTCACAGGGCTTTATAGAAATCGATGGAATTCGACTCAAGGACATCAACACCTACAAACTCCGGTCATTCATGGGATTTGTTGGACAAGAACCTGTATTATTCGATACTAGCATAGCCGAAAATATTCGTTATGGATTCCCTGAAGCAACTCAAGACCAAATTGAAAATGCTGCACGAATAGCAAATTGTCATAAATTCATAGCGAAATTACCTCAAGGTTACAACACCCAAGTGGGGCAACGTGGTGCCCAATTATCGGGTGGACAAAAACAGCGCATTGCAATTGCACGAGCAATTATTCGAGATCCATCGATTTTATTACTAGACGAAGCAACATCAGCCTTGGATCCTACTTCAGAGCGCAGAGTACAGCATGCCCTTGAAAAGGCGTCTCAAGGCAGAACGACGATTGTGATTTCGCATCGTCTCAGTACAATCGTTGATGCAGATAAAATTGTGGTGATTGACAAAGGTGTCGTCGTTGAAGAGGGAACTCACAATGAATTGATGAAAGCTAAGGGTGCTTATTATTCACTGGTCATTGCAACTGCCGATAAAAATCAAGAAAATGATGAGCAATTGGATGAAGATGAAAAACTCTTAACAAAACGTGCTGAACTGTTACCACCTGAAAGCGTGGAATATTTGAGGGCAAATTCCAGAATTAGTATCAGTGAGACATCAAGTTCTCAAAGTGAATCAGAAAGTATCGTCAAAGAAAAATATTCCGCTCCATTAAGTCGACTTCTTCGTCTCAATTCACCGGAATGGCATTATCTGCTCCTCGGATCAATATCAGCTGCAATTGTGGGCGCATCATTTCCAGCATTTGCCGTACTTTTTGGTGGAATTTATGGCCTTCTCGCCTTACCCGATGACGAGGAAATTCGTCAAGGCACAAATTTTTACTCAATTTTATTCATTGTACTTGGAATTGTAACCGGCCTAGCAACATTCTTCCAAACCTTCTCTCTGAATGTAGCTGGTGTCCGATTAACAAAACGTCTCCGACAAACTTCATTCAAATCAATGTTGGAACAAGAAATTGCATGGTACGACGAACCGAAAAATTCAATTGGAGAATTGTCGGCGCGATTAAGTGGCGATTGTGCTCAAGTACAAGGTGCATTGGGAACCAGAATCGGATATGTATTTCAAGCGATTGCCATTATCATAGTTGGAGTTGGTGTGGCCTTGTATTATTCATGGAAATTAACTTTAGTTTCTATTATTGCGGTTCCCGTGACATTAACAATAGTTTTCATTGAATCCAAATTCATGACAAGTAGTGAAATTGAAGAAAAAAAGTCGATTGAAACTGCTACGAAAATTGCGGTTGAGGCAATTTCAAATATCAAAACGATTGCATGCTTAGGACAGGAGCCATATGTCTTGAAGCGATATGAAGCACTCATTGATGATGTCACAAAAACGTGTTTGACTAAAATTCGTTTCAGAGGACCCGTATATGCAACTGGACAAACAGTACCGATGCTAGGATATGCGTTAGCACTGTGGTATGGAGGAATTTTGATTTCTCAGTATGAAATGAGTTTCGAGGATGTCATCAAGTATGTTCAATCAGATAACATTTAAAAATATTCTCTATTGAATTTGAATTGAATTTCAGAGTTTCAGAAGCTCTCCTATTTGGTGCATGGATGATGGGACAAGCTTTGGCTTACGCTCCAAATGTCAATTCAGCACTTGACAGTGCAGGCAGAATTCTGAATCTCTTAGATAGACGTCCCAACATTTTTGATCCTGTTAAAGCGTTTTGGCATGATCAATGGGTATGTATTGAATTTGAAATGTTTCCTCATATTACCTCAATTTACATGCAATTCAGGTATCAGAAGGCAATCTCACTTATGAAGGTGTACGATTCCGATATCCAACGAGACCTACAGTTGAAGTATTACAAGGATTTGATTTAGAAATTCAACGAGGTCAAACGGTAGCTTTAGTTGGACACTCAGGCTGTGGCAAGTCAACCATAATCCAACTTTTATTACGTTACTATGACCTGGATCAGGGAAAAATTGTAATTCAAATTTATTTTTACATTGAATTTCAGTAAATTATTTTTTCAATTCCAGATTCTAGACAATCGAATGACAACAGAACTCCCAATTGAACTTATCCGATCACAATTAGGACTCGTTTCACAAGAACCCACATTATTCGATCGAACCATTGCCGAAAACATCGCTTACGGTGATAACAATTCCATTGTTACAATGGATCAAATCATGGACGCCGCTAAAAAAGCAAATATCCACGAATTCATTATACGCCTTCCTCAGGGTTATGAAACAGGTTTAGGATCAAAAGGTGCCCAATTATCTGGTGGCCAAAAACAACGAATTGCAATTGCACGTGCCCTTGTTCGCAATCCTCGAATATTATTACTTGATGAAGCCACATCAGCCCTAGATAATCAAAGTGAAAAAGTTGTTCAAGAAGCTTTGGATCATGCAAGAGAAGGTCGCACTTGCATCACAATTGCACATCGCTTGAGTACCATTAAAAATGCCGATATGATTTGTGTGGTACAAGATGGGAAAATCGTTGAAAAAGGTACTCACAACGAATTATTATCATTTGAACAGGGAATTTACGCAAAATTATATGAAATGCAAAAGATTATGTAAATTAAAAGCCAAAAAAAAAAAATATGTTTAAATAAATTACTAAAACCTATTGAAATGGAACTAATAATGGAGATGTCTCGAAGTATGTTTTCTTTTCCTTTCAATCAAATGCAAAATGGAAGAAAATGAATTTTCACGTATTTAATGTAAAAAAAATGCTTTATTATTAATAATAAGAGAGACCCACTTCATATTCCTTTCATTTAAATGGATATTTTGAGGTAACATGAAAAATCATACATTTTTTGTTGAATAAAACATGTTTGCTTAGTCATGGTTTGTAATTTTACACCTTCACATATAACGTGATGGTAATAAAAAGAAAATTATTGATCCCAATTTTTTTTCCTTTCATATTATTGAATATGAAAACGAAAATGATTTTTGTGGATACTTGTGAGGTAAATATGAGAGAGATTCTTTAAAAGTTAGTTTTATGATAAATTTGGCAGTAATCAGGTATAATCCTGTCCTTATAATCTTGACTAAATGGAAAATGCTCAAGTACGTAAAATATAATGAAAAGGAATCGTTTTTCTATGTAAATGTTCTTACGTTGAGTGATGGAAAGCAAAAAAAAAAGGTAAGAAAATATAATAATTTTATGATCTGCTAATATGCCATCATCATTGTTTTTGCTTCTTCTCCTCATTTTACAGGATTTTTTTTTAACAATTTACAAGTAACAGTAAATTACAAATGCTGACGATGATAATGACATATTCTCTTTAACTTTACTCATCTTTCATAATTTTTTGATGTTATAGCTTATTTTTTTTCATTTTCATGCAAGCAGTTTGCCAACATTTTAACGAGCATCGTCGTACCTGTTTCAATGTAAAAGGAATGTTTTCAAGGTATTTGACACAAGAACAAAAAATAATCTCTTTATAATTATGTGCATTTTATGAATTTTAAAATTTATATTTTACATTAGTAACCCAATTATACAACAAAATAAATTTAAGAATATTAAAAAGTTTTGTTCATAGATATTAACCCTTTGGGCGAATTGTCCCATATATGGGACAATTTTGAATCGCTTGAAAAATGGACTTCAATCGATCCTAAAATTTTTTTCATGATGCAAAAAAGTTAAGAAGGGATGTAAGTTACAGGAACAACAAACGATTTAAAATTCAGGAGCGATATAACTGCGAGCCTGAATTTTGAAGTTTGAAAAAATGAAAAAAATGTAAAATGTGGAGGTTGACTTCTTTCAATGTGAATTAAATAATAAAGAAGTCAATTGAAAATTTTTTTTATTTCCGTTCTTTTATCTTCTAGTTACTACTAAATTAGCTGCACAAAAGAAAAAGTTGTAACTCTTCCCATAGCTCCGATACAGACCCTCAAATATTGTCCCGTATATGGGACAAAAGCGCTCAAAGTTACAAATTCAAAATTGTCCCATATATGGGACAATTTTTTTTGGCTTATAGCGCTTTTGTCCCATATACGGGACATAGCTAAAAAAGCCTAATTATACATAGCTGAAAATTTTTTTTTGTCTCAATTACTTATAATTAGGATACTTAATAATGATACCCATTCAAATATTTTTTTCTTTGCTTGGTTTAGATTTTGAACTCAAAGGGTTAAAAAGAACAAAAAATTTATTATAAGTAAAAGCACATTTAATTTTCTTTTATCAGACTTTACGATTTATTGTCTCGGTGAAAATGGGTTTTTGCATTGAAAATGTAAAAAATATTTTTACAGATATTATGCAAAATAATCAAAACGATACAAAAAGAAGCATTTTCACAATAATTAGCATTTTTCATGAAATTACCGTTGATTGGGGTCACCATGCGTCTATTTATGGTTTTCAGCCATCTTACTGTTGGATAAATTGAGTTTTTAGATTTTGTGGTTTGTTCACAATAAAAAAAGTTCAAATTCAATTTTTTCAATGAGTTTGTGACATTTTTTGTTTAATATACCAGGATTTTTTTTGAATTTTTCAAGACATTTTGTTTGGAAATTCTTCTAATAAAATTCAACTCATCGGAAAAATATTGCGTGATTTTGAGTTTAAAATCCAAAAATTTAATTTGTACTGAAGAAAGAAGGCCGATATTAGGCATACCAGGTACTTTTGATGAAAAATCTGGACTAGTGAAATATAAAATCGGAATTTGAAAGCAAAAAGCGGGACAATTAAAAACTATTCATTTTTCACTAGATTGAAGTTAAAACGAGTTCATCAACGACCTTGTCAGGCTCCAGGACCCCCAGGACTCTTTGCGTCACCCTCGCAGTGTCATCAACGATTTTTATTCTGACTTTCTATTTTTTACTTTTTCTCCGTGTAAATCACAATATCAGCTCTCAGCGCCCTCTGAAGGCTTCAATCGAAAAACTCAGATAATAGACTCTGTATTTTTTGTTACTCTATCGATCTGTATACTCATCAACCTTGGAAAATTTTTCAGGTAAGCCTGAAAATTGACCTTAATTTCACTAAAAGCCTTCTCAGCGCCCTCTGGAGTGTCCAATCAAAAAATCAGATAGAAGACGCTGTATTTTTTGATTCTCTATCGATTTGTATACTCATCAACGACTTTTTCTTTGTAAAATTTTTCAGGAAAGTTTTGTGAAATAAAAATCGGGACAAATGAAACATATATCAAGAATTAGGAATTGCATCAAAAATCGAGTTTGTCCCGTCAAAAAGTGTCCAAATGGTATACCTACCGAAAACCATAAAATTACACAGTCACCCCATGGCATGGCCAAGAATAAATTGAAAATCGGGAAATCTCTTTAAAAAAAATAAATTCAAGATTGCCCCATTTAAAAGTATGCAGATGGTTTTCTTCTATCTTTTGTTGAATTGGACTCCTTTTACTTTTCTTTTATTCATTATTATTATTATTATTTGCAATTTTACAAGTCTAGCTCTTGTTAACAAACATAAAAAATTTGTCTGACTTGAAATATGTCGTGTTATTAGTTATAAAATTCTGCTTTAAAATATTTCATGATTATTGTTTCTTTTTTTTACTAAATATCGGTATGAGCTTTCAAGTGATAGCTTTTTCTTCATAATTTTATTTAATTTAATAGTATTTTAATTCAAAATTTATATAAGACCTTAGGTCACGTTTTCATCATATCAGATGAACGTTTCGATACGAGCAGTTTCTATAAATTTAAAATAAAGCAATGAATTACCAGGTAAATTCGGGGTTTCACTTTTAAAATATCATGTATATGACCCTAAGAGTCTGGACTTTAGTTCTTTAGTACCACTTATACCCTTGATTTTATTCTGAATTGCTATAAAAAAAAACATGTGTGTAGGCTCAGTTCGGGTCTATACGAAGTAAAACCTATCATTTTGGTGTTGCACTAATTTGAAAAGAAAAAAAAAAGTAAGGAATTAGCTGCCGCAGCAAATCCATAGTTTTGAGTGCGTGTTGATTTTCATAATATTTTCATCTATTTTAATAAATATTTCATATTTTCATTGAAAATGTCTTTTTAACGGTTTTTTTTTTCAATATTTCAAATCAATTTTTATTTTGACAGCTCGAATAATCTGAATCGGAATCTGAAATTTGAATCGGAATCTGAAATCTGAATTGTGATGAAATGAATGTATCACGTACCCTGTACAGAAAATTTTAAATTATTACATTTTTAAAACAATTCAATTGATGTAATTGAAAAATGTAATTAAAAATAAAAACATTTAAAGGTGTCCTACAATTCGTAAGTAAGTTTTCACAAAAAACGTTTTTAATAAGAAAAATAAATCGGGTAGGACACAATGTTCTATGCAATATACTAAAATATGTTAAAAATATGCAAAGTAAAACCCTTTGTTTTGACGTTTCACTCAAAACAAAATTATATTTTTCACATGGCTAAATTTTGTTCAGTATTAAATTTTTCATAATAAAAGCAAAACTTGAGAATAAAAACATCTATTCATCACTCAAGTGCAGAGACATTATAAATGTGTTTATGTCTGGGGTACTTATTTGAAGTGCGTCACCTTTCATACAAACTACATTTTCTTTTTTTCATTTTATGCTTTGAGTCCTCGCATCAAAGCATTATATTTTTTTTTTATTTTTGTATAACATTCTGATGCATAAATTGTTGAACTATTTCAAATAAGAAAAAGTAAAAGAAAAAAATATAAATTTTGAATAGACATATTTTATTATCACTATTATTTTTTTGTATGAGCTTTCATCAGTATTATACATTTTTTTTTGTATATGAAAAATTGCTTTTACGCTGAAAAGTCATTTCGTATTGTAATCACGTAAAATATGAATATAATACTTTTAATAATGGCAAACTGTAGACACATTCAATATTTTTTTTTTTAATATAAATGTATGATGAGAGTGAATGAATAAATTTTCATATTGTTTTGTTACAGTAAATGTTACAACAATACTCATATTATAACAGCTTAACATCATTTTTTTGTTGTTTTTCATTCACATTTCAAATACACACACACACACTTACAGTTCACTGAGAGTAAATGCCAAAAACATGACCTATTAAGGGTAAAAAAAGCAGGGCAAACACATATAACAATCATTGATATTAAACTGTTGAGTAGCTTATAATGATGATACTTTGATGCGATATTATGATTTGATGAAATGTATTTTCATCACTTTATCTTTTCATTCTTTTTTTTTGCTGTACTTTAACTCACTCTTCTTCTCATCAGCTTTCAAGTGTATTTTTTTTTGTTTTAAATGTATTGGCACTTGTGTCTTTAATTTTTAAACAGACTGTGAATGACTTTATTTTATTCTTCTCCTTCTTTGTTTAAAACAAGAAAAAGTACTCTCATTATGATATAAGTACAATCCTGATAAAAAGAAGTGTTAAATTTTATCTTTTTCAAAGAGTGAGATGTGTGATATCATTATTTTTCAGTTAATCGAACCAAAATTTTAATGCTATGCATCGATACGAATCACTTGACATCAAAGAAATACTTTGAGAATAAATTATTTGCTCATTTTTCACAATTTAAAATGAATAATGATCAAATATTAGCATAAACTTCATTTATTTATAGATTTGCATTTACTTGTAAAGTAAATTCATAGTGTTACAGGTCAGGCACGTGTTTGCTTGAAATTTAGTACTTCTCATATCTTGTCTTATGAATGTGCATTTCAAAATAAAAAAAACATAAATTTTGGTATGATGCAAATTTATTATTTTGCATACTTCTTGTAAATATTTAATGCATTTTATACGCCAACGTCAAGGAATATTGATGAGACAAAGGTGAAATTTGTATGCAAGATGCACTTAAATGGAACACTGTTTGATAAATGTGTTACGATTACTTTGAATATTATGAAAAATAACAAAAAAAATATTGTTTTTGAATAAAAATTATTCTCTTGCTTGAATTTGGAGATGCATGCGAAAGAATTTCATGGAAAAATTAGGAAAAGTTTCTCACAAAACCGAGGTTTTGGACCAAAATCAGGTCATGACGGTTCTCAGTTTATTTTGAAGATTTTCAATGGATTCATGTTCTTTCAAAATGATAGAGATATAACAAACGTCACTAACAGGGTCTTAAGATCGCTAAAAATGCAGTAATGTACAAAGTCAGACCTTTTTTACACCAAAAAACATTGATTAAGATATATTATTCCCTGATACATAGCTTTTTAAACTATCTTTGTTTGATTTGGACTAACACCTTTCTGACTTACTTGAAAGAATTACTGATTATGCAAAATAGGGCTCTAAAACTCATTTTTGGACTTCCACGACTGACAGGAACTCTTGATCTATATTCTACTCATGTGAAATCGATTTCACCGATAAGAGGCACTCAGAGACATCAGATATTGAAGTATGTGAGACAAGTATTGAACGATGAAGTGCTGCATCAGATGGATTTTCATTGGAGAACCAATATTGGATCTTTACGTAACACAGCACTTCATTGTAGACCTGCTGTGAGGACTCTTCTTGGCTCACGCTAAATCGCTTGTCTAGGACTAGAATTGTTTAATAATTTGCCAGCTTCCTTGAGAACAATTACAGACACAAGAAGTTTCACCAAAGAGACCAAATCTATTTTACTGCCTCGTTATGCCTTATCTACGCTCCTAGATAGATGATTTTTTTATTTTAGAACCAGTTTATACAGTTTTTCTCTTGGAATTATTTTTATTTTTGGATCGCTTTTGCATTTTCATTTTCTTCTGTGTATTCTTGAATTCACTGCATCAATCTTGTGAAGACGAAATGATCTGATTCTGAAGGGGGGTCTTTAACAGGCTATTTGAAAGTTTGCTTAACAGCGCATGAAATTTGTCGTATCGATGTAAATCGAAAAAGCTCTCCACATAAATCAATTTTCTGGCGATTGGCTTGATTTCTACTAAAAAATTATGGAAAACAGGGACTTTAAACAAATTTTATGAAAAAAGAAAATTTGAAAGGAAATTAAAACAAGGTTATGTCGTTAAAATTCATAAGAATTTTTCAACAGTGTCAGTATTGATGAAGGTTTACGAGGAGTATTTGAAGTCTTCAAGTGTCTTATGAAATATTTCTTTAAAAAAATCTTTTTTCATAGATTGAGAACTGAGACCTCAAAAACCAAATATCAAAAAAAAAGATCTGATGAAATATAAATAAATTTAAAGAATTTTCTGATAACATCACACACAACAAAAATTATATTTTCCTATCAATATTCTCAGTGGCCTAGATAAATTATATTGTACATGCACACACACATTGTGTGACTCTTCATTTTATGCATTGTACAATAATGTCACAAATCCAATATATATTTCTGTCAAACCAAAAAGTACATTATCCTCTCTTTATATCAGCCATATTTAAGTTCGATACTGAAACAGACAACAAAATAATAAAACATGAAAGTTATTTAGCTGCTTCTTTCTTTTTGGATACAGAAATTTTCTTTTTTTTATTAATAGTAAATGTGTGTGTGTATTTTCTGTCACGGTTGTTTCTAATGTATTTATATTTTATTTCCTGAATGTCCTTTTTTACATCATCATTTCATTTTAATACTATATTAGGTGAATTTTTGTGGTTTAACACAAATATTATAATACGAAATGAAATCAACTCATTTAATGTATAAAAAATAATAATAATAACAATATTATGTCAAACAAAAGCATAATTTTAATGGAAAAATTTAATGGTGATTGTCGAATATTTTATGTTATCAAATATATAATCACATTCTGTATTTTAGTATAATCAAGTCGTTGGGTGCAGGTAACGATACAAAAAAACACACACACACACACATAGAACTATAGGGAAAAATTACTATAATAAACATTCAATGACATAAAAGGTTAATGGAATTTAACGTTATTTAATATTAAACATTGATTTCCGCTCTTCCTGTATTTAACAATAATAATGATTATTTTTTTTCTGTATTCTTACTAGAATTTATTTTTATTATTATAATTGTATAAGTTTTCTTTTTATATAATATTAATTTTACTTGGTGTGCAAATACATTGAGTATTCAGTGAAAGTGGGTTAGAATTATTTGGGTTAACTGGGATTCATTCAAATTCGTGGTTAATTTGAGAAATTTAAGAACAGGAGCGTATCTAGCCTTATGTGGTGAGGGTAGCTGGATAAGACAAACAATGTTTTGACGAATTATGATAAAAATTTACATATATTGTCTAAATATGAGAGTACCTTAACTATCTCTCATAGATACGTTCCAGCTTAAGAGTAGATTATAGTTTGAAAAAAACTTATTGATGATCTGAGGGCTGATCTAGGAACAATCTGAGCTACCTAACCTCTATATGGGGGTTCTGTAACATAACATTTCTGAATAAATTACAAATATTATAAAACAAGGCAGTAAAGAAATCTTTTTTGGCAATAATATAGGGCAGGTCAATGGTCAACACAACAATTGATGACAACACTCAAAATTCCACGTATTGAGCAACTGAAAAGGATAGATATCATGACTTTGATCCAAAAGATAAAATATGGAGGAATATGAATCAATATTGAATTGAAAACCTTTGATCAGCAGCACAGATATGAAACCAGAAACAGGAACGACTTTATTTTGCCGAGAACTGGATCTAACTTACTTTTTAATAGCTTATTAGCCACTGGATTATCGAATTTTAACTAGATACCTGGTCAACTGAAAAAAGAAACAAATGTAGTGCTCTTCAAAACGGTCTTGAAATCCTACGTCTTAAATAACTCATGGATGACTCGTTGATAACTACTGAATAACTTTTTGATAACTTGTAAATATCTTCTGAATGACTTCTGATTTATACTGAAAAATCCTGATTGAACTGTTCGAGCGTCGTGGGTAACAAAACCTGAATTGAACTTGTCTGAATCCTATTTGAGCTTCGTGGGTGTTATAAGCTCACATAACCTAGCTTCCATAATCTTTTATTAGTCTAACATCTTTTTGATTTTAACCTTGCATACCACTTAAGTGCCCAAAACCAGCCAGAGACTGAATCAGGATTACACTTTACATTTTTAAAGCCAAATCACCCGAAGTGGTTAGAGAATTTAAAATTTATCTCACCACAGAGACCAGACCATTGTCTGTCATATTTAATGTAAGTCATCATTGTCTGTCATATCAAATGTAATTCCCAGTCTGTTGATTCAAATTCATTGAACTCATTGTTTAACTAAAGCAATTTAATCACCCCCTTTTCCAACAAAGATAAGTAAAAATATTGTTGCCAAGTGTAATACAATAATTACTTTTTTAAATATCCGTTTCAATGCCCTTAATTATAACTCGTTTTTCCATAATTCATAAAACCTGATAATTTTTAATCGATTCTAGGCCATTAATGATAAAAAAAAACCATCCAAAACTTCAATCAATGTTCAAAAATAATAATAATAATGATTATAATCGAACATCATCAAGTAATTTAACTTTTATCTATACATACATAAAATTATGTAAGTAAAGTTACTTTACATCACACAAAAAAAAAATCCATTAAATAATCACAATATTACAAGAATAGTAAAATATTATGATCAGAAGAAAAATATTAAGTGTGTAATGGTGATGGTAGGAGCAGAAAAAAACCTGACAATGATTCGATAAATGTAAAGTAATATTCATGTAAAAAAAAGAAGAAATATTAGAAGAAGAAGAATGTGTCGATGAAATGGGGAAAAAAACTAAATAAGTAAGAGTGAAAAGTGGGAGGACAGGTAATTTAATAAAACAATATTTCAACACACACACACCGCAAGGAATTATGAAGTTACAATGAGACATAATTAAAAAGTTTTCTGTATATATTTTTTTTTTAATAAAAAAGGAAATTGATTATGAGTGTGGTTTTTTTATCAAAAAATTCCAATAAATTACAATGAGAAAAATTACGATTGACTTACATTTATACAAATGTACGTTCACACAGTCCCATACACGTTTCTATTTATTACCAAATCATAAATTTTATTTGTTTATTCTCTGCACTGTCCTAAATTTTTATTTTAATTTCTTTCACTTTAATATTTTTCTATGAATGTTTATTAATTTTGCGTCCAAAAACCTTTCTTTTTTATATAAATTTTTTGAGTTTCTTCGTTATCTTACTTTAGAAAATTCACCAAAAACTTTTTCACTCATAAAATATGCGATTTTATGTATTGTGCTATGTCTCATAATGGCGGATGATTGTAAAATTTATTTTTTTTATTCATATAAATTTCTCTTTTACACTGAATTTAAATTTCAATGAATTTTTTGAAATGAAATTGAAATGAAAATTTTATTGCTTGTACGCATTTGCTGATAATTTGATGCACATTTTTATTCAATTAAATTTATGGTAATAGTTAATTCGTTTTATTTTTGTTTTATGTAGAGTGAAAACTCTCAATGTATATAATTTAACATTTTTTTTTGTTGTTTAACTTGACACACATCTCTATAAAATGTAGTACAAATTTTTTGAGAGACAGAACACACACGAAGACTTGTTTGTTAGTAAGCCGCCCAATCGGTTATGAAACAATCAGCAAGAGATTTCCCTTAAAATTGTATCAAAGTTCTCACTGAGAAAAACCTTTCAATTCAATGTAAAATTCTCAATTATTCGATGTTTTCCAATACATATGCATAACATTTTCTTAGAATAACACACATTTAATGTTTATGTGTGTGTGTGAATGTGTGGTGAAAATGGTGAGTTTTTCATTTTGGTTAAGGATTTAATTCAATTGACCGAATATGAAATTTCTTCATTTAATTATGGATTGTAATCCAATTTTTTATTCACTTTAAACTTCATTTTCAGATTTTTTGCACTTCAATTATTGTTTTAATGGAAAATTAACTTGAATTTAAGTAAGCGGTCTTTTTACACATAAATTTTACAATTTCATTCACTACTACACCCCACTTGTAGTGACGATGATTCAACACTCACTCAATTGAAATAACAATGTTTGTTACGCTTCCACCTCCCTTATTTTATCATTGTCATACACACACACACACACACACAATGAAATGTATACGGGACAAGAAAACATCGCAAAATTGCTGTTAGGGCGCAAGTCCTTACACATACACACACATACATGTATATAAATATAAACTTAAAGTGCATTATAATGTTATATGACAATAATTTTATACATAAAATCGATTTTACGCGAGACACTTGTACATATTTTATGTATGAATTATAACATAAACGTAAAAGGAGCGACAGAAGCATGCTTTAATATATTTATTATAATATGGATGTCGAATAGATATGTGCAATGTGCAGTATGACTCATACACATATAGGTATGTGTGTGTGCATGAGTAAATTTTTACAATGAATGCACTTTTTTATATGTGTACCGTTAACAATAAATATTTAATTTTATTTTCTTGAATAGAATCTTTAAAATTCATTTTCAAGCAAATTTTATGATTAAATTTAATGAATGAGGTCATTTAAATTTTTTAGTACCATGAACCTATTAAAGTAAAGATTTTGATTCAATTCATCCCACTGTGAGAAAAGCTTTTTATTCCTATAAGACAAAAGAAAAACAGAAAACGAGACACAATAATAAAAAGTAATAAAAAAAACGTATAGACTGCACTTTTATTATAAAATTCACACACACACACACACATACATACACACAAATGAATATTCTATTGCACAACATTCAACCCTATTTCTTAATATGTTACATATCGCAATGTATGTATATGAAAAGAAAGAAAGAAGGGAGAGTGAGTTGTAATCCTCATTTCGAAATGTTTCACCTATTTTTTCTTTCATAATTCATTTACATTCAAACAAACACTTGTATATACAAAGAGAAAAAAGTAACACAACATGTTTATATATGAAAACTGAGTACATTTTAATAACATTTATTATTTGATATATAATAAATATAAATTTTCGTCCTGTTTACAATTTACAGGGCATTTTTCAGTATAGTGCATGATAAATGATACAAAAAAAATAGTATAGATAAATAAAAATAACATTAGGATTGGGACAGTTAACATGTTAAATTCGTTTACTTTTATTGTTTCGAACATCGAACGAGACAATGGCAGTTTAAGCAGTTTGGTTGAAAATTATTTTAAAAGTAATCTTAAGTGACAGTTTTTTTAAATTATTTACTGGAATTTATGCGAGAAAAATTCAACTTTATTCACGGTGCAAGACTTTTGTATCGTTGAATTTCAGATTATGATTGACTGAAGGAATATGAAAGTGCATCAGAGAAAATGAACAAAAAAATGAGTTTTGAGTGTAAAGCGGAATGCATGTAATGTTAGACGATTGCTTTCCAACTCATTTCGCTTATTTTTAGTTTAATATCTTTATTGTATTTGTTTGTTTCTTATAATAAATCCCAATTCAGCTGCTTGCTGGTCCAGGGATGACGAGGTGAGTTGATCCCTTGTCAGGAGGACGCTCAGAAAGATTTTTTTAAAAGATGGTTTTTTTTCGGAATGGTTTTTTTTCAAGAACGATTTTTACAGTATGATGATTTCAGGATAGTGTTTGTGGAATGATGTTTTGTAGAATGATTTTTTTTGAGTTGAAATCATTAGTTGAGGCCTGTTGCGCTGCCGATTATGAAGTGTTCGATATGATGTTTAAAGAATTTGAAGTTTTCTTCTTGTTTGATGAAACGTGGTAGTTAGTTGTACAGTGATAGACCCTTGATCAGGAGACTATTATGAAGTATATTCGATCTAAATTTTGGCATTATAAAGTCGTATTTTTGTCTGGTACTGTACTGGTGAAGGTTCTGAAAAGCTTTCAGTTCAATGGAGTATTTAATCATGTTGGTAATAATTTTTCTAATTAAGAGCAGACTATCCAGTAATTTCATTTGATCTACATTCAGGATTTTTTATATTTGATCATTAGTTGAGATGTTCGTAAATTTTCACGTTTATTTTCAGGCCAAAAGTGATCTGATTATTTTTTTTTGGCTTGTTTGCAGTTTAAGTTAGAATTATTAGAGTACCCCATATTGATATCAGATAAGTGAGGTAAGAATTTTCAGCTTTTAGTGCGTATCTCGTACGTCTTAATATAAAAGCAAGTGAGGCTATTTTGTTATTTACGAATTCAACGTGTTTTTTGTGGTTTAACTTTTCATGTATTATAAGACCGATATACCAACAGTGCGTTTCTTGTTCAATTGTGAAGATGTTTAAGTTGACTTCTATTTGTGGTGATTCTTGTCCTTTGGTTGAGAATAATATGAGTTTCGTTTTGTCCACGTTGAAGCACATATAGTTTGCGTAGCGTACATCCATTCATCTATGCTTTTAAAATCGGATCTAATTTCGGTTTTTAACTTATTTGGACTTTCACTTGAGTATATTAAAATTGAGTCATCTGCGTACATTTGTATGTATCCATAAAGTTTAATGAAAGACAGTCGTTGATGTATGTTAGAAATAAAAGACTTGATAAACTACTCTCCTGATTTCCCTGTATTGGTTGATTTTTAAAGACTTATATCAATGAAATACACTGCTAGTATTCAGCAAAGTTGTAGGAAATGGAAAAATCTTTAACTTTTTTTAAGGTGAGTTGAATGACTCTCTTACAAAAAACTGAAGTTTTTATCAAAAAACATTAAATCTTTATATAAGAAAAGGTGAAAGTTGAACTTACGTATGATGAAATGCAATCAATATCTTCTGTGAGACTGAAATCTAGGAAGCTTCCTTGGATGAACTTTGATGAAATCATAACATTTGATGAAAAACTACATGGTGACAAGAATGAATATTAACACCTTCCAGATTCCAATCAACCAGTTGCTGGTTTTAATGCACCATACACTATTTGGTGCTCATTAAATCGTTAAATTTTGGAATCGCACGAAATTCTGGAAGATGAAATCATTTACTTTACAAATGGGAAATGGTTGCTTCACCGCTTTGTGACTGTGAGCTGATCAAAATATGTTTCATATCATCAATTGTCCCTTAAATAACTTTAATGGAGGCTTAACATATCTTTTTGAATTGCTGAGGCGCTTTGGCTGTTAATCGTTTTTAATGTATTTTTTTCAAAGTTAACAAGACTGATACTAAAACCTAAATACTACACCTGCTTGATGCCCCACTCCTGAAAATAAGAACTTGAACTATAGATTGATTTGATCTAGATGAGGAACATTTGCATACGATTAATAAATAAATAAGATTTTTTTTTTATGAAAAATGCTTAATGTTTATCGAAAAAAAATTGTTTTGATGATACTGTAAAATATTATTTAACGTGCAAAATCAATGCAATGCACAAACCAGCATGCTAAATTGAATCATATACAATGAAAAACCATCAAATAACAAAAATTTGAAGGGGTTGATTAACTGACATCTTTTGAAGTAATTCGGTACCTGAAATATATTTTTTTAAATATCGTTACCCGTTTTTATTTTCTTAATTGATTTACTTATTTTGTTATCACCTAAAATCATTATCAGTAGTAAATTTTTTTGTTCTACCTTATTAGAGATAAAATTTATTAAATAACCTGACTTATCCATATCTCACTGATAAGATATCATTTTGATAATATTCATTACATAATACGTAATGCATTTTACATTTGATATGCATTGGGACCTACACATTATCATATCAGCTCAGGTATCAGTTTAATTGCAACAAAATTTGTAATTTTGTAATCAGTGTATTTGATGTGCATTTCATTTGTAATAATTATTATAATTATTATTGCACATTTGTCAATTCCTTATCGCGTTTGTAATGGTCTCGTTGGCTAAGCTATTCAATTTTACATCAAATTGCATTGAAATGCATTTGTTGTCACTGATTTAGTTTCGAGACCACTGCAAACCTATGCGAGATGTGATGCTGTATGCAAATATTAAAGGTTGTTTATCCCATGATTTGAGATGAGGGATGAAGGAAATTATCATAATTTTTTTAACTGTCTCAATGACCTTCAAGAATGATAAAATTGAAATCCAAATAAATTTTTTTATACAAATACGACGTACACTCATTTAAGGTTAAATTGATTATCATCATTATTTGTATTTTTATTGTGTAGCTTCTAAAATTAAAATTTTTCGGAAGGTAATTTCTTATTATCTATAATATTTAATAAAATGTGACTCAATAGCGATAAGATAATCACTTCATGCATTTTGATTGAAATTTTGGGGCAATTATAATGACTTTTTTAAGCTTATGTGCTCCTGTTTACAATTCAATCATTTTAGATGAATTATGTTAATTTAAGGAAACTTCAAGTTACATTTTTTTTTGTAAGAAAATTCTATTAAAAAAAATTATGATTTAATTGATATCAATTTTTTTGATTGAATAACTAATTGAATTTTTTAAAGCATTTTCCCACTTTCGCATCAACTTTAAATTCATATCAACTTCAAGGACGAAAAAAATCCTTTTATCCTACGAGATAAAAAAATATCTTATTCTAGAGGTATGAGGTCTCGAATACCTGACCTATCAGTGACTGGGTTGACGAGACCACACACCCATAGATAAACAATTGATCAAATTGCCTATTTAACTAATAAATTTATTTTTTTTTTTTGGTAATAATTATCAGACAAAAAAAAATTATATCTATTGATAACGATAAACAAAAATTTCAGTGTACATTCAATATTTGTAAATTTTTTTTTCTAACATACACCTTCCAAGTTCAAGTCAAGTAACGTTACAACTCTTTGAAATGATACGTCATTGACAAGAAAATTACTCGTAACAATCGTGATTTATGACGATTATCAAATAAAAAAAAGAACCTTAATTGGTAACATGGGAAGAAAGGTTCAATTCTGATAAAAGATAATCATAAAATTGTAGTACAACCATTTTTATGTGAAGCTATTTGATTAACATCAGAGTAAAATGTAAGAGTATGAATTTAATGGAAGTAAAAGTGCATTTCAATTTCAATCCAAAGCCTGAACGAGTCAAATTGAGCATCAGGACAAGGAAAAATGTAAAATTCTAACCGCTGGGCAGTTTAGAAAAGTGCATTTCAATGGGACTTGGTTGGGCTTTTGACCGTTTTCAGGCTCTGGAGCCTAATTTCTGAGCCCAATTTCTACGAAATGCACTAAAAAGACCCATTTTGATGATTCATATGGTCATATGAAAAGAAATTACTTTCAATTATCCATTTAACTCACACAACAAAGCACGGACAGACAAATTTCGATCCCACTATCGCATTTTCTTAAAATTTCCATTTCATTGAAACGTAAATCACATTTTTATTACTCGTTATTTGCTTGTTAAACAAGAATCAAAAACAAAAAAATTGCATTTAAATCGTATAATTGGAATTAATTTGAATATAAATAATTTTTTTTTGCCATGCACTTGATTTATGAGTCTTCCAACCGATTTTATCGAAACAATGAAATCAACAAATCAAACAAATCACGAAAACTCAAATTCTAATAAATGAAAGATAATTCTAAGCAAATTTGTAAATGAAAATATACAAATAAAAATATAAATAAAACAAAATATAGTAACAGGTTAAAAATAAAAACCGTTATATTTTTTCTTTGTATTTCAACGTAGGCTGATGCCATGCCATGCCATGACAACCAAATTCTACTATGGTTATTGTTTACGATGAAATTAAAGGTATCAATCAAAAGCAATTTCATTGATACAAATT